>CM037023.1:24076230-24676230 GCA_020875875.1 Dioscorea alata | reverse complement strand
GCGATTTAAAGCCGCGACTCAACATTATAAAAGGGCATTTTTGAGACTTTTTTTTGGATCTTTTTGCCAATCTTTTTCCCTGGTTTCTAGAGGGTTGCGGCTAGATTTGGAGAGGACATCATGGAGGATCGAAGTGAGCCATCGACATCGACATCGACGTCCGGCGGCCGCACAAGACCATGGCCACACCTTACACAAGGGGGTTTTCATCTATGCTTTTGATTTGTTCTTACTCTCATAGTTTGATTGATTTGTATAGCTCCATGAGGAGCTAAACCCCTTGTGGGTATTTGGACTTGTAAACCCTAGGATGATTATGTTTCTATGACTTGTTATTATGCTTTTCTTTAATTGATGAATAAAATTGAGTTTTAATCTTAATTGCATCTTGTATCGATTTTCCCTTAGCCGTGACATTAGGGTTGAGAATCGTCTAGGTTATCCTTCGGAGGTGTGACAACTCCTATAGGGTTAGACTACTTAAGATTTAAGAGGGTCGAGAGGGTAAGCTGTGAGGTAGCGAAACGTCCCTTTTCCCCTTCGATGTGATTTTCCAGGTAAAAATTTTAGGAGGCCACTGTACTATGGTTGTTTTTCACTTTGCTCACTGACTTTCAATTTGTTTCTTTTCAATCATCCTACATTGATTTTCTTTCTCCGGGTGGTCACCCATGAGATTCTGATGAAATTTTGCTGAGTTGGCCACCGGAATAATTTAATGGACGTGGCAGTTAAAGCCCAATCCACATCAGGCGGTGACGTTTCTATGCCACGTGACATAAATATTATTAATTTAATGGATGATGTGTTATTCCGGTGGCCAGCTCAGCAAAATTTCATCAGAATCTCATGGGTGACCTCTCGGCGAAAGAAAATCAATATAGGATTATTGAAAAAAAAACAAATTGAAATTCAGTGAGCAAAGTGAAAAACAGCTACAGTACAGTGGCCTCCTAAAATTTTTACCCGTGATTTTTGACACACCCCTTGCGTGTGTACCCCGCAAGTGCATGGGTTGTCGAAGTAATAAAAATACCCTGGTGAGTGGGTAGTCGTATCCATAAGGAATAGTGTTCAGAAACATGTGTTATCGCTATTTAGCTATGAAAGAAGTCGATGATGAAAGAAGTATATATATATATAAATGTAAAAGAAAATAAAAGAGTGAAAGAAGAATAATGAGGGTAGGAGAGGTAATCGATATAAAGATGGGGTACCCGGACAAAGCTCCCCCTAAGACTAATGCTCCTAGTGCAAGACTAGTATTATACCCTCTAATTGATGTCTAATTGAGTCGAGGATATCCTTAAACACACGGTTCCAAAACTAAGGTCAACCGTGACTGACCCCAACACTATGCCCCGGCATTAGGATTCACTACGACTCTTGACTCTCGTTGACCTGTCAACTAAGCCCTAGAGGAGTATATCTACCTAAATCTCACACTACGTGGGATTGCATTAAGTTCTAGGGACTCCTAGTGGTAAAACCTGTTCCTATGTGTAGTTCTAACCCTTTGGTCCAGGTGGAAGAACCCTAGTCTAGATTAAGCTCCAGTGCGTAGGATTCACTTCAACCCTTCACTCTGTTACTCGCGTAACTAAGCCCCAGGGGAGTTTATCTACCTAGTACTTCACTCTATCTCGACCGCTAATGAATCAAGGAAACGGAGGTAGGGAGAAACCACACCGGAGGGGAAAGGGGTACATCGCTACCTCACAACTCTCCCTCTCAACCCTCTCCAACCTTGTGTAGTCTAATCCTATAGAGGTTGTCACACCCTCAATGGATAACCTAATAGATTCTCAACCCTAGTGTCACGGCTAAGGGAAAATCTCATACAATCGGCATGCAAGATTGGAACTCAATAATAGAACATTAAATTAAGAAAGCATAATAAAAGTCATAGAAACAATATCATCCTAGGGTTTACAAGTCCGAATACCCACTAGGGTTTAGCTCTCCATGGAGCAATACAAAGTCAATAAATAGTTTAAGAACATATGCATGAAAACCATAAAGAAAACCCCCTTGTAGATCGTATCGATGGTCTTGTGTAGTCACGTGTCTTCTCCAACGAATCCCTTGTCAAGCCTAAGGCACACCTCGATAAATCAATGCCGATGAGAGCTTCCCTAATAGCTTTCTTCCAAAGGATGTCGATGTCGATGCCGTTTAATCGCCTCCATAGACCTCCAAGAACCTCTCCAAACCCTAGCCGAAAGCCCCCCAAAAGATATCCAAGTGATAGAAGGGGAGGGTCCCCAAATAGATCTGAAAACGGGCTATTTATAGGCTGAAATCGGGCTGAAATCGGAGTTCCACACGCCCCTGTGTTAATTCCACACGGCCCTGTGTAAAACCATGAATTCCACACGCCCGTGTGTAAAACCAGGAATTCCACACGAACATAAGCACTTATCAAACTCCCCCACACTTAAGCTTTTGCTTGTCCTCAAGCAAAAATAAAACGTGAAAGTACTTGGGAAGAACAATTGAAAGTGCTCGTCCTTAGGTTCACCAAAAATATGCAAAAGAAGCATTCTACAAGTTAGGGGAAATCAAAACAATGCATAAGCTTATCATTGCTCTAGCTAAAAACTCGAATCAAAAAGGATAAAAACTCGAAAATGTGTTAGTGTGTGCGATTTCACTCAAGAGAACCAACGAGTACTCCTCAAACTTTTGTTAGAAAGGACTTATTTGTATACAAAAACAAAATTAAAGAGAGAAGGAAGTAGTAGCTTCACACATCCTTGAAGGTAGCCCTTTCCTAGGCGGCCGCCAAAGGTGGCTTTCACACTTTCGAGGAGGTAGCTCTTTCTACCGGGGTAGTAGCTTTCACGCATCCCATGAGATAGCTCTTTCTCTCATTAGGGCATAACTTGTATTAGACTTATGAGAGTAGCTACATACTTCATAGGTGGTAGCTCTTTCCACCCCAAATGCATACATAAAAGAAAGCAACTATTCACAAACTCATATTTTTCTCTTTTTTTTCTTTTTTAATTTTTTCACTTTTTTTTTTAATTTTATCTTTTTTTTTTCATATTTTTCTATCCTTATATATGCATTTTCCAAAGTAAAACTAAGAACAACGATAAACTTGTCCTTAAAAACTTCAAGATTGAGTTTCCAAAAGATTCCAAGAGTAAGTTGTGCAATATAAGATAATCGAGCAAAAATTTCCTAAAATTCAAGTAGAAACTAGAGCATGATAGGATACAATGTTAAAAATTCTCCTAAACTCTAAGAATACAACCGTTGCAACTAAGGTGAACCGCCATAGGCTACATGAGCATAAGCAATTGAACGCACAAGTAAATGTGTGTGCAATGTGAACTCCCCCCCCACACTTAAGATGTACATTGTCCTCAATGTACACATGCAAGCACAATATAACATATAGCAATTAAAACAATTAGTGTGGAAATGGACAATTGAAACATTACTCCCCTGAACTCCAAGTGTTGCGTTTGATGGAGCTAGTTTCATTGAGAGTTAAGTCTCAATGGGTTGTGGAGCACACACGGTCCCATGACTGTGTCTATGACTATTCCTCAATTTCCTTACATCCAAGACCATCTGCACGTATACACAAGGGGGTTCAGTGAAGCTCAATAAAAGTAAAATAAAACAAAAGAAAAATAAAGCTAAAAACGCCTCAAGCGTCGGTGTCGTCCGTTCTTCGATCTACCGTGCTGCTGTCGGTGCTGATACTGGTGGATCTGGTGCTGAAAAAGAAAAGATTGACAAAGAAAAGGAGAAAATATGCTTACCGACGAAGTGAAAATCAAAAACTTCGAATATGGTCGGAAAACAACTTAAAAACTCCTTAAATGGACAAAGACAGGGTTGGGAAAATGTGAGGAAACATCTCTTGAGTGTGGAGGCATTTAGAATTGAAAAGGTAAAAGAAGATTTTAAAATTAAAAACAACCTATCATGTTCTGCACATCCACACGGCCGTGTGCCTCCACTAGAAGGGTTCACAGCGGCAGTCACACCCCCTTCTGTTTCCTCTGTTTGCTTTCCAGAACATACACACGGCCGTGTGCCCAACCTGGCCAACACAAGGCCGGCCACAGGGGCACCCACACGTCCCTGTGGACTCTCTGGATCCCAAGAAAATCATCTAAGTGTTCCACACGGCCGTGTGAAAATTCCACACGGCCGTGTGCCATGCAGACGCTCACCCACAAGGGCACTCACACGTCCCCTGTGAGCTTCTAGATGAAGTTCTTGTTCTGCAGAACATCCACACGGCCGTGTGCTATACATATGGGCACTCACAGGGGCACTCACACTGCCCCTGTGTCTCTCGGGATGGAGAGTTGTAGCTCTGCAGAGATCCACACGGCCGTGTGGAAATTCCACACGGCCGTGTGCCTTTATATGGTTGTTCACAGGGGCAATCACACGCCCCTGTGTCTTCTCTGGATGAGTTCTGAACTGTGACACACGCCCGTGTGGAAATTCCACACGGCCGTGTGTCTTCTCTGGGTGACTTAGAAAAATTTGCAAGCTTTGCAGAAAATTTCAGAAACTCAAATACAACGTTCAGAGCTTGCATATACAATAAAAATTCGACCAGAGATCCATGAAAACACACTCAAACGACCCAAAACTTCGACAATCACAATTAGGCACACTATAACACCAATAATCCATAAGAAATCACAGCACACGCATAATAAAATCAAAACACCGAAACTAGGCAATTATTCATGCTAAAACTAAACTAAAGCCTAGAAAAACAATAAAAACTTGGGTTGCCTCCCAAGAAGCGCTTGTTTAACGTCACTAAGCTTGACGTACCTCTTTCTTACCTCAAGGCGGCTTGAAAAGAGTGTGTTCCTCCCGACAAGATCTTGCATAGCTACTTCCTTTAAACCAAAAATCGACTTGCCGAGGTGGAGAATTTGTTGGAGGGTCCAACCATCCTACTTTTGGCCTCCAAGGAAACAATTTGGGTTGGGAATTGTCCAAGCTTAGCATAGGTGGGTCATGGGATGGTTTAAATATCCTCCCCACATCGTTTTCCCTTCCCAAAGTCTCTTTCTTGCTTTTTATGAGTTGATCAACCCCAAAGAGCGGTGCTTGTTCCATTACCTTAGGGGTTGCTTCTTCTTGTGTATTTTCATCTTAAAAGGAACATGACACTAGCAAATCCCCTCGAGAATTTTCTTGCTCACAAGCACCATCTTCATTCAAGCAATCCCAATTCTCCAAATGACATTCTACTTTTTCCTCTTCAATTTCTACAGCAACGTACTCGGCATGCCCTATTTCTTCATTATCATTCATGACCACATCATCTCTACAAGGGTCTTGCTTTACTTGCTCAAATACTTCATGTTCCTTGGAGAGTGTGTCAAGTATCCATCCTAATTGATGTTCAAGGTTGTTGTAGGAGGCTTCATGACACTTTCGTGTGGCTTCCATACTTTGGCAAGAGGCATCGGATGCTTCAATAAAGTTATCTAGCACCTTTTTCCACGGAGGTGCATCCTCTTCGAGTCTCTCATCCTTTTGAAATCGCTCTTGAGGTGCTTCCCAATGTTGTCCATCGTTATTCCATAAAAAATTTTGGTAGCTCCTTTCACTTGGATGATGTGTGCTTTAGCCTGGATTGCTCTGTTGTTGTGAAGCAATAACTCTATCAAGCTTTGTACTGAGAGCTTCAACTTCAGAATATAGCTCAATGATTGAAACAATCTCCATTTAGGCTCCTTGCAAGAAAAAGTGAGACAAAACAAAAGAAAACAAATTAGAACGATGGAAGAATAAGAAAAAGGTGAAATAGAATAATGGATGAATAGCTAAAATAGCAAAGTACAAATGTCTCTAAAACGCCTATTCCCCGGCAACGGCGCCAAAAACTTGACACACCCCTCGCGTGTGTACCCCGCAAGTGCACGGGTTGTCGAAGTAATAAAAATACCCTAGTGAGTGGGTAGTCGTATCCACAGGGAATAGTGTTCAGAAACAAGTGTTATCGCTATTTAGCTATGAAAGAAGTCGATGATGAAAGAAGTATATATATATATATAAATGTAACAGAAAATAAAAGAGTGCAAGAAGAATAATAAGGGTAGGAGAGGTAATCGATATAAAGATGGGGTACCCGGACAAAGCTCCCCCTAAGACTAATGCTTCTAGTGCAAGACTAGTATTATACCCTCTAATTGATGTCTAATTGAGTCGAGGATATCCTTAAACACACGGTCCCAAACCTAAGGTCAACCGTGACTGACCCCAACACTATGCCCCGGCATTAGGATTCACTACGACTCTTGACTCTCGTTGACCTGTCAACTAATCCCTAGAGGAGTATATCTACCTAAATCTCACACTACGTGGGATTGCATTAAGTTCTAGGGACTCCTAGTGGTAAAACCTGTTCCTATGTGTAGTTCTAACACTTTGGTCCAGGTGGAAGAACCCTAGTCTAGATTAAGCCCCAGTGCGTAGGATTCACTTCAACCCTTCACTCTGTTACTCGCGTAACTAAGCCCCAGGGGAGTTTATCTACCTAGTACTTCACTCTATCTCGACCGCTAATGAATCAAGGAAACGGAGGTAGGGAGAAACCACACCGGAGGGGAAAGGGGTACATCGCTACCTCACAACTTTCCCTCTCAACCCTCTCCAATCTTGTGTAGTCTAATCCTATAGAGGTTGTCACACCCTCAAAGGATAACCTAATAGATTCTCAACCCTAGTGTCACGGCTAAGGGAAAATCTCATACAATCGGCATGCAAGATTGGAACTCAATAATAGAACATTAAATTAAAAAAGCATAATAAAAGTCATAGAAACAATATCAACCTAGGGTTTACAACTCCGAATACCCACTAGGGTTTAGCTCTCCATGGAGCAATACAAAGTCAATAAATAGTTTAAGAACATATGCATGAAAACCATAAAGAAAACCCCCTTGTAGATCGTATCGATGGTCTTGTGTAGTCACGTGTCTTCTCCAACGAATCCCTTGTCAAGCCTAAGGCACACCTCGACAAATCAATGCCGATGAGAGCTTCCCCAATAGCTTTCTTCCAACAGTAACTTGCTACAGTATTTATGCTACAGTACGCGGTCGTGTGGAATTTCCACACGTCCGTGTGAACTCTCTGTAATTCTGAATTTCGGCAGAAAGTGAACAGTAGTTTGCTACAGTACAATCTACATTTCTGCTACAGTATTTTTGTCGAAATGCTCCCAAATTCATCGTTTTTCATCGAGGCCGTTGAATTGGACACACAATCAACGGTAGATTATGTCGATTACTTCATTTCTCTTCATTAGCGTAGTTCTCCAATGCCACACGAGTTATTGACTTTTGTGAGTGTGACTGCCCTTGTGCCCCTCCAATGGAGGTTGGCACACACCCACAAGTCTAGACTCGTGCCTTGTTCCTTGCTTTGTCCGAGAACTCCTCAACAATGGCGAACATAACCTATTCTTGCTTCTTTTTCTCTAAATCTTCTCCACAACCCTTCAATGCATAAAAGAACATAAATACACACTAATTAGTGATTAAATCTGATAAAAGTAATGCTCAATGTAAAATAATAATACTTCGTATTACTATAACATATGCACTTATCAATTTTCCCTACCTCCATGTTCCACGAGTTCTTAGCGGTTGAAATAGAGTGAAGTGCTAGGAGATGAACTCCCCTGGGACTTATTTACGCGAGCAATAGAGTGAAGGGTTTTAATGAATCCTAGTGCTGGGGCTTAATTGAGACTAGGTGTCTCTCACCTGGACTAAAGAGTTAGAGCTATACATAGCAACAGGGTTTATCACTAGGAATCCCTAGAACTTAAAGCAATCCCAAGTAGTGTGAGCCTTAGGAAGATGGACTCCCTTGGGGCTTAGTTCACAGGTCAACAAGAGTCAAGGGTCGCAGTGAAACCTAATTCCGGGGCATATTGTTGGTGTTAGTCAAGGTTGACCTTAGGTTTGGACCGTGTGTTTAAGGATATCCTCGACTCATTAATCATCAATAAGAAAGTATAATAGCATTGTCTTGTAGTAGAAGCATAAATCCTAGGGGTAGCTTGTCCGGGTACCCTATTTCATTCATTGATTGTTTTTCTCTTATCACTCTTGCTTGCACTCTCTTACCTTCCATATTTTCCTTTATTTCATTCTTGTTTTCGAGTATCTTTACATATACATAATTGATCTTGCTCATGTTTTCCGTATTTGGCATTAGATGAATAGCAATTGCTCGTATCTTTGATCCTTACTCCCTGAGGATTCGACTACCCTCTCACTAGGGTATTATTATTACTTCGACAAGCCCGTGCTCTTGCGGTACACACACACAAAGGGTGTGTCAAGTTTTTGCGGCCGTTTCCTGAGGAATTTCCACATGGCCTTGTGGAATTTTGCAGAGGCCTTAGGCATTTTCCCAAGAGCAAGCAGGGGCGTGTGACTGCCCCTGTGAAGGTCCCTTGCGAAGGCACATGGCTGTGTGGGGGTGTTCAGAGAGTAACCAGACAGGACACAGGTGCGTGGGTCTGCCACTGTGAACCCTAATAGTAGAGGCACACGGCCGTGTGAAAGCACAGAACGCCAAAAGCTGTGACCTCTTAAAATCCACTCGATTTCTCATTCTCCCACATCTCTACACATGAAGAAACACTCCCATCTCATGTTCCATACCTTCTCCTCTTCGATTCATTGGTTTTTATGAGATTTCTTGCAGATTTCCCAAGTTTTTTATTCGTATCTCGTCGGTAAGCATCTTCCGAAATTTCTCTTCGTCAATCGTGATTTACTTTATTTATTGTGAATGATTTCGCCTATTTTACATGCTTATGTTACTTGCGAACTCATTTAGAAAGGATATAGAACAAATGAGATTGTAAATTTAAAATTTTCTAGGTCACGGGCATGTGGCTGTGCCCGCCCGAAGATCCACACGGGCGTGTGGAATTTTCACACGGCAGTGTGGATTCCTGCAGAATGAATTCCTGAAGTCATTTGATCATTTTTCCTTTCAATCTTGCAGGATATGGCCTCCAGATCGAAGAAGCAAATTGGGAAGCATCTTCGCAAGCCATCACCACCATCAGAGCAGGTCGATTTTTCTATTACCGAGTATCAGACATGATTTGAGCGACTATCGAAGCTACGCTTTGGATAGTCTCAGATCCCGGACATTAGTACACTTAGAGGGATTCAGTTAAGGGACGAGCTGGCCAGCGAGGTTGAGGAGTTATTGGCAGTAGGAGGTTGGGACCGGCCACTGTCAATCAGAGAACCGGTGATTCTCATGCTCACACTCGAGGTACTTGTCTCCTTTGAGTTCGATAGAGGATATAGCAGTTTCAAGGACGTCGATACTATCCAGTTTCAAACACTGGGCCAGAGCTATAGCATGAGTGTGAGCCTATTTTCAGTCAGATTGGGATTATATGAGGAGGCTCACACTAGGACTGAGGAGTATGAGAGTCTGCCCGCCGACTACCCCGGAGCATTGACATCTCAGAGGGCCAACAGGGCACTCTATGGAGAGGGTCAGTACGAGCCAGGTATCTCCAAGGCATCATGCCTCTCCCGACCAGCCTATAGGTATCTGCACGCAGTATTGAGCAGGTCCTTGAGCGGCAGAGGGGATAGTACTGGAGTATTGAGCCGACAGGAGTTACTGTATTTATACTCCATGGTGCTGGGAGTACCACTCCATCTGGGGCACTTAGTAGCGGAGTATTTGCGCCACCAGAGCCAGTACCCCAGGGTCGGAGTGATCTTCTCAGGCCCCTACATCACTAGACTCCTCATGAGACTGTGTGTGCACCACAAACCATTAAGACTCAACTCTCAATGAACCTAGCTCCATCAAACGCAACACTTGGAGTTTAGGGGAGTAATGTTTCAATTGCCTACCCCTACACTAATTGCTTTAATTGCTATACTTTTCATTGTGCTTGCATGCGTACAATGGGGACAATGTATATCTTAAGTGTGTGTGTGTGTGTGTGTGGGGGGGGGGGGGGGGGGGGAGAGTTCACATTTCCCACACTTTTACTTGTGCGTTCAATTGCTTATGCTCACGTAGCCTGTGGCGGTTCACCTTAGTTGCAATGTTATTATTCTTAGAGTTTAGGAGAATTTTTAACATTGTATCTTATCATGCTCTAGTTTCTTCTTGAATTTTGGGGAATTTTTGCTCGATTATCTTATATTGCACTACTCACTCTTGGAATCTTTTGGAAACTCAAGCTTGAGGTTTTTAAGGACACGTTTATCACCGATTTAGTAAGTTCTTACTTTTGTTTTGAGAAATACATTAAAAAAATGGAAAAGAGAAAAAGAAAAGTAAGTTTGTGAATATTTGTTTGTTTTTGTTTGTGCATTTGTGGTGGAAAGAGCTACTTCCTATGAAGTATGTAGCTACTCTCATGAGTTGGATACAAGTTATGCCCCAATGAGAAAAAGAGCTATCTCATGGGAAGCGTGAAAACTACTGTCCCGGTAGAAAGAGCTACCTCCTTGAAAGTGTGAAAGCCACCTTTGGCGGCCGCCTAGGAAAGGTCTACCTTAGAGGTTGTGTGAAGCTACTACTTCCTTTCTTTTTGTATATAAATAAGTGCTTTTTAACAAGAGTTTGAGGAGTACTTTTTGGGTTATCTTGAGTAAGTTCGCACACACTTACACATTTTTGAGTTGTTGTCCTTTTTTATTCAAGTTTTTAGCTAGAGCAATGATATCTTTATACAATGTTTTGATTTCCCCTTACTTGTAGAATGCTTCCTTTGCATACTTTTGGTGAACCTAAGGCCGAGCACTTTCAATTGTTCTTCCCAAGTACTTTCACGTTTTATTTTTGCTTGAGGACAAGCAAAAGCTTAAGTGTGGGGGAGTTTGATAAGTGCTTGTGTTATTGACACGACCCATTGCGTGTATCCCGCAAGTGCACGAGCTTGTCGAAGTAATAATAGTACACTGGTGAGAGGGTAGTCGAATCCTCAGGCAATAGGGATTAAAGACACAAGTACTTGCTATTTAGCTAGTGCGGTGTACGAAAAGTGAGAATAGAATCAATGTGTGGTTGCAAAGCAATTAAATGAAACAAGAATTAACAGAGAAATATAGGACATAGTAGAGTGCAAGTAAGAGTATTAAGAGAAGGATAATCAATGGATGAAATAGGGTACCCGGACAAGCTACCCCTAGGATTTATGCTTCTAGTGCAAAACAATGTTATTATACTCTTCTATTAATGTTAAATGAGTCGAGGAAATCCTTAAATACACATTCCCAAACCTAAGGTCAACCGTGACTAATCCCTCTCAATCCTCTTCAATGTTAAGTAGTCTAACTCTATAGGAGTTGTCACGCCTCCAAAGGATAACCTAGACGTTTCTCAACCCTAGTGTTACGGCTAAGGGAAAATTGATACAAGATGCAATTAAGATTGAAACTCAATTTTATTCATCAATTAAAGAAAAGCATAATAACAAGTCATAGAAACATAATCATTCTAGGGTTTACAAGTCCGAATACCCACAAGGGGTTTAGCTCCTTATGGAGCTATACAAATCCATCAAAGTATGAGAGTAAGAACAAATGAAAAGCATAGATGAAAACCCCCTTGTGTAAGGTGTGGTCGTGGTCTTGTGCGGCCGCCGGATATCGATGTCGATGCCGATGGCGCACTACGATCCTCCACAATGTCCTCTCCAAACCCCAGCCGCAACCGTCCAGAAGTTGGAAGAAAAGATTGGCAAAAAAATGAAGAAAAAGTCTCAAAAACGCCCTTTTATAATGTTGAGTCGCGGCTTAAAATCGTTGAAATCGGGATTTCACACGGTCGTGTGGAATTCCCACAAGCCCGTGTGAAGTCTCTGTTTTGCAAACAGTGAACAGTAACTTCCATTATTATAACACAAGCACTTATCAAACTCCCCCACACTTTAGCTTTTGCTTGTTCTCAAGCAAAAATAAAACGTGAAAGTACTTGAGAAGAACAATTGAAAGTGCTCAGCCTTAGGTTCACCAAAAGTATGCAAAGGAAGCATTCTACAAGTAAGGGGAAATCAAAACATTGCATAAAGATATCATTGCTCTAGCTAAAAACTTGAATAAAAAATTACAACAACTCTAAAATGTGTAAGTTTGTGTGAACTCACTCAAGACAACCCAAACAGTACTCCTCAAACTCTTGTTAAAAAGGACTTATTTATGTACAAAAAGAAAGGAAGTAGTAGCTTCACACAATCTCTAAGGTAGCCCTTTCCTAGGCGGCCGCCAAATGTGGCTTTCACACTTTCGAGGAGGTAGCCCTTTTTACCGGGGTAGTAGCTTTCACGCTTCCCATGGGATAGCTCTTTCTCTCATTGGGGCATAACTTGTATCCGACTTATGAGAGTAGCTACATACTTCATAGGTGGTAGCTTTTTCCACCCCAAATGGACAAAAAAAAAAACAAAACAAATATTCACAAACTCACTTTTCTTTTTCTCTTTTCCATTTTATTTCTTGTATTTCTCAAAACAAAACTAAGAACTTACTAAAACAATGATAAACTAGTCCTTAAAAACTTCAAGCTTGAGTTTCCCAAAAGATTTCAAGAGTGAGTTGTGCAATATGAGATAATCGAGCAAAAATTCCCTCAAATTCAAGTAGAAAATAGATCATGATAAGATACAATGTTAAAAATTCTCCTAAACTCTAAGAATATAAACGTTGCAACTAAGGTGAACCGCCATAGGCTACATGAGCATAAGCAATTGAACGCACAAGTAAAGGTGTGTGCAATGTGAACTACCCCACACACTTAAGATGTACATTGTCCCCAATATACGCATGCAAGCACAATGGAAAGTATAGCAATTAAAACAATTAGTATAGGGGTAAGCAATTAAAACATTACTCCCCTGAACTCCAAGTGTTGCGTTTGATGGAGCTAGGTTCATTGAGAGTTGAGTCTCAATGGTTTGTGGAGCACACACGGTCCCACAACTGTGCCTATGACTATTCCTCAAATTCCTTACATTCAAGACCATCTGCACACATACACAAGGGGTTCAGTGTAGCTCAAGAAAAATCAAAATAAAACTCAAGTATATAAAGATAGCGCAATGAAATACAACTCGAGGAAAAAATAAAAGTAACATAAAAGATAAACTCAGAAGGAGAATCCTTTCTGAGTACTACAAGTCCAAAATAAGAAACAAAAGTATAAAAGGAAAGAAACTAAAGTAAACTACAACGCCTCAGCGTTGGTGTCCTGTAGTGGAGCCTTTGGTTTTGTGGTAGGCTCTGAAGGCGTTGGTGGATCAACTGGTGGTGATGTTGCTGGTAATGGCGATGCAGTAGAGGCTCGGGGCTGCACTACAAATGGTGACGACGACACAGCTCAATCAAGTAACTAACGAATGGTGGCGAGCTGTGCCGATGTATGTAGGAACTGTGTAGCCTGTGTAGCCCTAATCTCGGCCACCTCGGTCTGCAAGACACCTACAACACTCTCGACGCGCTCAAGTCAGTCCTGGCCTCGAGAGGGCGAAAACATGCGCACTAGAGGCGGCTCCTGCGGTGTGGGTGGTGCCTGTGTATCTGTCTGCGCTGGAGATGGCTCTAAGGTCGGCTGCGAACCCTCTGCCTGCTCCCCCTGTGCCTCGGCCTGATCGGGTTGGGGTATGATCATGGAATAGAATCCCGGTCCGCATATGCGGATCATCCACATGAACCTCATTGTCTCTAAGCCAAGAGTAGTCGTTGTCGCTGTCTTCTTTGCCCCTTGATCACCATCCAAGAGACCCATCCCGATGAGGAGTCTCGTGATGTACGAGCCCGCAAAGATCACTCAAATCCTAGGGTACTGGCCCTGGTGGCTCAAATACTCTGCTAAGATGTGCCCTAAGTGGAGTTAAACGCCCTGTACCATTTAATATAGATAGAGTAGCTCTTGACGACTCAATACCCAGGTGCTATCTCCTCGGCCACTCATTGTCCTGCTCAATATAATATGAATATATCGGTAGGCTGGCCGGGAGAGACATGTCGCCTTCAAGATGCTTGGCTCGTACTGTCCATCTCCGCATAATGCCCTATAGGCTCTCTGAGGTGTCAATGCCCTGAGGTAGTAAATGGGAAGCTGCTCATACTCCTCTGACTCGGTATAAGTGCTTTCATATAGCCTCAAACTGATAAAAAACTGGCTCACACTCATACTATTACTCTGGCCAAGTGCTCGGAACTGAATATTATCCATATCCCCAAATCTGCTGTAGCCTCTGTCGAACTCAAACGAGGCGGGCACCTTAAGTGTAAGGTTGCAGATGGCTGGCTCTCTAATCGAAAGTAAGCGGCCCCAACCTCCTACGGCCAATAGCTCGTCAACCTCGTCAGCAAGCTCGCTCCCTAATTGTATCCCTGATAAACGTCTAAATATACGTATTTTATATATATTCGGGCGTATGTATTGTGTATTTTGTTATGAGTTGACGCCCGTTTTTGGTCTGAATTTGTTTCTTTCATGTTACAGGTACCAATGAGACCCCTTTGAGCTCGTTGACAGAATTTTAGAAGAAATCGGTATCGAAAACACTGTTCCTGAGCCCGGGGGGGGGGGGGGGGGGGGGGGGTACTGTAGCAGCCACTGTAGCAATCGCTGTAGCACGAAAGTTCGAAGAATTTGGTCAGGAGATTCATGCGGGTTACCATGCGGGTGCTGTTGAGGCCGCATACGGGGCTGTAGCAGTTTACTGTAGGAGGTTACTGCAGCATATATTACTGTAGCAGTTACTGTAGCATTTACGCGACTTTCGGGATTTCTCGATGACTTTCTCTCCCCGCATGCGGGGCCGCATGGGAGGCCGCATAGCTCGCTGGAATGGGTTTTTAAGGACTTTTAGGGCATCATTTCTCTTGTCTTTTGGCCACCATTCTCCTCCATCATCTTCTTGGACTTCAAGGCTGCGGGAGAAGGCATTTCTGAGGAGCAAATCGAAGGGGAAAAGAGGAGCGCGATCAAGGATAAGATCTAGGAGCTTGTTGGCGCGGATCCATCAAGTTCTCATCACCACCTCTAGTCTTCATCTTAGGGGAGTTTGTTATGTGCTTTAGCTTGCATTTCTTGTTCTTTATGCTTTCTCCTTTATTGATGATGAACTAGACTCCCAAGGTCACCGGGCATCCGGTGAACCTTGGGATGAACTTGCTTGTATGGATTCTTTGATTTACATGTATGGTATTTGTGTGGTTTGTGGTTTAAGTTTGGTGTATTTGAATGCCTTGGTATGCATGAGAACTCTGTATATCAATTTCTAGGTTATACTAGGTTGCATGACCATTGCCCTAGTGTTAGACTCACCAAGCTTAGAAGGGATACATGTACGAATACGCCGTGACCATCGGGTATTTGTACCCCTCCAACCATTAGGGTTGAGCCTAGATGTGTGTTTGACCTTAATTAGGGATTTCCCTAGGCCCATTGCAATCGTGCGAGGATTTGGGCGGAAGTGATTCCGTATTCCAATACTTGTACCGGATTAGGGGTCATCACCGTGACCATCGGGGTGACCTACCTTTGGACGTCTCTTGGCCTAACCACCTTTGCCTATGTACTTCGAGTATCCTTCTAGCTTTAGTAGTCCCGAGGGGATCCTCGCTCGTGGACCTCGAACTTTCATTGTTACTTGCTTCCTTAGCATGCTATTGTGGTGAGCCTTAGTCCACTTGTTTATATTTTTATCTTTGTTATTCTTCTTATCTTGCTTTTATCACAAAATTGCTAGGTTAGGAAATAGATGAAGGGGAAGTAATAGTAGATCCTTGGCCCTTGGGAATACGACCCCCTCGCGCGTGCGTGAGGGGTATTACTTGGCGACCCGTGCGCTTGCGGTTAAGTCATCAAGTTTTTGGCGCCGTTGCCGGGGACTCACAAGGAATACTAGGAAAACCTGTAGTCTATTGCTCTAGCCACTTTGTTTTTTTCTTGTTGTACATACTGTTTTGTTATTTATTTTGTTTGTTTAGTTTTGTTTTGTTTCACTTTGTGTTTTCTTTCTTTTTTGTGCGAGGTACACTATTCTTGACAAATGCAAGCTCAAAATTGCCCTCCAAGTCCTAACCATGGTGCATCGCAAGAAAGGAGATATACTACTGAGGAGGTCTTGGCGCGATTCATGATCACCACGGAGGCAAAGTTTGAAAGGATAGAAAAAAGGTTTTATGAATTCGGCACAATTCTAAGGAATGTCCAAGCCTCTATTCATTCTCTTGAGAGCCAGGTTGCACATCTTGCTAGGGCCCAATCTGAACAATACTCAGCCCTTGATGCCAAATATGAAGCTAGATTTGAGGCCATCCATGCCACACTTTCGGATGTGCAAGGTTCTCTTCAAAAGCTAGAGAGCAGGGTTGAACAACAATGTCGTGAACCAACAATGGAAGGCCCAACTACAACCTATAATGAGAAGGAAGAGAACTTTGGTATTTTGGAGGTTGAAGGAGTCAAAAGAGTACCATTGATAGCACTTGAGCAAGCCATTTGCATAAAAGCTAACAAGAAAACCAAGCACAAGAAAGAATTATTTGGGACAAAAGAAATTGTGGGTCGGAGGTTGAAGCCATCCATTGACCCACCTATGCCGAGGTTAGACACGTCCCAACCAAAACTATTTCCTTGGAGGCCCAAACGATTCTTGTGGGTAATTAAAGGAAGACTGACAATGGTTGAAGAAGGAGATGTGGGTAGGAGGTTTACACCCCCCAAGGACCCACCCATGCCAAGCTTAAGATTTTTTCAACCTTACTTATTCTCTTGGAGGCCAAAACAAGCTTTGTGGATGCTCCAAGGAAATTCAGCCGGGACCAAAGTAGAGGCGAGGAGGAGGTTCAAGCCGTCCAAGGATCCACCAAAGTATAAATTGTGTAATGCCCGGCCAAAGCTTTTTCCGTGGAGGCCAAAAGGTAACTCATGCTTGGTCTCCACTTTGACACCATCCCGGAAGGTACGCTTCACTTTTCTTGGTAGTTCTTATGCCACTTCTAGCCGGGAGGAACACACCGTCTTCAAGCCCCCTTGAGGTAAAACACGTCGAGCTAATGACGTTAAACAAGCGCTTCTTGGGAGGCAACCCAAGCATAAAAATTTATTGCATGTGTGTTTTCGTATTTTTGTTGTGTTTGTTTGCTTGAGTGTTCTTTGTTTTCAAGTGTGTGATTGTGGTTAGTTAGTCGTTTTTCATAATTTATTTACTTGTGTTTGTTCATGGTTCTTGTGAGTTCTTTGCGTTATCATTAATCTTTATGCATCAATTATCATGTTTTAGGTGTTGTGGGTGAATTTGGCATCGTTTTTATGCGATTTTGGGGTGTTTGGTGCCCATATTTGCATCTAGAGAGTTGTGCGGCCTGCTATGCGGCCGCATAGCAGGCCGCATGTTTTTTCCCGAGCCTTGTGCGGCCTATCATGCGGCCGCACAAGGGGCCGCATGTTTTTTTTCCCGAGCCTTGTGCGGCCTGTCATGCGGCCGCACAAGGGGCCGCATGGACTCTCGGGCTGAACTTTATACTCGGTACCTCTTCACCATTTTCTTCATATCTCTCTCATTTCTCATCCGTTTTCCCTCATTCTTTCACCGTTTTTCTCCATTTTTCTTCCTCTACACGAATCTCCTACCTCCAAGGACTTAATTTGCATGATTTATTGGGAGTTTTGCCATCATCTTCACCGACTTTCCTAGGTACCTTTCTCTAAGCCCTAGTTTTGAGCATGATTGGTTCTTCCTCCTTTCTCCTATTTCTCATGTTGAATGGATGATAATGTTGTGGGAGATTTGTTGTTTGTTGTTTTTGTGGGTTTTTGGAGCAATTTTCAAGCTTTGTAAAAATTTTTGTGCTCCATGTACAAGAGAAGCTCTTGCAAAATTTTTTTTGGGAATTACTGTAGCACTTCTTGAACTCATTCATTTCCCATCATGAGAAACCATTTCTTCTCTTGTATTTGTCCTGATTTTGTTGCACCCTTGTAACCTCTTATCCCCCACAACACTTGCATCAAAGAAAATTGGACTTCATGTTTTTGATTGCACAAAGGACTTGCTTGAATCGTTTCTTGTTTAGTTGTTCTTGTATTGTTAGTTGTCTGTTTATTTGTGTGTCTTATTTTCTTTGTGTGTGATGGATGCCTTGAGTTGATGTTCTTGTCTACCTTGCAGGGTAGCATGAGGGCATCAAGCGCACTTTCTTTCTCCATTTTATACAAGAGCTTTGGTGGTCACCCCGATCTGATGGACTTCAAGCCTCATGTGTTGAGACTTGGGGAAGTTCACGAAACCCTCCTACTATATTTTTATTACCTATATTGTTGCATTTCATTGCTTAGGCACATTGAGGGCAATGTGCAACTTTAAGTGGGGGGTGGAGTTGGATCTTCGTGAACTTTTAAAATTTTTGCAATTGCATGCTTGGATTACCTATGATAGCTATGATTGTATTGTTTAGGACTTCCTAGCTTGGTAGAATGATAGTTGTGAGCTGTACTTTACTTGTGCTTGAATGTAGTTCTGTTTCATCTTTAGTGCACTCTTATACTTGTTCACGATCACTTTCACCTTGTACATTCCAACCAACCCATTGCAATATTTTTGGCATTAAATTGTTAAAGTCTATTTTCAATGCACTTTTAAGAGCCTTTGAGGTCCTTTGTTGTTTTCTTTGGCCTCAAGTGAGATTGTTTAACAAGTTCTATTCCAGGGGATACGAGATACTTGTTTGTGAAAAAACAAAAAAAAAAAAAAAAAAAAAAAAAAGAGAAAAAAGTGGAGTCTATGACAGTATTCCTCTGCTAGTACAGCATGAATGCGTCTATCTGGACTGTAATCAAGTAGGATGGGTGGCTCTTGTGCCTAGCCAGCATGCGCATCCGTCTGAAAGATTTTTGTGCAGTCTACGTTAGTCGGACTCACAAAAAAAAAAAAAAAAAAAAAGTGTGTTTGTACATATGTGAGAGTAATAAAATGTCTTGATCCCCTGGTGCTCACTGCGTCGTCACTTAAGTGCTAGAGTCATGTTTAGGAACCGAAGGACTCTTAACTTGGTATTGAGGGTGCCTTTAACACTTTAATGCCGTCTTCATTGTGCGTGGGGTGAATGGTCATCCTAGGGTAATCCAGGGTGTCTGTCAAGGTGGGAGTTTGCACACACTCACGGGGGCACTTGAGGAGTAACAGAACTAATATTACTTGACTATTTACTGAACAGCTCACTTCTTGATTTCTGTCCATTTGTGCTTGCGGAGTTCTTTACTATTGAGCTTGAGGTCGTACATTTAGTCGTTTATCTTCTTGCCTCTGTTCTTCATGTTTGTTTGCTTGGGGACAAGCAAACGCTTAGGTGTGGGGATGTTTGATAAACGTCTAAATATACGTATTTTATATATATTCGGGCGTATGTATTGTGTATTTTGTTATGAGTTGACGCCCATTTTTGGTCTGAATTTGTTTCTTTCATGTTACAGGTACCAATGAGACCCCTTTGAGCTCGTTGACAGAATTTTAGAAGAAATCGGTATCGAAAACACTGTTCCTGAGCCCGGGGGGGGGGGGGGGGGGGGGGGGGGGGGGGGGGTACTGTAGCAGCCACTGTAGCAATCGCTGTAGCACGAAAGTTCGAAGAATTTGGTCAGGAGATTCATGCGGGTTACCATGCGGGTGCTGTTGAGGCCGCATACGGGGCTGTAGCAGTTTACTGTAGGAGGTTACTGCAGCATATATTACTGTAGCAGTTACTGTAGCATTTACGCGACTTTCGGGATTTCTCGATGACTTTCTCTCCCCGCATGCGGGGCCGCATGGGAGGCCGCATAGCTCGCTGGAATGGGTTTTTAAGGACTTTTAGGGCATCATTTCTCTTGTCTTTTGGCCACCATTCTCCTCCATCATCTTCTTGGACTTCAAGGCTGCGGGAGAAGGCATTTCTGAGGAGCAAATCGAAGGGGAAAAGAGGAGCGCGATCAAGGATAAGATCTAGGAGCTTGTTGGCGCGGATCCATCAAGTTCTCATCACCACCTCTAGTCTTCATCTTAGGGGAGTTTGTTATGTGCTTTAGCTTGCATTTCTTGTTCTTTATGCTTTCTCCTTTATTGATGATGAACTAGACTCCCAAGGTCACCGGGCATCCGGTGAACCTTGGGATGAACTTGCTTGTATGGATTCTTTGATTTATATGTATGGTATTTGTGTGGTTTGTGGTTTAAGTTTGGTGTATTTGAATGCCTTGGTATGCATGAGAACTCTGTGTATCAATTTCTAGGTTATACTAGGTTGCATGACCATTGCCCTAGTGTTAGACTCACCAAGCTTAGAAGGGATACATGTACGAATACGCCGTGACCATCGGGTATTTGTACCCCTCCAACCATTAGGGTTGAGCCTAGATGTGTGTTTGACCTTAATTAGGGATTTCCCTAGGCCCATTGCAATCGTGCGAGGATTTGGGCGGAAGTGATTCCGTATTCCAATACTTGTACCGGATTAGGGGTCATCACCGTGACCATCGGGGTGACCTACCTTTGGACGTCTCTTGGCCTAACCACCTTTGCCTATGTACTTCGAGTATCCTTCTAGCTTTAGTAGTCCCGAGGGGATCCTCGCTTGGGGACCTCGAACTTTCATTGTTACTTGCTTCCTTAGCATGCTATTGTGGTGAGCCTTAGTCCACTTGTTTATATTTTTATCTTTGTTATTCTTCTTATCTTGCTTTTATCACAAAATTGCTAGGTTAGGAAATAGATGAAGGGGAAGTAATAGTAGATCCTTGGCCCTTGGGAATACGACCCCCTCGCGCGTGCGTGAGGGGTATTACTTGGCGACCCGTGCGCTTGCGGTCAAGTCATCAATCCCTCTAAGTGCACTAACATCTGAGAAGTGGGACTGTCCAAAGCGGAGCTTCGATAGTCGTTCAAGTCGTGTTTGGTGCTCGGTAACAACAAAATCGACCTGCTCGGGGAGTGGAGAAGGCTCACAAGGGCGTTTACCAGCTGATTTCTTCAATCTGGAGGCCATACCTGCAAGATTGAAAAGAAAAATGATCAAATTCAATTCACAAACACAATCTGCAGGAATCCACACGGCCGTGTGAAACTTCCACACACCCGTGTGGATCTTTAGATGGACACAGCCGCATGGCCGCGGAGGCTAAAATTCCATTTTTACACTCTAATTCATTCTAAATTCTCTCTAAGCACATTCGCATACACTTTAATCATTCAAACTAAGCTAAATAATCAAAAAGAACGAATTAAATCAAGATTTGACAAAGAAAAAGGGGTTGAAGTTCTTACCAACGGTGTGGGCAAAGGAAGCTTTGAAATCGGCCGGAAAAACTCTTATAAAAGCTCAAAAATACTCAGAGAGGATTGGAAGAATGAAAGAGAGGATTAGAGAGTGGTTTAGAGTGAAAAAATTAAAATGTACGAGAATGAAAGGAAAATCGCGGCTTTTGAAGTTCTGCGAATCCACACGGCCGTGTGCCTCTACAATTAGGGTTCACAAGGGCCGATACACGCCGCGTGTGCACTTTGGTTGCTCTCTGGACTACCCCACACGGCCGTGTTAGAACCCCACATGGCCGTGTGCCTTCACAGGCGAGCTTCACAGGGGCAGTCACACGCCCCTGTGGACTCTTGGGAAAACACCTAAGGTCTCTGGAAAATTTCACACGGTCGTGCCCAACCTGGCCAAGAACACAAGGCCGGCCACAATGGCACCCACATGCCCTTGTGGCCTCTCTAGTTCATCCCGAGAAACTCTAAGTGTTCCACATGGGCCGTGTGAATAATCCACACGGCCGTGTGCCATTACAAGTTCTCCCACAGCGGTGGCCACACGCCCCTGTGATTCTCAGGAAAGTAGGGAATTCTCTGCAGAAGTTCACACCGGCTGTGTGCCGTAGCACATGGGCACTCACAAGACCCCTGTGACACTCGGGAATGAGAGTTCAGGTTCTGCAGAAAATCACACGGCCGTGTGCCCTTCACGGGGTTGCTCACAGGGGCAGCTACATGGCCCTTGTGACGCTCGGGAAGATCTCTGAGATGGTTCACAAGGCCGTGTGGAAATTCCACATGGCCGTGTGTTTTCTCTGGATGACTTTAAAAAATCACAGACTCTACAGATAATTTTAGAAACACATTAATAACACTTAGAACCTGTATAGATGATAAAAACACGACCAGAGATCCATTAAAACACACTCAAACGACCCAAAACTTCATCAATTATCATTTAGGCACACGAAAATATCAACGATCCACAAGAAAATCACAGCACATGTATGGAAAAATCAGAACACCAAAGCTAAAGCTCTTATTCATGCTAGAACTAAACTAACTCCTAGAAAAACAGTAAAAGCTTGGGTTGCTTCCCAAGAAGCGCTTGTTTAACATCACATAGCTTGACATACCTGCCTTACCTTATGGGGATTCATGAATGAAGGTTGCCCTCTTCCCTACAACCTGAAAACATGCAGAACATAACCTTTGTAGAGTAGAGGGAGAGTTAACGATTTTGTTACCACACAAGGGTACAACACCCTTACTCCTTACTTGCTCATCCCCATTGACCTTGGGGCTCTTCGTGTGGTGCCTCCTCGCTCTCCTTATCTTTTTTCTCATCCATTTCATGAGTCCCGGTTCCGGCTTGACTTCCTTCTCGATTAGAACAAGTGATAGTACTTCTTCTTCGATCTCCACATCTTGGTCCGGCCACCCTTCATACGGGTCCGGGTTCAACATTTCCTACACATAATCATCTATTAGCTCATTAGTGGTGTCAAGGAAATACAAAGTATCATCAAATTCAAGAGAATGTCTCATGGCTTCGGCGAGGCGATATGTAAGTTTGTCATCTACAACTCGCAATGTGAGCTCCCCACCGTCCATGTCAATGAGAGCCTTGGAAGTGCGCAAGAAAGGTCTTCCAAGGATTAACGACCCCTCTACATCCTCATCGACGTCTAACACCACAAAGTCAACAGAAAATATATACTTGTCTACTTTCACCAACACATCTTCCATAATCCCCCTCGAATGCCTCACCGATCAATCCGCACTGAAGTGTCATCTAAGTCGGTCTAGGCTCGCCCAAGCCTAGCTTTTAGAAGACGGTATAGGGCATGACATTGATACTTGTCCCAGAATCGGCCAATGCCATTTCTTCACACAAGTTGCCAATGTTGCAAGGTATAATGAAGCTTCCGGGATCTTTTCTCTTAGTCGGCATGTTCTTTTGCAAGACGGCCAAGCAATTGGCATCAAAAACTACAGCTGTACTCTCTTCCAATTCCTCTTGTTGGTCAAGAGGTCCTTCAAGAACTTTGCATACTTGGGCATTTAGGTCAATGTCTCTGTGAATGGTATGTTGATGTGCAACTGCTTGAAAATACCTAGAAATTTCTTATATTGCTCATTCTCTTGGCCATTCTTCAAACGTGAAAAAGAGTGAGGGTGCCACCTCTTTTTTCCTTTGTCGCTTCTTCCTTTACTTCCACGACCTTAGGTGCTTCCTTTGTCTTCTCTAGAGGAAGATTTCTCTCAGCCTCTTTTCCACTTCTCAAGGTAATTGCCTTCAATTACTCCCTCGAATTGGTCTCCGTATTACTAGGCAAACTACTTTGAGGTCTCTCGGCCAATGTTTTCGCAATTTGCTCCACTTGATTCTCTAAGTTGTGTAGTGAAGCGGTGTGGTTGCGAAGTGTAGCTTCCACTAATTAAAATCTAGCATCAGAAGAAGAAACAAACCTTGTGAGGGCTCTCTCTAGATTGGTCATCTTTCCCTCTAGCCCGGTCACTTGGCTCTCTAAGTTCAGTGCTTGTTTACTTTGAAATCCCGGTGGTGAATTATTCTTTTGTTGTGACTGCCCTTGGTTGCTCCATGAGAAGTTTGGGTGGTTCTTCCACCCAGAATTGTAAGTTCCACTGTACGGGTTGCCTTGCCCTTGTCCTCTATATGCATTGCCAACAAAATCGACCTGTTCCACCGCACTAGTGCCCCAATAGCAATAGGGCAATCGCTCGAAGCATGACCTCCCCCATAACCGTTACACGTAGTGATGCCCGCAACTCTTGGTGAAGCTAGAGCATCTAGCTTCTTACTTAATGATTCCACCTATGCCGCCAACGATGTAACTGCATCAACTTCATGAATTCCGGCCACCTTCTTTCGGTCCCTTGTGTTCCATTGATAGCTATTCATAGCCATCTCTTCTATAAGTTGTCGGGCTTTACCGGGAGTCTTGCTTCCTAGAGTTCTTCCTGCCGCTACATCTAAGAGTTGCTTGGTACTCGGATTCAACCCATTATAGAAAGTATGAATGATCATCCACTAGGGGAATCCAAGTTGCGGGGATTTTCGAAGGAGCTCTTTGAACCTGTCCCATGTCTCGAATAGAGATCTAATTCCATTTGCATGAAGGATGATATCTCATTCCGGAGCCTCGCTAATTTTCTCGGAGGGAAGTACCTAGCCAAGAATGCCTTGGCCATCTCATCCCAAGTAGTGATAGATGCTCTCGGTAATGAATGAAGCCATTGTCTTGCTTTTTCGTTCAATGAAAATGGGAAGGCTCTCAAACGAATCGCGTCGTCCTTTACTCCATTAACCTTCAACATGTTGCACACTTCAAGGAAGTTCTCTATGTGGTTGTTGAGATCTTCATCGGCCAACCTATTAAATTGTGCGGACTGTTGCAACATCTGAATAAACGACGGCTTCAACTAAAAATTCATTGCCGTAATCGGGGGCCTCACAATGCTTGATTGGGTCCCCATAACTACGGGTCTAGCAAAATCGGACAAAGTCCTCTACTGTTCATTCTGCTCTACCATTGTTTCTGACCCTTCTGTTTCTATATCGGCTTGATTTAAAGATTCTTATACAGGTTTTTTCCCTTTTCGAAGTGTTCTTCTACCAATGTCCGGGTCTTCTTCAACAAGAATCGAAGGGTTCCCGCGGGTCATAACCTAGAGCCGAAAACAAAGAAAAGAAAACAAATAAGAATGATGATAGAAAAAGAAAGTGTGAAATAGAAAGTGAAGTGAATAGCTAAAATAGCAAAAAGCAAATATCTAAAATACGCCTACTCACCGGCAGCGGCACCAAAAAACTTGACACGACCGCTTGCGTGTATCCCGCAAGTGCACGGGCTTGTCGAAGTAATAATAGTATCTTGGTGAGAGGGCAGTCGTATCCTCAGGCAATAGGGATTAAAGACACAATTATTCACTATTTAGCTAGTGCGGTGTACAAAAAGTGAGAATAGAAACAATGTGTGGTTGCAAAGCAATTAAATGAAACAAGAATTACCAAAGAACTATGGGAGATAGGAGAGTGGAAGTAAGAGTAATAAGAGAAGGATAATCAATGGATGAAATAGAGTACCCAGACAAGCTACCCCTAGGATTTATGATTCTAGTGTAAGACAATGTTATTATACTCTTCTATTGATGTTAAATGAGTCGAGGAAATCCTTAAACACACGGTCCCAATCCTAAAGTCAACCGTGACTAATCCCAACTAGAGATGGCAACGGGGCGGGGATTCATCGGGGGTTACATTCCCCGGGCCCGGCCCCGAAATTGCACTCCCATCCCCGAACCCGGCCCCGAACCCGAATACGGGGAATTTTTTTCCCCGTCCCCGTTCCCGCGGGGATTTTTCGGGGTTCGGGGATTCCCCGGCTCCGATTAATAAATTAAATTATTATTATTATTTAAAATAAAATTTATTAAATATTTGTTAAAAATACCATAAATTTTTTTAATAATTAGAAACTCATTTACAAATATGACTTAACACAAAATACCAACATACATAATCACCAATAAATTATTTGCAAAATTTTAAAAAATTATAAAAATGCAATATAGTTAATATAAGTTTAGAGTTTTATTTAATTTTTATGCTAATGTTTATTTAATTATTAATAATTTTCTAATGAAATAAATAAATGGGTTTTTCTAATATATATATATATATATATATATATATATATATATATATATATATATATATATATATATATATATATATATATATATATTTAATATTTAATATTTCGGGGCCGGGGCAGGGCGGGGAGGATATTCCCAGGCCCCGGCCTCGTCCCCGACCCCCGAAAAAATTCCCCGACCCCGGCCCCGACGAGGCGGGGAATCGGGTTCCCTATCGGGGCCGGGGCCAATTGACATCCCTAATCCCAACACTATGCCCCGGTGTTAGGTTTCACTACGACTTTTGATTCTCGTTGATCTCTCAACTAAGCCCTAAGGGAGTCCATCTTCCTAAGCCTCACACTACGTGGGATTACTTTAAGTTCTGGGGATTCCTAGTGAAAAACCCTGTTCTTATGTATAGCTCTAACCCTTTGGTCCAGGTGAAAGACCCCTAGTCTAAATTAAGCCCCAGCACTAGGATTCACTACAACCCTTCACTCTATTGCTCGTGCAACTAAGCCCCAGGGGAGTTCATCTCCTCGCACTTCACTCTATTTTGACCGCTAAGAACTCGTGGAACATGGAGATAGGGAAAATCACTTATCCTAGGGTTTACAAGTCTGAATACCCAAAAGGAGTTTAGCTCCTCATGGAGCAATACAAATCCATCAAAATATGAGAATAAATACAAATCAAAAGCATAGATGAAAACCACCTTGCGTATAGTGTGGCCGTGGTCTTGTGTGGCCACCGGACATCGATGATGATGCCGATGACGCTTCGATCCTGCATAAGGTCCTCTCCAAACCCTAGCCGCAACCCTCCAGAAGTTGGGAGAAAAGATTGGCAAAAAGATGTAGAAAAAGTCTCCAAAATGCCCTTTTATAATGTTGAGTCGTGGCTTAAAATCGTTGAAATCGGGATTTCACACGACCGTGTGGAATTTCCACACACCCGTGTGAAGTCTCTATTTTGATGAATTTTGACAGACAGTGAATAGTAACATGCTATAGTATTTTGCTACAGTACTTGCATTTTTGTGAATTCTCTTGCTGAATTTCCACACGCCTGTGTGAAGTCTCTATTGTTATCTTACAATGAGTATTAATTTTATCAGATTTTATCACTAAATTGTGTGTGTTTGTGTGCTTTTGGGCATTGTAGGTTTGTGGAGCAAGTTTGGAGAAAAAGAGCAAAGTTGGATCATGTTTGACATTGTTGGAGAGTTCTCGGACCAAGAATGATCAAGGCACGAGTCCGTTGGCGAGGCACAAAAGTAGTAGCATTCACAATAGGTCCAACATGTGTAGCATAGGAGAATTTCACCAAGGAGGTGAATTATAGTAATCGACATGATCCACCCTTGATTGTGTGCCTAATTTAACAGCCTGGATGAAGAACAACGAATTCGGGAGCGTTTCGGCAAGAGTAATGTAGTCGTGCTGTAGCAAGTTACTGTTCACTATCTGCCGAAATTCAACGAAACAAAGACTTCACACAGGCGTGTGGAAATTCCACACGGGCCGTGTGAAATCATGATTTCAGCGATTTAAAGCTGCGACTCAACATTATAAAAAGGCGTTTTGGAGACTTTTTTCTGGATATTTTGGACAATCTTTTTCCCTAGTTTCTGGAGGACTGTGGCTAGGGTTTCGAGAGGACATTATGGAGGATCAAAGCGCGTCATCGGCATCGACATCAACATCCGGCGGGCCGCACAAGACCACGGCCACACCTTACACAAGGGGGTTTTCATCTATGCTTTTGATTTGTTCTTACTTTCATAGTTTTATGGATTTGTGTAGCTCCATGAGGAGCTAAACCCCTTGTGGGTATTCGGACTTGTAAACCCTAGGATGATTATGTTTCTATGACTTGTTATTATGCTTTTCTTTAATTGATGAATAAAATTGAGTTTCAATCTTAATTGCATCTTGTATCAATTTTCCCTTAGTCGTGACTCTAGGGTTGCGAATCGTCTAGGTTATCCTTTGGAGGTGTGACAACTCCTATAGGGTTAGACTACCTAAGATTGTAGAGGGTTGAGAGAGTGAGTCGTGAGGTAGCGAAATGTCCCCTTTCCCTTCCGATGTGATTTTCCCTATCTCCATGTTCCACGAGTTCTTAGCGGTCGAAATAGAGTGAAGTGCGAGGAGATGAACTCTCCTGGGGCTTAGTTGCGCGAGCAATATAGTGAAGGGTTGTAGTGAATCCTAGTGCTGGGGCTTAATTGAGACTAGGGGTCTTTCATCTGGACCAAAGGGTTAGAGCTATACATAGGAACAGGGTTTTTCACTAGGAATCCCCAGAACTTAAAGTAATCCCACGTAGTGTGAGGCTTATTAAGATGGACTCCCCTAGGGCTTAGTTGAGAGGTCAACGAGAATCAAGGGTCGTAGTGAAACCTAACACCGTGGCATAGTGTTGGGATTAGTCACGGTTGACTTTAGGTTTGAGACCGTGTGTTTAAGGATTTCCTCGACTCATTTAACATCAATAGAAGAGTATAATGACATTGTCTTGCACTAGAAGCATAAATCCTAGGGGTAGCTTGTCTGGGTACCCTATTTCATTCATTGATTGTCTTTCTCTTATCACTCTTGCTTGCACTTTCTTACCTTCCATATTTTCCTTTATTTCATTCTTGTTTTCGGGTATCTTTACATACACACAATTCATCTTGCTCTCATTTTCTGTATTTCACATTATTTGAATAGCAATTGCTCGTATCTTTGATCCCTACACCCTGAGGATTCAACTACCCTCTCACTAGGGTACTATTAATACTTCGACAAGCCCGTGCACTTGCAGTACACACACGCAAGGGGTGTGTCAGTTATCTTAGTTGTTTTGGTTGTTTTCTCATTATCTTTTGTTTGAGGCTTCTGGGCGAGCATTTGGAGTCATTTGCCGAGTGTTTGGGATCGTTTTGAGGGTCATTTTGAGTGTGTGGGCTATGCACATGCAACACAAAACTTGTGCGGGCTGTGCACCGGCCGCACATCCCCTTCTGGGAGCTTTGTGGCCGCACACCATAGGTAGAGGGGTGTGCAGCCTGGTGTGTGAGCCGCACACCAGCCTACACACCCTTCTATCTAGGGTGTGTGGGCTCTACGCGGGCCACACATGAGCCACACAAGCACAGGTTGGGTGCTTTAAAACCCCGTTTGGACTCCTTTTCTTCATTTTTCTTCCCTCAAAACACTCCCATCCTCTCCTCCTCTCTTCCTCCACCATTCTTAGCCATTTAAGGGCTGATTTTGGAGAGATTTGTGGGCTTGTTCTTGGATCCTAAAGTGTGATCATCTCTTGACTCAAGGTAAGCTTCCATACTTTCTTGTTTCTTCTTTGTTCCTTGAATGGGTTAGGCTAGGGTTGGTTGTGAACCGAAGTGAGAGCTTGATTCTTGTTCCTTTTTCTTCTTCTTTGATGGTAGAGCTTGGGAGGAGTATTTGTATTGATTTGTATGACTTTTATTTAGGGAAATCCATGAACACTCTTCACCTTGATTTTCGGATTTACTGTAGCACCAACCCAAGTTAGGTCATCCTTGATTTCCTTGTTGGTTTTAAGGGTTGTGAGAGGTCTATTCTTGCTAGACCTTCTTGTTAAAATGTTTAGCAAACCCTAGGAACAATTATTCTCCATTTTGAGCATTTTCCTTCATTCAAGTTAATCAAGTTATTGATGGTGTATGGTTGCTTGTTTTGGTTGTTTAACCCAGCCCGTAGGCTCAGTATATATATCAATATGATAGCATAACTCTCAATATGAGATCATAAGTGTTCACAAATTGCAATTCTCACTCCAAGAGTGAATAATTTGATCATAGCATTTGCAATGAAATCATTTTCATCAAGAGCATCATACAAAGGTATCTTTTGAAAATACACTTCAAATATTGCATCATCATAATGAAATTCAACTTGGTTTTCACATGCCTTTTTTGTCATCATAACAAAAATCTCAAATCTATTAAAATACACAATTTGAAACATATGTTTCCAAACATAGGGTTTCCAAACCACAACAACATATATACTTTACAAATATTTAGGAAAAGAGCCAAATCATAATTCATCATGATTTCTAAACTCCATTCAAAACTTTTAAAGAGATTTAGTAATAAGGAGTCTATCATTCAAAAGTAAGCTACTTAAATATTAAGGACAAGCATGCATGAATCATAGTCTAAACTTTAGTAATTCCCACTCACAAACTTTGCGAGCTAGAAGCCTCCAATGTTACTTCTCCACCGGCTCTTTTCCCTTACTTGAAGTCTCACCTTCTAGAAGTAAGAAGTGGATGGTTTCCAGGGGCCAACCTAGTACAAGTGGTGTGGAAAATTGTTAAACCGGTTTTACCATGTCAGGTGGGAGCGTAGGTCCCTGACTTGCATATAGTTAGGTTGTTCAGAATCACCACACAATCTTCCCAGCGTCTAATGCCAAGATACACATATCTTGGTAGCTCCAGACCTAACCGAGGCCACGGTTAGCGATGTAGAGTTTTCGAGGCCATTCTAGATACTATTGATTATTTGTGATTGTTGAATTACTTGTTTGTAAGCATCTTGATATATGAAATTGATGGGTGTGATCAGCAAGCGCACGGGTCGTCAAGTAATACCCTGTGCGTGACACAGGGGTCGTATTCCTAGGGTCCCAAGAGCTGCTATTACTTCCCCCTAGACGGCACTGTCTAGTCTAATAGTTATATGATAAAAACAAGATAATAAGAATAATAAGAGAAAACTATGAACAAGTGGACTAAGGCTCACCACTTAAGCATACTAAGGAAGCAAGCAACAATGAAAGTGCAAGGTCCACGGGCGATGATCCCCTCGGGACTACTAAAGCTAGAAGGATACTCGAATTACACAGGCAGAGGTGGCTAGGCCAAGAGACGTCCAAAGGTAGGTCACCCCGATGGTCACGGTGATAACCCCTAATCCGGTACGGGTATTGGAATACGGTATGTCCACCGCTACGGTATTTCTACCGCCCAAATCCCCACACGATTGCAGTGGGTCAAGGGAAATCCCTAATTAAGGTCAAACACAACATCTAGGCTCAACCGTAATGGTTGGAGGGGTACGAAATACCCGATGGTCACGGCGTATTCGTACATGTATCCCTTCTAAGCTTGGTGAGTCTAACACTAGGGCAATGGTCACGCAACCTAGTATTACCTAAATATTGATACACAGAGTTCTCATGCATACCAAAGCATTCAAATACACCAAACTTAAACCACAAACCACACAAATACCATACATGTAAATCAAGTATTCATACAAGCAAGTTCATCCCAAGGTTCACCGGATGCCCGGTGACCTTGGGAGTCTAGTTCATCATAAACAAAGGAGCAAGAGTAAAAGATAAGAAATACAAAGCAAAGCTCAAACAAACTCCCCTAAGATGAAGACTAAAAGGTGGTGATGAGAACTTGATGGATCCGCACCAACAAGCTCCTAGATCTTCTCCTTGATAGCACTCCTCTTCTCCCCTTCGATTTGCACCCTAGATCCACCTTCTCCCGCAATCTTGAAGCTCTAGATGACAATGGTGGAGAATGGTGGCCAAAAGACAAGAGAAATGATGCCCTAAAGGCCTTTAAAACCTAATTCCAGCAACTTATGTGGGCTGGCATACTGGCCGACATACGGGCACTGTAGCACCCCGAGTTTCGTGTAAGTTGCTGCAGTGAGCGCTACAGTAAATGCTACAGTACCCCCTGTTACAGTAACTCTGTTACAGTAAATTCCTCGTGCTACAGTACCAGGGACTCGAAAATGGTGTTTTCTTTGCCGATTTATTCTAAAATCTCGTTGTCGAGCTCCCCACGGTATCTTTTGTACCTGTAACACAAAATAAACCAATTTAGACCAAAAACGGGCATCCACACATATAAAAATACTCGAAAAATACGCGAACATACATAAATAATACATACGGTTAGGCGTTTATCAGAAACTATAAAAAAGAATGTGCGAATATTAAATTCCATAATGGATGATTTCAAAGGAACTTTACTTTGCATTTCATTGAGAAAGTTTATATTCTTATGTGATAATTGTTATTCAAAGTATATTTACTCTTATTAAGAATTGAAACATTTTTATGATATTTTATTTTTTTATTTGATCATGCTTGAGCTATAGTCCCGTGTTTAGCCCCTCACTGAGTGACCTAGTTACTCACCCCCTCTTTCTTCCTCCCAAGTGATAGCACAGCATAAAAGTTGTGTTTGTATTTCCATCTTGAGTTGTGTCAGCGTAAGGGATCCACCATGTGTTGTTGAATCTTATTATGTCTTTCCTTATCTGAAACACTTTTGTATGTTAGTCTGGTTTATGTTATGTAGAAGATGGTAAACTTTGAGTTTTGGACTTACTATGGTTGTCATTGTTGTGGTTGTTATTGTTACTTATACTTCTTACCTTGGTGTTAATTTAATGAACTGGAGTAAGATGAGTAATGTACGTATTTATTATTGAGTTATTCCTTGTGATTGTAGATGTAATGTACAAGGAACAGTTTAGCCTTACGGTTACCTAAGGTGGAGGCAGTGTGGACCTCCCTTGCGTCACATGTGGGGCCCACGGGTCGGGGTGTGACACTTATGGGCTACTTACGGGCATAAGGGCAAGGCCGTAAGAAAGTTGGGAAAGATAGTCGCGAGCCTTATAGGCATTCTACGCCCGTAAGCCTCATCCATAAGGCCTTCTGAATATGTTATGGTCCATCTTATGACCGTAAGCGCTGGACCGTAAGCTTCTTTGTTTGCTTCTTGCGACTGCCCTTATGAGCACACACTGTGGTTGTAAGCTCCTCTGGATGGTCCTTATGGGTATCCTTATGGGAGTAAACCTTGCCCATAAGGTCCTCTGAATTGACTTTGAATCCTCCTTACAAGCATAAGCATGCCTCCAAGGTCTTCTAGACTACTTACGGCCATTAGGGGGGCTGTAACCTGCTCGTAAGCCACCAAGTTTGCCTTGTCCTTGTTCTAATGATGTCAAGAGAGCTTCAACTTCATTGTTTTTTTGTCTAAATTGCTTCTTTTAGATCTTCTTACCTTTGAGCGATTCCCTAAGCCTGTTAATGGAAAACACGTGATATTTAGCATCAAATTCCACATTATGGTTCTAATGCATGCCAAATGAGTGTAAAAATAGATATCAAATACATGATCAATGTACAGTCATCAACAACAAAGTTAATTACTATAGTAACTTCATATTTCTCAAGAAGTGGGCAGGTGACTATGTATTTCTCAAGGTGTCTGGGAAGGGAGTGTTAAGATTTGGCAAATAAGGAAAGTTAAGTCCATGACATATTGAACCATATAAAATTTTGGCACATATTGGACCAGTCGCCTAATGTCTTGCCTTTGACTTAAAATAGTGCTAGACTTCATATTTCTCAAGAAGTAGCCGGGTGACTATGTATTTCTCAAGGTGTCCGGGAAGGGAGTGTTAAGATTTGGTAAATAAGGAAAGTTAAGTCCATGACATATTGAATCATATAAAATTTTGGCACATATTGGACCAGTTGCCTATTGTCTTGCCTTTGTCTTAAAATAGTGCTAGACTTCATGATATAGTTTATGTGTTATATGATATGCAAGTATTGTTGAAACTGATGAAAGTTTGCTCCTAGCTAGATGTCACGATCATGGCCAAAGAGCTAAACCTAGCAAAGTATTGCTTAAGGATCTACTCTATGGATGGTGCCTCTTTACAATTGTATGCATGGAATGCATTAAAACCATGGAGTGTTGTGCATGCTCAAATAGTACGAGGTTATGAGTTATATGCCTCTCTACTAGTTAACTTTTTATTATTGTTGCTTTAGTATTTTGAACAATGTATTTTTTGTAAATTTGTAAGACTTTAAAATAGAAGACTCTTTCTAAGAATCAACAATAGTATGTTTGTATTCAATTCAACATTGGTATCAGAAATTTGAGTGATCCCCAAAAATAAACTCCCCACCTTGAACCACTTGAAAAAGCTCATGGCTTCCAGTAGTAACTCATTGAACATCTCTCAACCAACCATTCCCATTTTTAATTTCGAAGGCTATGAACATTGGACCATTGTGATGAAAAATTTGTTTAGGTCTTAAGACCTATGGGAGTTGGTGGAGAAGGGTTTATCTAAACAGGATGATGAGCCATGGTTAAGAGAGAATAGAAAAAGAGATGCAAAGGCTTTGTGTTTTATTCAGCATGCAATGCAGCGGTCAATCTTTTCTCGCATTACGATGGTGAACTCAGCTAAGAAGGCACGGGGAATTCAAAGAATTGAGTTTCAAGGAACTCTAAAACCATGGCAGTGAAACTATAAGCATTATGCTATTCTTTTGAAACCCTACGGTTGAAGAACAATGATCATGTACAGGGATGCATATCAAGAGTGGGAGATGTGGTGAATCAAAGAAGGGCCTTGGAGACACAATACGTGAGCAAATGGTGGTCGGTAAAGTATTAAGAAGCTTAGGCCTTAAGTTTAACAGTGTGGTTCTAGTTATAGAAGAATCAAAGGACCTTATGAAGCTCACACTTGACGAGCTGAGTGGCTCACTACAAGTACATGAAGCTCAATTATTAAGCCAAGCAGTTGATAATGTTGCGAAGAAGGCATTCTCTATGAAAGTTAAAACTTTCAATGCTAAGGATGAAGACAAGATAGCATTTAAAGGCTGGGCCAGAGGAACATTCAGAGGTAGAGCCTGAAGTAAAGCCATGGGGGAAGTTCAGGTTAGAGACAAGGGTCTAGTGAAAACAGACCTCACAGAGCTCATATACAATGTCACAGTAATAAGAAATATGGATACATTAAGGCAGACTGTTGGTTCATGGATAGGAGTGCAAATGTAATCAACGATCAATAAGGTATAAACTTATTCATGGAGAATAATCCTGGCAAAGGAAAGAGGGATTCAGTGTGGCTAGTTGACAATGGGTTTTCTAATCATATGACGGGTGCAAGTGTTTTATTCAAGGAGATGCATGATATTTACTAATCAAACAATTAAACTAGGAGATAATAAAGAGATAAAAGAGGGACAGTTGCATTGAATGTGTTGAATGGCGAGGTTAAGTTGCCGCACAACGTGCAATACGTGTCAAACTTAGCTCATAATCTCTTGAGCCTTGGGCAGTTACTTGCTTTAGGCTACATTGTCACCTTTGATGATTATGTTTGCTCCATCATGAACAAGAATACTGGATCACAAGTAGTAACAATATAAAGGACTCAAAACAACATGCTTCCATTGGAGATTTTTGATGTTCAGAGATATAGTTTGATAGTGAAAAACCAACTAAACTCAATACTCTAGCACCAAAGGTATGGACACCTTAATGTTGCAGCCCTGAAGTCTTTGAGTCCGAAGAACATGGTGATCGGGTTACCAAGAGTTAAGCATATTGAGACATGTGAAGACTGTATATATATGGGAAGCAAACAAGGAGTTCTCTTCCGGTGAGTAAAGCCAGGAGAGCAACATCACCGTGAGGGTTATTACACATTGATTTGTGTAGACCTATGCATGTTTTATCACTTAGTTGAAGTAGGTATTTTCTTCTCTTCACTAATGATTTAAGCCGTATGAGTTGGGTGTATTTTATCAAAATGAAATCTTTGACCTTCGAATGTTTCAGAGGTTCACGGCTCTTGATGAAAATCAGTGCAACAGTTATATAAAAACTTTTCAAACTGATATGGGTGGGGAGTTTATGTAAAGGGGGTCTAATTTATTCTGTAAAAAGAATGGAATCAAGAGGTAATATACACCAACCTATTCTTCTCAACAAAATAGTGTTGCTGAGAGAAAGAATAGGATTGTGATCGAAATGGCAAGAAATCTTCTGATGAGCAAGGGTCTTCCAAACAACATTTGGGCTTAAGTAATTTCCATCTCTGTTTATTTGCTAAACATTTCTCTGGAAAGAATGACAGGAGCCTGAAAGTGCACGGGTTGTCTAAGTAACAAAGTACCCCGGTGAGAGGGTAGTCGAATCCTTAGCGAGTAGTGATTAGAGACAGAGGAAATTTCTATTTAGCTAGTATGATACAATGTGGTGGGAAGACTCAATTTGTGTGCAAGAGAGTAAAAGAAATATGAAAGGCAAGAGAGTGCAAGCAAAGAGTAAAGAGAGGAACAATTAATGTAAAATAGGGTACCCGGACAAGCTCCCCCTAAGACTGATGCTTGTAGTGCAAGACTAATATTATACTCCCTTATTGATGTTTAATGAGTCGTGGAGATCCTAAAGCACACAGTCCCAAACCTAAGCTCAACCGTGACTAGTTCCAACACTATGCCCGGCATTAGGCTTCACTACATCAATTTCTCAACTAAGGCCCAGGGGAGTCCATCATCCTAAGCCTCACACTACTTGGAACTGCTTGATGTTCTAGGGATTTCAAGTGATAGACCCTATTCTTAAGTATAGTTCTAACCCTTTGGTCCAGGCGAAAGAACCCTAATCTAAGTTAAGCCCTAGCACTAGGATTCACTACAACCCTTCACTCTGTTGCTCGCGCAACTAAGCCCCAGGGGCGTTCATCTCCTAGCACTTCGCTCTACTTTGACCGCTAAGAACTCTTGGAACATGGAGGTAGGGAAAATCACACCGGAGGGGAAAGGGGACGTTTCGCTACCTCACGACTCACCCGTCTCGACCCTCTCCAATCTCGGGTAGTCTAATCCTATAGAAGTTAGCACACCTTTAAAGGATAATCTAGATGATTCTCAACCCTAGTGTCACGGCTAAGGGAAAATCAATTACAATTAAAATGCAAGATTGGAACTCAATTAAAATCATCAATTAAGAAAACATAATAAAAATCATAGAAACAATGTCATCCTAGGGTTTACAAGTCCGAATACCCAAAAGGAGTTTAGCTCTCCATGGAGCTATACAAAATCATCAATGTATATGAATCGACAAGAATAACAAACATAGATGAAACTCAATTGTGATGCGTGGCGATGGTCTTGTAAGGCCACTCCATCTTCTCCACCAAGTCCCTTGTTAAACCTAGGGTACACCTCGCCGGATAGGTGCCAACGAAAGCTCCCCCAATAGCCATCTTCCAACGGACGTCGATGGTTGATAAGTGTCTAAATACATTATGTTTTACTTGTAAAATTTATGCACTTTCATGCAACTTGTATTAGTATTATGATGACATTTTGCGCATTTGATGTATTCATTCTCCTTTCAGGGTTTTGAGGACCATATTTGCGAGGATGAGCCATATTCGAGTCATTTTGGAGAAAATTGAAGAAGAAATAAAGTTTAAACAAGCTCCGAACGACAAAAACCCGTAAAGCACACAGTTCTGTGCGGCCACTGTGCGGGCCGCACAATGCCCGCACAGCTCAGCCAGTGAGCTGTGCGGGCTAGTGTGCAGCCCGCACACCAGGCCGCACAGAGTGGGCAGAAGACCGTGCAGGCGCATGTGCGGCACGCACACAGCCCGCACGGTCTCGGGATTATATATGCACTGCTGAGGGTTTTGAAGAAGGGACTGGTTCTCATCCGAGCTCCACACACCCTAAACCTAATTTCATCATTTTTGGAGGCGATTTTGGCAAGGATTGAAGGAGAGACGAAGGGGAGAACATTGGAAAGCATCGAAGAGCTCGGCGGCGCGGATCCGACGAGCTACCATCATCATCCTCTAGTCGACATTTCAAGGGGAGTTTTCTCATTGTTTGTATGATGAACTTCATGTATTGTGAGCTCTCCCATTTTGTTATGTTGAACTAAACTCCCAAGGCCACCGGGCTCCCGGTGAACCTTGGGAGGAGACTTTGTATGGATGACATTCTTGCTCTTTGAATGAATGTGTGTGGCTTGTGTGTTTGGTTTTAATTTATCATTTTCTTGTTCATTCTACAATGGATGGATTCCGTAGAATTGATTGTGAACAATACTTGTTTGGCGGGATGCTAGCTTGTGTTAGGTCATGTGATAATTAAAGAGGGATTTATTGTATTAATACGCCGGAGGTTCCGGGTATTAGTAGCCTCCCGCGCGTTAGGGTTATTTTAGCCGAAAGCGTGTATTAGAATAACCCTAACCAAGACTCCTTGTTCTCAATGACATCTTGGGGGTTTCTTCTGGATAGAGGAACCTGTACTGGATTAGGGCTACACCACGGAGGTTTCGGGGTAGTCGACATCCGAGTCTAGCGGACTAAGACCAAGCCAACCCTACCTTTAACATTGTTATCGTCATCCGTACTTAGTCTTCTCCCAGGGGAATCTTCGCCCGAGGCCTTCCTCGATTCTTGGATTCTTCACCCTCATCTTTGTTCGGATTGAGCATTATATTGCTTTCATTTTCTTATTTGTTTTATTATTCTAGTCTTTACAATTTCACCAACCCTGTTTTGATCAACTAGACAGTGAAATCCGAAAGGAAGTAAGAGTAGATCTTGGAGCCCTTGGGAATACGGCCCTCTCGTGCGTGCACGAGAGGTTATTACTTGATGACCCGTGCACTTACGGCCGGGGAGTCGTGGGCTAGCTTTTTTTAGCTTGTCGCGCGGCGACCATCATTGGTGGTGCCAAAGACTCACTCCAAACCTCCACAAAATCCTCTCCAAACCCTAGCCAAGAACACTCAAGAAGTTGGGGAAAAGATGGCTCAAAAAGTCCTTCAAGAAATCTGATTCACGGCTATTTAAAGGCTGAAATCGGGCATCCACACGGCCATGTGGAATTTCCACATGCCCGTGTGGATTCTCTGGAATTGATTTTCTGTCACACAGTGAACAATAAACTGCTACAGAGAATTGCTACATTACTCGCACATAAAATGTTCCTGATTTCATGTTCTTCATCAAGGCCCTTGAATTGGGCACACAACCAACTGTAGATCATGTCGATTGCTTCTTTTCTACTCATTGACGAAGTTCTTTAATGTTACATGGGCTAGAATTTTATCAGTATGACTGCCTTTGTGCCCCTACAATGGAGGTTGGCACACACCCACAAGTCTAGAACTCGTGCCTTGCTCCTTGCTCGGTCCAAGAACTCCTCAACAACGGCGAACATGACCTAATTTTGCTCTTTCCTTTCTAAATCTACTCCACCACCCTACATGCACAAAAGAACACAAATGCACACCAATCAACGATAAAATCTAAGAAAAGTAATGCTTCATGTAAGAAAATAACACTTCGTATTACTTAAATACGAGCACTTATCAAAGAGCTGTGGAGAATATGACACACTATGAAGCATTTGGAGGTGTGAAACCGATGGTTAAACATTTAAAGGTATTTAGATGCATTGGGTTTTCATTAATTCACACACACAAGCTTCAAAATCTTGACCCAAAATCAGAGAAATGTATCTTTGTTGGTTATGGTGTTGAATCTAAAGCATATAAACTTTATAACCCTATAACTGGTGGTATAGTAGTTAGCAGGGATGTTTACTTTCATGAAGGTGCTCACTAGAATTGGAGCACTAATGGAAAGAGAGAACCAAGAGTAATGTTAAAAGACTCAGGTAAATCTCACACAAGAGTTAAAGCACCAGGAGTTAACATTGATGCTCCCTGGGAAATAGATGCACCAAACTCACTAGAAGCCAGAGCTGTACCAATGGCACATGAAAGAACCTCTACAAGCTGGCGGGAAGAGGTGAAGTTGGAGAAGACTCAGCCACCAACAATACATCACCATCAGACTCAACACCTCGGATGTTGTGATCCTTGTGAGATATCTATGATACATATAAGTATGCTCTTAACTTTTCAAAATCCAATATTATTGATAAATGTATAATCATATATCATTTTATATTGTTTTATACACTTATTTGGCATATAATGGAGTATTTATTTGGAAGATGATGTTAAACATGGTGTAAATTATATTTTTAGTTAATGGGCACTATTTCAAGAGGAGAAAGAGTCAAAAGAAGAAACTTGGTGCCAAGATGAAGAAGATATAGTTGTCTTAACATCATTAGTTGAGAAATAGGCTAGACAAAACACCTTACGGTCACCTTAAGTCAGACTTAAGGCCGTAAGCCTCATCCCTAGAACCTTGCTTGCATTCTTATTTCCTTAAGGAGGAGCATAATAATCAAACTGAGGAAATTACAGATAGAACTTTCGCCTATAAGCCAAATAGTAAAGGATTTCAGAGAAACTTATAAGGAGCAACACACGCCTATAAAAGGGGTTGCAAGTGCTATCCACAAAAGTTTATGTTCAAACACTTACTGCTGTAAGCTGGATCATAACTGACACGACCTTTTGCGTGCGTACCGCAAGTGCACGGCCTTCTCAAAGTAATAAAAGTTACCCCGGTGAGTGGGTAGTCTAATCCACAGGGAATAGGGATTTAAAATACGAGAAATTGCTATCCAGTCGTGCGATATACGAAAAGAAACAATGATCGGAGTGATAAGTGAATTTATGAAAATTAGAGTAGATGCAAGGCAAGTAAATAGAAAGATGAAAGAGAGAAAAGTGCAAGCAACGAGTAAAAAGAGAGAGACTAGGAATAAGTGAGAATAGGGTATCCGGACAAGTTACCTCTAGGACTTATGCTTCTAGTGCAAGACTATGCTATTATACTTTCCTATTGATGTTAATTGAGTCGAGGAAAATCCTGAAACACACGGTCCCAAATCCAAGGTCAACCGTGACTAACCCCAACACTATATCCCGGCAATAGGATTCACGTCAACCCTTCACTCTGTTGATTGCTCAACTAAGCCCCAGGGGAGTATTTCTACCTAAGCCTAACACTACGTGGGGTTGCTTAAAGCTCTAGGGACTCCTAGTGATTAAACCTGTTCCTATGTGTAGTAGTCCTAATCCTTTGGTCCAGGAGGAAGAACCGTAGTCTAAATTAAGCCCCAGTGCGTAGGATTCACGTCACCCCAAAACCTTGGGGGAGTTTGTCTACCTAGCACTTCACTCTATTTTGACTTCTGATAAATCAAGGAATCACAGGTAGGGAGAAATCACAATGGAAGGGAAAGGGGTATGGTGCTACCTCACAACTCTCCCTCTCAACCCTCTTCAATTTTAAGTAGTCTAATCCTATAGGAGTTGTCACACCTCCAAAGGATAACCTAGATTGTTCTCAATCCTTAGTGTCACGGCTAAGAGAAAACAATAGCACAAGAAATCTAAAATTGAAACTCGAATTTATTCATCAATTAATGGAAAAGCATAATAACAATGTCAAAGAAACATAATTATCCTAGAGTTTTACAAGTCCGAATACCCACGAGGGGTTTAGCTCCTCATGGAGCTATACATGTTCATCAATGTATGAAATAAAACACAAACTAAAGACATCAATGAAAACCCCCTCGCGTATGGTGTGGCCGTGGTCTTGTGCGGCCGTCGAACGTCGGTGACGATGCCGATGGCGCGCTCCAATCCTCCACAAAGTCCTCTCCGAAACCCGAGCCGCACTCTCCAGAAGTTGGAGAGAAAGATAGGTCAAAAGATGTCTCAAAAAGCCTCCCAATCGGGCTTAAAATAGGCTGAGTGCGGCTTTAAATTTGAAGTTATCGGGGCTTCACACGGCCGTGTGGAATTTCCACATGCCCGTGTGAAGTTTCTGTCTTCCTGAAAAATTAATCCACATGGCAGTGTGTTAATTACACACGCCCGTGTGAACTCTCTGGCTTGCTGGAAAATTAATTCACACGGCCATGTGTTAATTCCACACGCCAGTGTGAAGTCTCTGTCTTGCTGGAAAATTACTTCACACGGCCGTGTGTTAATTCCACACGCCCGTGTGAATTCTCTAGAATCATGATTTTTGGCAGAAGTGCACAGTAACTTGCTACAGTGATTTGATACAGTAACAAGCTACAATGTTGCTACAGTACTCTCCGAAATGCTCCCGAATACTTTGTTTCTTCATCGAGGCCATTGAATTGGGCACACAATCAATGGTAGATCGTGCCTATTGCTTCAAGTCTCCTTCTTGGTGAAGTTTTCCTAAGCTACACGAATTGGACTTGTTGTGAATGTGACTGCCTTTGTGCCCCTCCAAAGGAGGTTGGCACACACTCACAAGTCTAACCTCGTGCCTTGTTCCTTGCTTGGTCCGAAAACCTCCCAACAATGGCGAACACGACCTAACTTTGTTCTTCTTTTCCAACTTAGCTCCACGAACCTACAATGCACAAGAATACACAAATGCACACTATTTAGTGATAAAATCTGATAAAAAGTATGTTCAATTGTAAGATAATAATGCTTCGCGTTACTACAACACAAGCACTTATCAAATCCCCCGACACTTAAGCTTTTGCTTGTCCTCAAGCAAAATAGAACGTGAAAGTACTTGGGAAGAACAATTGAAAGTGCTCGGCCTTAGGTTCACCAAAAGCATGCAAAAGAAGCATTCTACAAGTAAGGGGAACTCAAAACATTGCATAAGGTTACCAATGCTCTAGCTAAAAACTCGAATCAAAAAGGATGAAAACTCGAAAATGTGTTAGTGTGTGCGATCTTACTCAAGAGAACCAACGAGTACTCCTCAAACTTTGGTTAGAAAGGACTTATTTATATACATAAACAAAAAATAGTGGTGGAAGTAGTAGCTTCACACATCCTTGAAGGTAGCCCTTTCCTAGGCGGCCGCCAAAGGTGGCTTTCACTCTTTCGAGGAGGTAGCTCTTTCTACCGGGGTAGTAGCTTTCACGCATCCCATGAGATAGCTCTTTCTCTCATTAGGGCATAACTTGTATCCGACTTATGAGAGTAGCTGCATACTTCATAGGTGGTAGCTCTTGCCACCCCAAATGCATAATTAAAACAAAGCTAATATTTACAAACTCATATATTTTTTCTCTTTTTTTTTTCCATATTTTTTTTTCATTTTTCAAATTTTTTTTTATGCATTTTCCAAAGTAAAACTAATAATGATGATAAACTTGTCCTTAAAAACTTCAAGATTGAGTTTCCAAAAGATTCCAAGAGTAAGTTGTGCAATATGAGAATATCGAGCAAAAAATTCCTAAAATTCAAGTAGAAACTAGAGCATGATAGGATACAATGTTAAAAATTCTCCTAAACTCTAAGAATACGAATGTTGCAACTAAGGTGAACCGCCATAGGCTACATGAACATGAACAATTGAACGCATAAGTAAAGGTGTGTGCAATGTGAATTCCCCCCCCCCCCCCCCCCCCCCCCCCACACACACACACACTTAAGATGTACATTGTCCCCAATGTACGCATGCAAGCACTATAAACAATAAAACAATGAAAGACAAATAGTGTGGAAGTTGCAATTGAAACATTACTCCCCTGAACTCCAAGTGTTGCGTTTGATGGAGCTAGGTCATTGAGAGTTGAGTCTCAATGGTTTGGGGAGCACACACGGTCCCATGACCGTGCCTATGACAATTCCTCAATTTCCTTAAATCCAAGACCATCTGCACACATACGCAAGGGTTCAGTATAGCTCAAGAAAAACCAAAATAAAGCTCGAGTATATAACGATATGATAATGAGATACAACTCGAGACAACGTAAAGGAAAAAATAAAAGCAAACCCAGAAGGAGAGTCCTTTCTGAGTACTACAAGTCCAACAAAATAAGAAAATAAAAGTGCAACAAAAGAAAGATAAAATCTACGACGCCTCAGCGTCGGTGTCCTGATGTGTATCCTCTGGTGCTGGTGCTGCTGGTGCTGCTGGAGATGGAGGTGGAGTCGGTGAGGGGACCCGTCGGGGTCGCACCACAGATCGCTCAAATAACTGGATCACTGTGGCAAGCTGTGCCGACAAGTAAGCGAACTGTGATGCCTGAATGGCCCTCAACTCGGCAAACCCTGCGCCTGTGCGATCCTCAGCTCTTCTAACTCCTGCTGCATGATACCCACAGTACGCTCGAGGCGCTCGAACCTGTTCTGTCCTCGAGATGGAGAAACGATATGCACTGGAGGTGGCTCCGGTGCTGTGGGTGGTGCCTCGGCCTCTGCTCCTGCCTCTGTGTCCACTGGTGGTGGCTCTAACGCTGCCTGGGAGCCCTCGGCCTGCTCTGTCTGGGGAATGGTCCATATATAGACTCCTGGCCCTGATCTGTGGATCATCCCCATCATCCTCAGTGTATCTGCGCCCAGAGGGATCGGTACACTGGTCTTCTCTGCCCCTCGCACTCCGTCTCTGAGACTCGTCCCTATCGGGAGTCTCGAAATGTAGGGTCCTGCGAAGATCACTCCAACCCTAGGGTACTGGCCCTGATGGCGCAAATACTCTGCTAAGATGTGCCCTAGGTGGAGTGGTACCCTCTGAGCCATCGAATATAGATAAAGAAGCCCCTGCCGACTCAGAACCCCAGTGCTATCACCCCGGCCACTCACTAATCTACTCAGAATGGCATGTAAATATCTGTAAGCCGGGCGAGATAAACATGTGGCCTTTGAGGTCCCTGGCTCATATTGGCCTTCTCCGCACAAATCTCTGTATGCCCTCTGCGGAGTAAGACTGCTCGGGTAGTCTGTAGGAAGATCCCTGTACTCCTCGGTCTGTGTATAGGCCTCATCGTATAGCCCCGTATGGATAGAAAACTAGGTCAAGCTGAAGGTGAAATGCTGGCCTAATACCCTGAACTGAATCGTATGAGGAGTAGAAAAGTCCCAATATGATCTGTCAAACTCGAATGAGGCCAGAAACTCCAGTGTCACTCCTCGAATGGCTGGATCTCTAATCCTCAGTAGTCTCCTCCAGCCACCCACCGAGAGTAGCTCCTCAACCTCCTCGGCAATACCATCACCCCCCTGGATCTCTCTGATAATGCTGAGGTCGGGGTATCGTGACTGTCCGAAACGGAGTGTGGATAATCTATCAAACCTGGTCTGGTGCTCAGTTGTACTGAACTCTATCTCCTCTGGAGGGGGTGTGGCCTCACGGGGTCGCTTCCCAGCCGCCTTCTTGGACCTGGAAGTCATATCTGCGAGATTGAAAAGAGAATTAATCAAAAACATTAAAATAGAACAATCTGCAGAAATCCACACGGCTGTGTGTTAATTCCACACGCTCGTGTGGATCATCGGGCGGACAGAGCATAACGGCCGCGGGGCTAAAATTCCAAAATTTTCAATCTAATTCGTTCCAATTCTTTCCTAAGCATACTCGCGTACTCATTAATCATTCAATATAGGCGAAATCATCAAAAAGAACGAATTAAGTTGAGAATTGACGGAGAAAAAAGAGCTTTGAAGTCCTTACCGACGGAGTGGATGAAGAAATATTAAGAATCGGCCGGAAAACTCCAATAAAAGCCTCAAAAATCCTCTGAGATGGTCGGGGAACTAGTAGAGAGTGTAGGAGAAGAGTTTAGAATGAAAATGGAAGAGGCACGAGTGAAAACCAAAAGAAATCGCGCGGCTTTTGGAGTTCTGGGAATTCACACGACCGTGTGTTAATGCCACACGGCCGTGTGCCTCTGAAATTAGGGTTCACAGGGGCCAACACACGCCCCTGTGTGCATTCTATTCACTCTCTGGGTTACCCCACACGGCCGTGTGTTAATTCCACACGGCCGTGTGCCTTCACAAAGATATCCACAGGGGTTGGTACACGGCCCTGTGGATTCTCGGGAAAACACAGAAGTTCTTTGAAAAATTTCACACGGCCATGTGTTAATTCCACACGGCCGTGTGCCCAACCTGGCCAAGAACACAAGGCCAGCCACAAGGGCACACCACACGCCCCTGTGGCCTCTCTGACTTGCCCGAGAAACCTAAGTGTTTCACACGGCCGTGTGAATAATCCACACGGCCGTGTTCCTTTCACAAGCTCTCCCACAGGGGCACCCACATGCCCTTGTGTTTTCTCGGGTAGAAAGGGGGTTTTCTGCAGAGTTTCACATGGCCGTGTGGAATTTCCACACGGCCGTGTGCCTTAGCACAAGGCCGGTCACAGGGGCACCCACACGCCCCTGTGGACTCTCTGGAAAAGAGTTGAAGTTCTGCGAAATTTCACATGGCCGTGTGTTAATTCCACACGGCCGTGTGCCCCTTCTGAAGTTTTTCACAGGGGCAAAGTCACGCCCCTGTGTCTTTTCTGGTTGAGTCCCAATTGGTAGCACACGGCCGTGTGTTAATTCCACATGGCCGTGTGTTTTCTCTGGCTTACTTAGAAAATTTTACAGACTTCTCAGAAAAATTCAGAAACTTTTGTATAACACTTAGAACCTGTAAAAATCATAAAAACACGACCAGAAACCACAGAAAACACACTCAACCAACTTAAACTTCATCAATTATCGTTAAGGCACACGTAATTCATCAAAAACCCACAAGAAAATTGCAGCGAAACACATGAAAAATTCAGGACACCAAAACCAAGACTTTATTTCAATCTAAAGCTAACTAGGTCCTAGAAAAACTGTAAAACCTCGGTTTGCCTCCCAAGAAGCGCTTGTTTAACGTCACTAAGCTTGATATACCTGGCTTACCTTATGGAGGTTCATGAATGGAGGTTGCCCTCTTCCCTACAACCTGAAAACATGCATTACATAACCTTTGTAGAGTAGAGGGGGAGTTGTCGAATTTGTTACCACAAAAGGGTGAATCACCCTTACTCCTTGAATGTTCATTCCCTTTGTTGTTGGGGTTCTTCTTGTGGCGTCTTTTCGTTCTTTTCATCCTCCGAAGCATTTTCTTCATACGCTCCGTTTCTTGCTTGAAGTTATCCTTGATTAGACCAATGGAGAGCACTTCTTCTTCAATCTCCAAGTCTTGGTCCGGCCACCCTTCATATGGATCTGGGTTCATCATTTCCTACACATAATCATCTATTAGTTCATCGGTGGTGTCAAGGAAATATAAAGTGTCATCAAAATCGAGAGAGTGTCTCATGGCTTCGGCGAGTCGGTATATGAGTTTGTCTTCTCCTACTCGCAATGTGAGCTCCCCGCCGTCCATGTCAATCAACGCCTTGGAAGTGCGCAAGAATGGCCTTCCAAGGATCAATGGAACCTCGACATCCTCATCAACATCCAACACTACGAAGTCAACAGGAAATATGTATTTGTCGACTTTCACCAACACATCTTCCACGATTCCTCTCGGATGCCTCACTGATCGGTCCGCGAGTTGAAGTGTCATCCGAGTGGGTCTTGGCTCGCCCAAGCCTAGCTTTTGGAAGAACGTGTAGGGCATGACATTGATGCTTGCCCCCGAGTCGGCCAATGCCATCTCTTCACCCATGTTGCCAATGTTACATGGTATTATGAAACTCCCGGGATCTTTTCTTTTGCTCGGCATGTTCTTTTGCAATACGGCCGAGCAATTGGCATCTAGTATCACAGACGCACTCTCCTCCAATTTCCTCTTGTTGGTCAAGAGGTCCTTCAAGAACTTCGCGTACTTAGGCATTTGGGCTAATGCTTCGGTGAATGGTATGTTGATGTGCAACTGTTTGAAAATTCCCAGAAATTTCTTGTATTGTTCGTTGTCTTGGCATTCTTCAATCGTGAAGGATAGGGAATCCTTGGCTTGTAGGGTGTGGATGCCACCTCTTTTTCCTTTGTTACTCCTTCCTCTATCTCCACTATCTCGGGTGTCTTTTGGGCCTTCTCTAGAGGGAGATTTCTCTCGATCTCTTTTCCACTCCTCAAGGTGATTGCCTTCAATTGTTCCCTCAGATTAGTCTCCGTATTACTAGGCAAACTTCCTTGAGGCCTTTCCGTTAATGTTTTCGCAATTTGCCCCATTTGGTTCTCCACTACACGAGTTAGACTCATTATGAATGTGACTGCCTTTGTGCCCCTCCAAAGGAGGTTGACATACACCCACAAGTCTAAACTCGTGCCTTGTTCCTTGCTTGGACCAAAAACTCCTCAACAACGTCAAAAATGACCCAACTTTGCTCTTTTTCTCCACAATGGCTCCACAACCCTACAATGCATAAAAGTAAACAAATGTACACAATTTAATGATAGAATCTGATAAAAGTAATGCTCATTGTAAGATAATAATATTTCGCATTATTATAACACAAGCACTTATCAATCCTACACATATTCATCAATTAGGTCATCAGCAGTGTCTAGAAAATATAAAGTGTCATCAAAGTCAAGAGACTGTTGCATGGCTTCAGCGAGGCGGTAAGTGAGCTTGTCGTGTCCAACTCCTAAAGTTAACTCCCCGCCATCCATGTTAATGAGTGCCTTGGAAGTGCGCAAGAATGGCCTCCCAAGTATCAATGGAACCTCGACATCCTCTTCCACATCCAACACTACAAAGTTCATAGGAAAGATGTATTTATCTACCTTCACGAGCACATCTTCATTGATACCCCTCGGATGTCTAATTGATTAGTCAGCTAGCTGAAGCATCATCCGAGTGTGTCTAGGCTCTCTAAAGCCTAGTTTCTGAAAGAATGTATAAGGCATGGCGTTGATGCTTGCCCCTGAGTCTGCCAATGCCTTCTCTTCACCCAAATCATTGATGTTACAAGGAATGATGAAGCTTCCAGGGTCTTTCTTCTTACTCGGCATATTCTTTTACAACACCGCCGAGCAAGTAACATCTAAGATCACAGATGCACTCTCCTCCAACTTCCTCTTGTTGGTCAAAAGGTCTTTTAAAAACTTTGCATACCGAGGCATTTGAGATAACGCCTCTACAAATAGGATGTTGATGTGCAACTATTTAAATAACCCCAAGAGCTTCTTGTATTACTCATCATTTTGGTCATTCTTTAACCTTGAAGGATAAGGGATTCTTGGCTTGTAAGGTGGGCGTGCCACCTCCTTCTCGTTAGGTATCTCCTCAATCTCCACTTTCTTGGGTGATTCATTCATTGTCTTCTCAAGGGGGAGTCTACTCTCAACTTCATGACCACTTCTTAAAGTGATTGCCTTCACATGTTCTTTTGGGTTCTTCTCTGTATTGCTAGGTAAACTCTCTTGAGGTCTTTCGGATAGAGACTTCGCAATTTGACCAACTTGGTTCTCCAAGTTGTCTAACGATTCGGTGTGATTGTGAAGTGTGCCCTCAACTGACTGAAATCGAGTATCCGATGACTAAGCAAAGCTCATTAGTGTCTTCTCTAAATCTGTCATCTTGTTATCCTTAAACCTATCCCATGTCTCAAAAAGAGACTCCAATTCTGTCTAAACAAAAGAGGATATCTCATTCCTAAGCTTCACAGATTTTCCGGGAGGGAAATACCGGGCCAAGAAAGCTTCCACCATCTCTTCCCAAATAGTGTAACCAATGTCTCGCTTTCCCCTTCAAGGAAAATGGAAAGACCCTCAATCTTATGGCATCATCTCTAACCCCATTAATCTTGAGCATGTCACATACCTCCAGAAAGTTCTCAATATGGTTGTTCGGATCCTCATCGACCAACCCACTAAACTGTGCGGACTGCTATAGCATTTGGATGAATGCCGGCTTGAGCTCAAAGTTCTGAGCTGTAATCAGGTTTAGTTACGCAAGCAATAGAGTGAAGTGTTGTAGTGAATCTTAGCACTTAGGCTTAATTGTGACTAGGGGCCTTTCGCCTCGACCAAAGGGTTAGGTCTATATTAGGCAATATGTTTTATCTCTTGGAATCCTTAGAACCCCATGCAGTCCCACCCAGTGTGAGACGTCGAGAGGGCTAGTTACAGTTGACCTTAAGAAGACCAAAGTCTATAGGGCTAGTCAAGGTTGACCTTAAGTTTGGGACTGCGTATCTTTGGATTTCCAAAACACATTAAAACATCAATTAGGAAGTATAATATTAGTCTTGAACTTGAAACAATAATGCTAGGGTGAGCATTGTCCGGGTGTCCCATCTTCATATCAATTACCTCTTTCTACTCTTATTGCTCTTCTTGCACTCTTTTATTTTCTTTTGCACTCTATTACTAATCCCTCCCATTATAAATTTTTTTCATAGATAAATAGTGATAACACTTGTTTCTAAGTACTATTCCCTATTGCTATGACTATCCACTCACCGGGGTATATTTTATTACTGTGATGACCCGTGCACTTGTGGAACACTCACACAAGGGTGTGTCAGCAAGACTAATATTATGCCTCCTAACTAATGTTTAATGAAACATGAAAATCCAAAAACACACGGTCCCAAACCTAAGGTCAACCGTGACTAGCCCTCTACATTATCCCCTGGCAAAAAGGAGTACTCTCAACACCTCACACTGTGTGCTTGGGGTTCTAGGTACTCCAAGTGATAAACCTTATTCCCTAATGTAGACCTAACCCTTTGGTCCAGGCCAAAGGTCCCTAGTCACAATTAATCCCGATCACTAAGATTCACTACAACACTTCACTCTATTGCTCGCGCAACGAAGCCCCAGTAGAGTTCATCTCTTAGCACTTCAGTCTATTATGACCGCAAAGAACTCTTGGAACATGGAGGTCGGATAAATCACGTCGGAAGGGAAAGGGGACGTTCCACTACCTCTCGACTCACCCTCTCGACCCTCTTCAATCTTTCTTAGTCTAACCCTAGTGAAGTTGTCACATCTTCAATGGATTACCTAGATGGATTCTAAACCTAGTGTCACATTGATAAGTGCTTGTGTTATAGTAATACAAAGCATTATTATCTTACAATGAGCATACCTTTTATCATATTTTATCACTAAATGGTGTGCATTTGTGTATTCTTATGCATATAGGTTTGTGAAGCTAATTTGGAAAGGAAGAACGAAGTTAGATTGTGTTCGCCATTGTTGGGAAGGTTTTGGACCAAGCAAGGAACAAGGCACGAGCCTAGACTTGTGAGTGTGTGCCAACCTCCTTTGGAGGGGCACAAAGGCAGTCACATTCACAATAAGTCTAACTCGTGTTGCTTTGGAGAACTTCACCAAGAAGGAGACTTGAAGCAATCGGCACGATCTACCATTGATTGTGTGCCTAAATCAAGGGCTTCGATGAAGAACAACGGATTCGGGAGCATTTCGGTGAGTACTGTAGCAAAACACTGAAGCAGGCTACTGTTCACTTTCTGCCGAAAAACAGGATTTCAGAGAGTTCACACGAGCGTGTGGAAATTCCGCACGGCCGTGTGAATTAATTTTTCAGCAACCCAGAAACTTCACATGGGCGTGTGGAAATTCCACACGGCCGTGTGAAGTCTCGATAAGTCCAATTTTAAAGCCGCGACTCAACATTATAAAAGCCCGATTTTGGAGACTTTTGAGATATCTTTTACCTAACTTTCTCCCCAACTTCTGGAGAGTGTGCCTAGGGTTTCTGAGTGGACTTCATGGAGGTTTGGAGCGCATCATCGGCATCGTCATCGACGTTCGGTGGCCGCACAAGACCACGGCCACACCATACGCAACGGGGTTTTCATCAATGTCTTTAATTTGTGCTTTATTTCATATTTTGATGAACATGTATAGCTCCATGAGGAGCTAAACCCCTCATGGGTATTCAGACTTGTAAACCCGTAGGATTATTATGTTTCTATGATATTGCTATTATGCTTTTCAATTATTGATGAATACATTCGAGTATCAATTTTAATTATCTTTTGCAATTCTTTTCACTTAGCCATGACTCTAGGGTTGAGAACAATCTAGGTTACCCTTTGGAGGTGTGACAACTCCTATAGGGTTAGACTACTTAAGATTGAAGAGGGTTGAGAGGGTGAGTCGTGAGGTAGCGAAGCGTCCCCTTTCCCATCCGGTGTGATTTCTCCCTACCTCCGTTTTCCTTGATTTCTTAGCGATCGAAGTAGAGTCAAGTACTAATAGATGCACTCCCTTGCGAAGGGTTGAGTGAATCCTAGGACTGGGGCTTAACTTAGATTAGGGTTCTTCCACCTGGACCAAAGGGTTAGAACTACACATAGGAACAGGTTTTATCACTAGGAATCCCTAGAGCTTAAAACTATTCCCACGTAGTGTTAGGCTTAGGTAGATATACTCCCCTGGGGCTTAGTTGTGTGAGCGACAGTGTGAAGGGTTGGCATGAATCATAATACTGGGACATAGTGTTGAGGTTAGTCACGGTTGACCTTAGGTTTGGGACCGTGAGTTTAAGGATATCCTCGACTCAATTAACATCAATAGGAAAGTATAATAGCATAGTCTTGCACTAGAAGCATAAGTCCTAGAGGTAGTTTGTCCAGATACCCTATTTCATCCATTACTAGTCTTTCTCTAATTCACTCCTTCTTGCACTTTCTTGTCTTCCATCTCTCTATTTAATTTCTTGTTTTTTTCATCATATTTGCTTCCATAATTCACTCATCAATTACATTATCACTTTTTCATACACCATACAACTAGATAGCGAAATCTCATGTCTTAAATCCCTATTACCGTGGATTCGACAACCCACTCACAAGGGTAATTTTATTACTTCGACAAGCCCGTGCACTTGCGGGATACACGCAAGGGGTCGTGTCACACATCTAAGGGAAAATCAACACAATAATCATTCAAGATTGAAAGTCAATTAAATCATCAATTAAATAAACATAATAAACGTCAATGAAACAAAGTCATCCTAGGGTTTACAAGTCCAAGCACCCACTAGGGGTTTAGCTCTCCATGGAGCAATACAAGTTCAACAATGAAATCAAAATCATTTGCAAGTAACCATAAAGATAACCTCCTTGTCATCTGTGTTGATGGTCTAGAGGAGCCGCTTCGTCTTCTCCAAAGGTTCCCTTGTCAAACCTAGGGCACACCTCGCTGAATCGATGTTGACGAAAGCTCCCCTAATAGTTCTCCTTCAAAGGAACTCGATATCGATGCCGTAGAACCACTCTAAAAGCCTTGTAAAAACCTCTCCAAACCCTAGCCATGCTCTCCATGAAAGATGAGCGAAAGATAGGAAAACGATTTCCTAAAAATCTCTAATCTCAGTATTTATAGGGCTGAAATCGGGCATCCACATGGCCATGTAAAATTTCCATACGCTCATGTGGATTCTCGGGAATTTCATTTTCTGCGCGCCGTGAAAAGTAACTGCTACAGTAAATCACTATATTGTTTTTCTGAATTAAACTGCTGCAGTAATCCCGCCAAAATTGCTCGTCTTCAATTTCTTCATCGAGGCAACCAAGTTCGGCACACAACTACACGGTAGATCACGTCATCTCTTGCTTTCAACTTATTCATAAAGCTCTTCGATGTTACACAAGTTGGACTATATGAGTGTGACTACCTTCGTGCACCTCCAATTTGTATAATTACATGAGCACTTTGGAGGTTGGCACACACTCACATGTCTACAACTTGTGCCTTGGTCCTTGCTCAGTCCAAGAGTCTCCTCAACCATTGCATCCATGACCTATTTTTTCTTCTTTTCTTTCAACTCATCTCCACAACCCTAAATGCATAAAAGAACACAAATACACACGAATGAGTGATAAAATCTGAGAAAAGTGATGCTCAATACAAGAAAAGTATATTTCGCATCACTTATACACGAGAACTTATAATTGGCTAAGCGAAGAGAGAAAGAGGGGAACCTTCTCTAGGTTTTCTAGGGTAACCCATCAAGAAAGGAGACTCGCCTACTGATAAACGACTAATTGTACGTATTTATCGAGTATTTTTTATATGTGTGGATCCCGTTTTAGGTCTAAATTGGTTTATTTCTTGTTACAAGCACAGAAGATACCGTGGGTAGCTTGCCAACGGGATTTTAGAAGAAATCGACAGGGAAAGGACCATTTTCGAGCCTGGTACTGTAGCAGCACTGTAGCATGAGAAATTGGCAAAACAGCTAAATCTGGAGGTTCATGCGGGCACCCATACGGGCGTATAACTGACCGCTTATAGACTGCAGCAGTACTGTAGCATAGTTACTGTAGCACTCACTGCAGAAACTTACACAAAATTCGGGGTGCTACAGTGCCCCCCGTATGCGGACCGTATGCCAGGCCGCATGGCATCCTGAAGATAGCTTTCTACTGGTTTTGGTTCTCATTTTTTGAGGAGGAAGCCCTAGGTCTTGAGCATACTTGCCACCATCTTCAAATCGGAGCTAGGAGCAACCATTGGAGGCCATTTTTGGGGAGAGAACGATGAGGAGAGCGATATACGACGAAATCCACCTCTTTGATCCACATTTGAGGGGAATAACGACAAGGGAAGCCATCCCTTTGGTGGCGTCTTTGGAAGCGTCATTCAGCCCCTATCTTTCGAGGGAGTGTTTTCTTTGTATTGTTGGTTGCTTTGATGTATTTTATTGAGTATTTTGTATTCATGAGAAACTCAACCCAAAGGTCACCGGATGTAGGTGAACCTTGGGGGTGAACTTGTGTAGGATGTTTACTTGATTAGTTTTATGCATTTGGGACTTGTTTATGAACCTTGTTTGGTGTATTTGAATGCTTGGTATGCATGAGAACTCTGTGTATCAATGTTTAGAAAATGCTAGGAAGCATGACCATTGCCCTAGTATTAGGCTCACCAAGCTTGGTAGGGATACATGTACGATACGCCGTGACCATCGGGTATTTGTACCCCTCCAATTGTTAGGGTCGACCTTGATTGTGTCTTCCCCCTAACTTGAGAAACCTATCACTCTCATTGCAATCATGTGAGGATTCGAGCGGAAGGAATTCCGTACTCGATACTTGTATCGGATTATGGACCAATTTCCGTGACCATCGGGTTGGTCTACTTTAGGGTTTCTCGGTCCAAACTATCCCTTTGCATGCTAGTTAAGGCAACTTCCGCACTTTAGTAGCCCCTTGGGAATCCTCATCCATGACCCTCTCTTTACATTGTTTTTACCCTACTATTATCACCTCCGCCTTAGAGCACTTCACTTGCATGTTAATTGTCTTTTTTACTTTTCTTTGCACAACACTTGAATTGATCGGCCAAACAATCATACGAAGAGTAAGTAAGGGTAGATTCTTGGGCACTTGGGAATACGACCCCCTCGCTCTTGCGTGAGGGGTATTCTTGGCCACCCCGTGCACTTGTAGGTTGTTTATAAAGTTTTTGGCGCCGTTGCCGAGGACCCACGAGAGATATCAGGAAAACTTAGAGTTTGTTGATTTGGTCATTTGTCTTGTTTCGTGTTTTTCATCATTGTATATATTTCGCCATTCTTTCTTTTGCATTTTCATTTCTTGTTTTCTTCAGTTTCTAAGTTTTGGCTCTTGTTATCTTGCGAGGTACCCATCTTATGACAAGAGCAAGTCAAGCAAATTTAGTAGAACCCGATGACGAAATCGAACGAACTTTGCATCAAAGGTTGAGAGAAGTAACGGAAAGTTAAAGGCAACAAGAAATTCGGGTTGAATCTAGTGAACCATCCATGATGGCCAAAGCGAGAAGAACTTTGTCAAATTATGAGAGGCCTCAGTTCACCGGGGAAGAGTTTAGTGTGCAAGCGCCTACGGTGCCAACTAACAATTTTGAAATCAAGGCGAGCACCATAAGAATGATTCAAAATTCCGTTCAATTCGATGGGTTGGCTAACGATGACCCACATGCCCACCTATCCCGCTTCCTCCAAATATGCTCCACTTTCAAGATTAACTCAGTGTCCGACGATGCCATAAGATTGAGGTTGTTCCCATTCAGTTTGAGAGGAGCGGCATATCAATGGCTTACTTCTTTGGCCCCTGGATCAATCACTACATAGAAGGAGATGGTCGAGAAGTTCCTTGCCCGTTATTTTCCACCAAGCAAGGCTGCACGACTGAGGCAAAAAATATCATCCTTTAGGCAGGGGGATCCAGAAACACTCTTCGAGGCCCATGAACGGTTCAAGGATCTCCTACGTAAATGTCCTCACCACGGATTCCCTGCGTGGATGAGAGTGCAGATGTTCTGTAACGGGCTGAACTATGCAATGAGACAACTAATTGATGCTACAACAGGAGGATCTCTAAGTGCTAAGTTGCCTAAGGAAGCTGAAGCTCTTATTAAAAATATGGCCAGCAATGAGTGCCACTGGAGTACTCGACAGAAAGCACCAAAGGCTGCATGCTTATATGAGGTGAATGAGAATATTGCATTAACTGCTAAGGTCGAGGCCTTGACGAAGAATCTCTCAGACAACAACACCTTTGTCAGTTCGTTAGCACAGAAAGTTGAACAATTGATGCTTGGGTCTAGTTCCACTCCTAAACCGGTGATTTCATGTGACACTTGTGGTGCGGGCATGCAACATCTAAATGCCCTATATTCATTGCCCCGTCGACACCTGTGGAGAGTGTGGACTATGTGGGAGGGGGCCCTAGAGGACCGGGGAATCAATATGGCAACACTTACAACTCAGGATGGAGGAGCCACCCAAACATGTCATGGAGCCAAGGGCAAGCACAACAGAGACCCCCGCCACCTCAAGCAACCCAATACCAAGCACCTCCGCAACAAGAGAGGAAGTTCACTATCAAGGAAATTTTGGCCAAATTCATGATCAATACAAAAGCAAGATTTTAGAGCACCGAGAAGAGACTTGATGATTTTGGCACCGTACTGAGGAATGTACAAGCCTCCATCCAGTCTCTTGAAAACCAAGTTGGACAGCTTGCCAGGGCCCAATCTAATCGTCCTTCGGGCAGCTTGCCGAGTAACACTGAGAACAACCCGAGGGAGCATCTAAAAGCTGTTACATTAAGGAGCGGGAAGCAGTTGGAGGCAAGGGCTGAGGGGAGCCCAAGTGCTTCCAATGATAGGGTAACCGCACTGGAAGACCCTGACATAAGGAATGATGGTAGTGATGAGGGTAAGAAGAAGTACAAGGAAGATGTTCAACAACCCCCGGTTCCGAAGGTAAAGGAGTACAAGCCCATTGTGCCTTACCCATCAAGACTGAAACAAGATACGGAGGATGCCCAATTTAAAAAATTTTTGAACATATTCAAGCAACTCCACATCAACATCCAATTGGTTGAGGCCTTATCCCAAACGCCCAAGTATGCCAAATTTATGAAGGACCTCATCATGAATAAAAGAAAATTGGAAGAATTGGATTCTGTGACTCTGACAGGGAACTACTCTGCTTTGATCCAAAAGAAACTGCCGAAAAAACTCACTGATCCCAGTAGTTTCATTATTCCATGTGTGCTTGGTGATGGAATACAAGAAAATGCAGTGGCTGACTCAGGGGCAAGCATTAATGTGATGCCGTATAAGTTATTTCTGAAGTTGGGGTTGGAAGATTTGAGACCCACACGCATGACCCTACAACTTGGCGACCATTCAATGCGAAGGCCACGAGGGGTAGTTGAAGATGTTCTTGTTAGTGTTGATAAACTTATCATTCCGGTGGACTTTGTTATATTAGATGTGGATGATAATGTGGAGGTTCCCATAATTCTTGGCCGCCCTTTCCTTAACACATCCGGTGCTTTAATTGATGTTAAGGATGGTAAGATGACTCTAAGAGTGGGAGATGAACAAGTGATCATCACCCTCCCTGAAGCAATGCGGCACACACTCGATCACGATGATAGTTTGTATTTCTTGGACAAAACTGATGTGATTATTTCTGATTGTGTGCATGAAGGCTTAGCTCTGAACCCGCTTGATGAAATTTTGGGTGAGCTTGGGGGTGAAGAAATTGAAGAAAATGATGCCCCGCCTTCACTAATACAACAAGTTGAACAAGTTGTTTGTGAGTCTCCACTACATGACAAAGAGAAGAAAACCATGAAGATGTTGTGGAGAAAGATGAAGAAAAAGCTAAGGAAAAAAGGCAAGGGCACAACAATGTCACCCGAGGAGATAGATCGCTTAATTTTTGAGAATCAGGGAAAATTGAAGCTCTTTTCATGCCTTTCGGTGAATTTCTCAGGGAACAACATTTCACACAAGGTTGGAGGTAATTCGACTTCCTTTGATACACCATGATGACAAGGTAAGAGACGTCAAGCTAAAGACGTTAAACAAGCACTCCTTGGGAGGCAACCCAAGCATTTGAATTCCTTGCAAGTTCAATTTCGTATTTTTAGTTTGTGTGTTCGTGTTTTTTTTTGTATTTTTGAAGTGTTAGTAGTTGTTGTTCTTTGAATTTTAAGTGTGTCGTTGTGATTGTTTAGCTATATTTCTCATTTCTTTTTTATCATGATCTTCAATGGATGTCATGTGCTATTTAATTTTTGATTCATTGTGACGCATCAAACTTCTTGTTCTTAATGGTTGTTGGTGATTTCGGCTTTGTTTTTATGAGTTTTTTTTTATGTTTGGATGAGTCTTTGAGGTAAAAACTGGAAAATGGTCATTTCTTGGAAACGACCTCATGCATGCCTGTATACACATCCAGAGACTCATGCGGGCGACCATGCGCCCGAATGAGCACTCGACATGCCCAACCCGAGACTCATGCGGGCGACCATGCGCCCGCATGAGCGCTCGGGATGCCAAACCCGAGAGTCATGCGAGCAACCATGCGCCCGCATGACCCCTCGGGATATCTATCCCGAGACTCATGCGGCCAACCATGCGGGCGCATGGCTGGCCGTATGGTTGGCTGAGTGTCTTAACCCCTTCCTTCACTCCATGTTCTCACTATTCACTCATTTTCTCATCTTCTTCTTCTCATCTCCTCTCCATTTCTCCCCTATTTTTCTTCATTCTTCTTGCACTAGAAAGCTCTCCTCATCCTAGAAAACAAGTTTTTGGAAGATTTTTGAAGTTTTATCGAGTTTTCAGCCGGATTCCACTTCATCCTCACTTTGGTGCCCTAGCTTGAGGTAAGCTCCATAACTCTCCATTTCTAGGGCTTTTCTTTGTGTTTTTGGGCTGATTTTCTTGGGAATGTTGTTGTGAATGCTTCTTGTAAATGTTTGCTTTGAATTTGAAGCTTTGTAAAATTGGTTTGCTACTTTTACAAGGAGAGACTCTTGCCAAATTTTCCCAGATTTACTGTAGCAATACTTAGAATTCAGCCCATTCATTTCATTAAGCACTCTTTTCATATATTTTTGGTTTGATGGAGCTTGTATGGTCTTGTAGTGATGCCGACCAAGCATGTGGGTTCAAAGCAAGCCCGGAGGAGCTCTCCACCACCCTCCCACGAACCACAATTCACTGATGATGCCCACAAGACCCATTATGCCCTATTGTCGAGAAGGAACTTTGGTATTGTCCGAAAGATTGATTGGGAGACTTTGAGGATTTTGGGACTAGATCGTGCCATCCGGGGAATACATATCGCATAGTGGTTGGGACAAAGTTTCTGAGATCGAAGAACCCACCTACAAGGAGATCACGTTGGAGGTACTTAGCTGGATCGAGGTGTATAGTCTGCACCCCTTCACCCGACAAGTCCGCCATGTATCCTTTAGGGTGTTTGGCAAGAAGCACAAGATTTCTCAAGACCAGTTAGGTGTTTTTCTTGGACTCTACACAGATGAGGACATTCACACTTCTGAGTTCAAGAATTTGCCCCGAGATTTCCCATGCCCAGTCACCCATAGAACCTTCTGGAAGTCCATCGCTTGCACGTCATCAATGAAGGCTTCCACGATGTCAAACCCGGCTCACATATACATTCAGGCTTTGTTTTCCAGGAGTGTGAGCAGTCGATCTGATTCTACCGGGGTAGTGACATGTATAGACTTGCTTATGCTTTACAGCATTGTTGAGCGCTACTCCATACTCCTGAGCTATCTTTTTGCTGAGTTTCTTGCCCACCAGGGGACTTCGACACGTCTCGGGATGATTTTTTACAGGCCCATACGTTACACGTTTGATCAGAGGCCTTGGTTTGATTGAGCTCACCCAGGGCATGCAAGTTGTGGGGGTCATTGTCTCGCTTGGATTGCCGACCTTACTTTCTATGGGGATGGTTGTGAGGTCAGGGACCACATATCGGCTTTAACGCACGGCAGGAGGAACGTCACGGGACCCTGGGACCTTGCGGGATTCTGAGGCAGGATCTGACTCCGAGTCAGAGTTTACTCCCGAACCTGAGCCCGACACCGTAGCCAGTACATCATCTCTTGAGGCTAGGTTCGCGGAGTTTCACCTCGAGGTTCAGCAGCAGTTGTAGACACTTGAGAGAGGATAGAGCCGCATCAAGAGTAGCGTTGTTGAGATCCTCACATTCCTGCACAGCTCATCTTCATCTGCCGGCACTTCATCCGCCACGACCATGCACATGGCGTCACCACCTCCACTAGATCATTAGACTCATGACACCGGCTTTCAGTCTTTATCTTTCTTTTCATTTGTTTGTATTTTGTTTGTATACACTTAGACTTATTTTGGTGTATGTTATACTGTTTAGTTAGTTAGGGTTTCGGCCCTACTAAACTATTTCTTTTTATCTAGTTTGGATTTTATCTGTTCGCTCTCCTTATTTATTTTTCGAGTCGTGATGCATTTCCTATTGTTTTCAGGATTGAGCATGTGCATCCGTCTGAAAGATTTTTATGCAGTCTATGTTAGTCGGAGTCAGTAAAAAACAAATACTATGTATATATGTAAGTAAAGAATAAAGTATCTTGTCTGTACCGCTTGGAGCCTGTTGCATAGCCACTTGCGAGCCAAAGTTTTATTCAGGACCTGAAGGACTCTTAACTGGGTATTGAGGATGCCTTTAATAGATTAATACCGACTGCATTGTGTGTGGAGTGATTGGACACCTTTGGATGATCCATGGTATGGAGGTTGAGGTTGGAAGTCAGCACACACTCACCGGTGCACTTTAGATGAAACAGGACTATCCTTACCCAGTTGCCAATAGAACATCTCATTATTTGTCTTTCCTTCTATTATTGCTTGTGGGGTCCTTTACTGTCGAGCTTGAGGTCGTACAGTTAGTCGTTTATCTTCTTGCCCCTGTTCTTCATGTTTGTTTGCTTGGGGACAAGCAAACGCTTAGGTGTGGGGATGTTTGATAAATGCCTAACTGTACGTATTATTTATGTATGTTTATGTATTTATCGAGTATTTTTATATGTGTGGATACCCGTTTTCGGTCTAAATTGGTTTATTTCGTGTTACAGGAACAGAAGATACCGTGGGGGAGCTCACCAATGTGATTTTAGAAGAAATCGGCAGGAAAAGACCATTTTCGATCCCCGGTACTGTAACACTCACTACAGCAACTTACACAAAATTCTTGGTGCTACAGTGCCTGTATGCGAACCGTGAGCCAGGCCGCATGGCATCCTGAAGATAGCTTTTTAAGGATTTTGGTTCTCATTTTTTGAGGAGGAATCCCTAGGTCTTGAGCATACTTGCGACCACCTTCAAATCGGAGCAAAGAGCAGCCGTTGGAGGCCATTTTAGGGGAGAGAACGATGAGGAAAGCAACATATGACGAAATCCACCTCTTTGATCCACATTTGAGGGGAAGAACGACAAGGGAAGCCACCCCTTTGGTTGCGTCTTTGGAAGCGTCATTCGGCCCCTATCTTTTGAGGGAGTGTTTTATTTGTATTGTTGGTTATTTCCATGTATTTTATTCAGTATTTTGTATTCATGAGCAACTAAACCCCAAGGTCACCGGATGTAGGTGAACTTGTGTAGGATGTTTGCTTGATTAGTTTTATGCATTTGGGACTTGTTTGTGAACCTTGTTTGGTGTATTTGAATGCTTGGTATACATGAGAACTTGATAAGTGTCTAAATACATCACTTTTATTATGTACATTTTATTTACTTTCATGCATTTTTGTATGTCTCCGATGCCCTTTACGCGCTTTTCTTGTTAATTATCATTTCAGGACATCGGAAGATCATCTACTGCGTGATTGAGCTTCTTTTGGCATACATCGAAGAATTTATTAATGCTCACACGTATCCTCAAGTTTCGGGCAAGAAAAGAGTGGATTTGAGGAAGTTACTGTAGTGATTTTACTGTAGCATTTCCACTGCAGTTCCGTTACTGTAGCAGTGTGCGGCCAGTGTGCGGCCGCACAGTGCCCGCACACGCACGGGCTGATGAGGCTTTGTTTGGGTTATTTAAGGCTTTCTAGGGCTTTGGAGAGCTTGTCTTTGGCCAGCATCCTCTCCATCCTTCTCCACCATCATCTCCTCCATTCTCCACCATCATCTCCACCCATTTCCACCATCATCACCGGATTGGAGAGGCAATTTGAAGAGCAAAACTCAAGGGGAGAAGAAGGAAGCACTCAAGGTTGTCATCACGGAGCTTGATCGGCGCGGATCCGGCGAGCTTTCATCACCACCTTCTAGCCTACATCTGAGGGAGTTCCTTATGAGCATTTTCATTGATTATCTTGTGTATTATCTCCTTTGATGTGGAACTAGGCTCCCAAGGCCACCGGGCTCCGGTGAACCTTGGGAGGAGAACTTGTATGGATGATGATAATTGTTTATAATTGATTGTTGGCTTGTTTGTTTGATTTCAATCTATTGTTTTAATGTTCAACCTACAATGGATGGATTCCGTAGGTTTTGATTCTTGAATTGTATGTGTATGGCGGGATGCTTGCATGTATTAGGTCGCACATAGATTGAAGGGGGATTCAATGTGCCGGTACACCGGAGGTTCTGGGTGCCGGTAGCTCCCCGCGTGGTTAGGGTTGTTTTAGCCGAAAGCGCGCATTAGAATAACCCTAATCGAGACTCCATGTTCCTAATGACATCGTAGGGGTATCTTCTGGATAGAGGAACCCGTATTGGATTAGGGCTACACCACGGAGGTTCCGGGGTAGTCGACTCCCGAGTCTAGCGGATCAAACCTAGCCAACTTAGCGCTCAATTTCCTATATTCATCCTAACTTGTTCTTCTCCTTAGGGGATCCTCGCCCGAGGCCTCTAGTTATCATTGCTACTTGTTCTTTACATTGCTTGTATGGTGTGCCTTAGTCCATTTTGTTTATAGCTTTTCTTTTATTTAATTTTCCTATTTGTGTTTATATTAAACTCTTGATTTGGTAGACCAGATAGTGATACCTAGGAGGAAGTAATAGCAGATCTTGGGGCCCTTGGGAATACGACCCTCTTGTGTTCGCACGAGAGGTTATTACTTGACGACCCGTGCACTTGCGGCCGGGGAGTCGCGTGCTCGCTTCTTTAGCGTGTCGCGCGGCGACTCATCAGAACTCTGTGTATCAATGTTTAGAAAAAGCTAGGAAGCATGACCATTGCCCTAGTATTAGGCTCACCAAGCTTAGTAGGGATACATGTACGAATACACTGTGGCCATCGGGTATTTGTACCCCTCTAATTGTTACGGTCGACCTTGATTGTGTCTTCCCCCTAACTTGAGAAACCTATCACTCTCATTGCAATCGTTTGAGGATTCGAGCGGAAGGAATTCTCTACTCGATACTTGTACCAGATTAGGGACCAATTTCCGTGACCATCGGGTTGGTCTACTTTAGGATTTCTCGGTCCAAACTACCCCTTTGCATGCTAGTTAAGGAAACTTCCGCACTTTAGTAGCCCCCTTGGGAATCCTCATCCGTGACCCTCTCTTTACATTGTTCTTACCCTACGATTATCACCTCCGCCTTAGAGCACTTCACTTGCATGTTAATTGTCTTTTTACTTTTCTTTGCACAACACTTGAATTGATCGGCCAAACAATCATACGAAGAGGAAGTAAGGGTAGATTCTCGGGCCCTTGGGAATACGACCCCCTCGCGCGTGCGTGAGGGGTATTACTTGGCGACCCCGTGCACTTGTGGGTTGTTCATCACCTACCTTCTAGAACACCATTGGAACCATCAATGAGCACCCCTGACGGTGTTTGTGAAAGATAGGAGAGAAGTTTGTGGACATCTGAAGAGACAAAAAGGGAAGGGGTTTTTTATGCTTTCGATCATGTCTATTGTCTCTTGTGCATTGGATGATATTTCTCCTTTGATGGAGAAATTATTTGTAGGTGTTTGGGTATAGATGAACTCTAGGGTTTATAGTTTAATTGACTTTGGTTGTGGAAATTGAATATTTTTACATTGATTTGTTAATTGCTATCTTTCATTATTGAATTCAGTTGCGTGTCTTTATTGTCTTGGATTTTATTGAGGCAAGAGCCTTGAATTTATGTTTGATGTGCATGTGTGATGAGTTAAGATACCCACCTAGTATAGACAAACTGTAATTAATGGGGATTACAAGTTTTCCTATATATAGGGTACTTTGGAGTTGAGGGTTCTCCTCCCATAATGATTTCAAGTGAATTAGGAAGAAATTCCATTCGTATTGCAATCATAGGGAGTAGTCTCAGGAAGAGATTTTGATTCTACTTTGCATGGGATTAGGGACACTTAATTTGAGAGAAGAATTGTCTATATTTTGAGTGCTTGCTTATTCTAGATTAGAATTCATAGAGTGTACTTCGGCCATAGGGTTGTCTGCAATAGTCAGTTGCTATTCACCTTGAGAAAGGGAGTAGCATAATTTAAGAATTCTCTCGATTTAATTAGATTGCAAGAATTTATACAACTATTGTCTATAACCTATTATCGATTTAATTAGATTTACACTGGTAATTTTTGTTCTTGGTTATTTTTCACACTTCACCATTTTGATTAGGTTGATTGTCTTATTAGATTTAGTAGTAGTATTCTCTAGTTCCCTGTATACCAATACTCTTGCTTCTTAGCATACTTTATGACTCGATTGGCACATACACTTGCATTCTGTATTTGACTACCATTTTACTTATCACTCATATAATAAGGCAACAAATATGGAATTCTGTCAAAAGGCTATGAATTAAGAATATGCAGCTATACAGAGAAATGTAACTTGGGATCTAGTTACATTGCCTGAGGGGAAGAGAACAATTGGACTTAAGTGGATATATAAAATGAAGTTGAAGGCTAGTAGGACCATCCAAATGCACAAGCTCATCTCATCACCAAGTGGTAGTAATAGGACCAAGGCATAGATGTTGATGATAACTTCTCACCCGTTACCCGATTAGAGAATGTCCAATTATTTCTTACGATTGCAGCACATTGGAAGTGGACCATCTAGCAATTTGATGTGAAGTCAGCGATTCTAAATGGTGAACTACAGGAATAAGTGTTCATTGATCAACCTAAGGGATTAGTTGTAGCAGAAAATGAAGACAAGGTATATAGGCTTACTGACAGGATCCCCGAAAGTGCACGGGTTTGTCGAAGTAATAAAAGTTACCCCGGTGAGAGGGTAGTCGAATCCACAGGGAATAGGGAGTTAGAATACGAGATTTCACTATTAAAACTATGCGAAGTACGGAAAAGTAGTAATCGATTTGTGTGTGAATTGCGAGAACAATTATACTAAAGACAGGAAATTAAATAGAGAAAGATGAAAGATTAGAAATCGCAAGGAAAGAGATTAAAGAGGATTTAACAATTAATGAAGTGGGGTATCCGGACAAGTTATCTCTAGGATCTATGCTTCTAGTGCAAGACTACGCTATTATACCTTCCTATTGATGCTAATTAAGTCGAGGAAATCCTTAGACTCACGGTCCCAAACCTAAGGTCAACCGTGACTAACCCCAACACTATGCCCCGGTATTAGGATTCACAACAACCCTTCACTCTATCGCTCGCATGATTAAGTCCCAGGGGAGTACATCTACCTAAACCTCACACTACGTGGGATTGCATTAAGTTTTAGGGACTCCTAGTGATTAAACCTGTTCCTATGTGTAGTTCTAACGCTTTGGTCCAGGAGGAAAAACCCTAGTCTAGATTAAGCCCCAGTGCATAGGATTAACTTCAACCCTTCACTCCGTTACTCGCGTAACTAAGCCCCAGGGGAGTTTATCTACCTAGCACTTCACTCTATCTTGACCGCTATTAAATCAAGGAAACGGAGGTAGGGAGAAATCACACCGGAGGGGAAAGGGGTACATCGCTACCTCACAACTCTCCCTCTCAACCCTCTTCAATCTTAAAGAGTCTAATCCTATAGGAGTTGTCACACCTCCAAAGGAAAACCTAGATTGCTCTCAACCCTAGTGTCACATCTAAGGGAAAACAATAGCAAGATAAAATTAAGATCGAAACTCAATTCTTATCCATCAATAATGGAAAAGCATAATAACAATGTCAAAGAAACATAATAACCCTAGAGTTTTACAAGTCCGAATACCCACAAGGGGTTTAGCTCCTCATGGAGCTATACATGTTCATCAATGTATATAATAAAACAAGAAGTAAAGACATAGATGAAAACCCCCTTGCGTATGGTGTGGCCGTGGTCTTGTGCGGCCGCCGGACGTCGATGACGATGCCGATGACGCGCTCCAATCCTCCAAGAAGTCCTCTCCAAAACCCTAGCCATCCTCTCCAAAGTTGAGGAGAAAATTAGGTCAAAAGATGTCTCAAAAAGTCTCCAAATCGGGCTTTTATAATGTGGAGTCGCGGCTTTAAATTTGCTGAAATCGGGATTTCACACGGCCGTGTGGAATTTCCACACGCCCGTGTGAAAATTCTGGAAAACCGATTTTCGGCCGACTGTAAATAGTAATTTACTACAGTGTTTTTGCTACAGTAATTGTGCCGAATTCGTCGTTCTTCATCGAGGCCGTTGAATTGGGCACACAATCAACGGTAGATCGTGTCGATTGCTTCGAATCGCCTAATTGGTGAAGTTCTCCTTGTTGGCATGAGTTAGACTTATTGTGAATGTGACTGCCTTTGTGCCCCTCCAAATGAGGTTGGCACACACCCACAAGTCTATGCTCACGCCTTACTCCTTGCTTAGTCCGAAAATCTTCCCAACAACGCCAAACACGACCTAACTTCGTTCCTTTCCTTCATTTTATCTTCACAACCCTACAATGCACAAAAGTAAACAATTGCACACTTTTTTAGTGATAAAATCTGATTAAATTAATGCTCATTGCAAGATAATAACACTTCGCATTACTATAACACGAGCACTTATCACTTACCATGGCCTTGTATGGGCTGAAATAAGCACCGAGAGTGTGGTATAGTTGAATTGATCGCTATTTTCTAGAGCATGGCTTTCAGATGAGTTAGAATGAACATACACTCTATATAAAGAAGAAAATGTTCTATTTGTTTTCGTGTATGCTGATGATATCATATATATGGGTCATCACAAAGTCTTATAAAAGAGTTCAAGGTGAGCATGAATGAAACCTTTGAGATGACTGATCTTGGGGTGTCACATTATTTCCTTGGGTTGCAAGTCATGACGACAGAGTATGGTGTATTTATTTCTCAGCAAAAGTATGTTGAGGATTTGCTGAATAGATTCAATCTACAAGGGTGTAATCAAGTCTCAACCTTGATGAATGTAAATGGAAAAATTACATGCAAGTGATGCTTCAGAGAATGTAGACAATAAAGAGTATAGAAGTTTAGGTGGTGGTCTGTTGTATTTAAGTTACACTCGACTAGATATCTCGCATGTTGTTGATGTTATATTAAGGTTCTCGAATAGCGCCATAAGGCATCATCTAGGGGTAGCACAAAGAATCTTGAAGTATATAGTAGGAAAACTAACTTTGGCATAGGGTATGGAGCATCTGCTAATCTGAAACTGTGCAAATTTTTTGATAGTAACTAGGCTAGGCCATTAGTTAATAAAAAAGGCATCGCTGGAAGTGTGTTTATATTTGGAAATGGTGCAATCTCGTAAGGTTCCAAGAAGCAAGAACTAACGACACTATCCATAACTGGAGCTAAGTACATAGCTGCATCTTTAACTATTTGCCAAGCAATTTGGATGATTAGATTGATGAAAGATTTGGGATATGATTAGCCAAGAGCTGTGGCATTGTTGTATGATAATAAATCCACTATATTTGTGGCCAAAAATTCCACATTGCATGATCGCGCTAAGCACATAGATATGAGGTTTCATTTTATCATAAGCTGAATTGAGGATGATCTCATTAACCTTGAGTTTTGCAGATCTGAAGACCAACTCACTGACATTTTTATGAAGGCTCTACCAGTGTACAGGTTCATACATTTACGAGAGAAGTTGGAAGTTGGCAGTCTTCAATCAGGGGGGAATGTTGAAACTTATTGAAGTCTGCTCCTAAGTGTGGTGATCATGTTGGAGAGGAGAATCTAGCATGGTATTGCTAAAGGATCTACTGTATGGATGGTGTCTCTTTACAACTGCATGCATGGAATGCATTTAAGTTAAGGAGTTCAATGGGCGTTCAACTATTATGAGGTTATGAGTTATATTCCTCGAAACTAGTTAACTTTTTATTATAGTTACTTTTATATTACTGTTGCTTTAGTATTTTGAACCATGTGTTTTTTGTAAGTTCCTAAGACTTTAAAAGAGGAGACTCTCTCCAAGAATCAATAGTAGTGTGTTTGTATTCAATTCAACAAGTGTATGCTTGATCCATCGCATATTATAAAAGAGAAACTGTAAGAGCTGAAAGAAGACCTAACTTGTATTGAGAACCAAAATAATTCCCTTGAAAGGTGTTTTGGTGAAATCATTTGGTAAAGAAAGCTACTTATGAAAGAGGAGAAAATGTTAGGACTCGATTTAATTTTTTATTTGAGGCCAAAGTATATGAATTTAAAGTACAAAATTTTCATAAGTGGGGTAAAACTATACTGGTCTAAACTTTTAAGGGCTTATAATAAGTTTTGTATAGCTTTTATTAACGTTTCTATGTTTGGAGGACTCATTATAAGCTATGCAGTAACCTATTTAGTAATAGTTTCATATTTAGGTGGTTCAAAATTTTATGGACTTTTTGTTAAATATCATTTGGTTGAGGGACTAGGACCATCATCGTCCACGACCGTACCATCATCCTCTCACCATTTGATTATCTTTGATGAATATTTGAATGAAATGAAAATGGATTTCAGATAATGTAGCTAATTTTTATTATGAAAATTAATGAATTAAACCTCATTACAATTTAAGACATTTATATTAGCAATTGCACTCTTTAGTTGCACCCTTTGTCAAAGGTTGCATGCATGTAACAACGCTACTCTCAACCAAAGAACACATATATTAAACAAAACCAATATAATTGCAAATAATTGACAACTAAACAAAAATCAAATAAACTACTTTACAATGATTATTTTCCAATTGGCTACCATCTAGACCATTTCACTAATAGCTTTGATCATTCTGTTGGAAAGGACCTTTTGTTTTGCTTCCCATATATACAAGCCTCACATACTTCAAGTTGATCAATTTGAGGGAGACCAAGCACCATTTCTTTCTTGTTGAGTGTTTTCAAGCTTTTGAGCTAAGATAACCATATTAAAAGTGCCATAATGTAGAAAAATTCAGTTCCTTTGTAACTAGAACAAAGTTCTCCATTTGTGTGATATCAAATGGAAACATTTTATTGTTGTCATATGATCTTTTATCACTAATTGCCAAGTCTCTATATATTTAATGTAACATGTTTCATTTGAGAACAGAACTGTGTGCCCACTGAGTAGTAATTGGCCAACACTCAATAAATTATATGCAAGGCGAGTAACATATTAAACTTTGTGCAATTGCTTGGCTTGCCACTCAGATGTTTTCATAGCCACAGTATCTTCTCCACTCATTTGCATCCTCTTATTATCTCCTAATTTCACTTTCTATTATTTTGTTTCATCTAATAGTTTCAAAAGTTATTTTCTTCTTTTCATATGATTAGAGCAACCACTATCTATTAACCATGCTCTATCTTTATTCCCAAGCTCTTCATAGTGAGCCATGAATAGATTTAAATATGTATTTAGTGAGCTAGTATTGGATTTGAATTTGCATTTCCTGTTGTGTTTTTAGTCACATTCATTGTCATATCTTTATGCCAATAATCAGCTTAAAAAGGCATGAATTTCCTATAGTGATAACATTATATGTTGCATTTGAGATTTCTTTGATTAGTGAACTGCCTTTGTTTTGTATGCCTTCCTTTACCTTTTCCGCGAGTTCTAACTCTGAAAGAACCTCTTCCATGGCCTCTTTCACTCTGCTTTTCATTATGTTTTGAATTAGACATTGCTTGAAACATCTTCTCCTCTGTCTTTTTTGTATTTTCATTTAACCTCATTTCATGTGCTTCAAGTGATCCACTGAGTTCATCAATTAATAGCTGAATGAGATCCTTGGACTCTTCAATTACTACAACAACATGATCAAAATGAGATGTTAGGCTCCTTAACACCTTAGAAACTAACGTTTCAACATTAATAGGATATCCAAATGCCCGCATTTGATTACTGATTGCAATCATCCTGGAAATGAACTCATGCACTGCCTCATTATGTTTCAGGCTTATTGTCTCAAATTCCTACCCTAATGCCTACAATTTGACTACAATCACCACTGAAAATCCTTGGAATTCCTTCTATAATGTTGCCTATGCTTGTTTGGAAGATGTTGCTGCTACAATTCTTGAAAAAATGCTTTAATGGATTGCATGTTGCATAAAAAAAAGGGCTAGAATTGCCCTCAATTAAGGTTGAACCATCTCAATTTGGGCTAAACTAGCTTGAACCAACTCCAATTGTACCGAATCAGCTTGAGCCAACTAGATTTCTAACATAATTACCCTGAACCAAGTTGAACCAGGCTTGTTTAATTGAACCAAAATCGAATTAAACAGACTTAGCTCAAACTAACTAAAAACAAACCCGAACTAGGACTAATCCAACTTGTCCAGCTTAATTGAGCCCAACTCAATCCAATCCTATAGTCCCATTCAAGATTATCTAAATTAGTTAAGCATCCAGCCCAACCAACTCCTCTATTTAATTCAAGCCCAACTCAATTGGATTAACCTAAGTTAAACAAAAGCGGTTTAACCCAAAAACCCTATAGTAATTTACTATATCAGTTACTATTCACAGCGCACCGAAAATCAAATTTCCAGAAAAACCACATGGGCGTGTGAAAATTCCTTAAGGCCGTGTGGATGCCCGATTTCAGCCCTTTAAATACAGTGACTTCAGATTTATTTAGGGACTTTTGACCTATCTTTCGCCGAACTTCGAAGGAGCTTGCGGCTAAGGTTCGGAGAGGATTTTGAGAGGCTTTTGGAGCAAGTCTATGGCATCGACATCGACATCCTTTGGAAGATAGCTATTGGGGGTGCCCTAGGTTTGACAAGGGATTCGTTGGAGAAGACGAAGCGGCTTCAAAAGACCATCGACACGGACCACAAGGGGGTTTTACTCATGTTTTCTATACTTATTGATACAAACACTTTGTTGATTTTGCATAGCTCCATGGAGAGCTAAACCCCTAGTGATTATTCGGACTTGTAAACCATAGGATGATATTTTTTCTATGACTTTTATTATGCTTTCTTAATTGATGCTTTTAATTGAGTTCCAATCTTAATTGTGAATTGCATTGATTTTCCCTTAGATGTGACACTAGGGTTGAGAGTCATCTAGGTTATCCTTTGAAGGTGTGACAACTTCTATAGGATTAGACTACATAAGAATGGAGAGAGTTGAGAGGGTGAGTTGAGAGGTAGCGGAACACCCCTTTTCCTTTCCGACGTGATTTATCCTACCTCCACATTCCAAAAGTTCTCTGCGGTCAAAGTAGAGTGAAGTAGTAAGAGATGAACTCTCCTGGGGCTTAGTTGCGCTAACAACAGAGTGAAGGGTTGTAGTGAATCTTAGTGTTGGGCATTAATTGAGGCTAGGGTTCTTTCGCCTGGACCAAAGGGTTAGAACTATACTTAGGAAAAGGGTTTATCACTTGAAATCCCTAGAACCCCAATCAGTCCAACATAGTGTGAGACGTCGAGAGCATCCTCTCCGTAAGGGAATAGTGTAAAGGGCTAGTCACGGTTGACCTTAAGTTTGGGACAGCGTGCAGGGTTGGGTTTCCTGTTAAAAAAGACTAAGGTGGGGTAGTTTTTGTAAAAACCTATTTTAAATCCACCCTGTTCCTGTCCCGCCCTACTAACAAAATTATGAAAAACTTATATATGTATATATATATAAGTTTTTGGGGAAAAGGTGAAGAAAGTGAGCAAAGAGACAGAATGCTGTCTCTAGTTTGTTCTTCAATCTCATTCTGTGAGTTACTATTCATTTTTGATGAAACTTGGAGTTGTTTTTAGAAAGTACATTGAAACTTCAAATTTTATTTTTCATATCTACCACAGTACAAATTGAATGATTAGTAAGGATTCAAGAAGACAATTTTTTTTGTCACTGTCTCTAGATTCAGAGAAATAGAAATTACTTTTATTGAGACAAGTTAATATGTGAGATCTATATTTATTAAAAATCCACAAAATGAATAGAAGGAAACTATCATTTAGATATACTCATTTGGCCTATGCTTATGCTAACCTTGTAGTTCTAGTAATGTCTAGAAAGAATCATGGGCCTTATTTATAAGACTATTTTGTGTCCTGTTTATACTAATTAATCATGAATTTATTTAATCATTCCTTAATAATTTATATGTTGCCTAAGAATGAAATCTTGCTTTATTTAATATGCCTTATTTAATAATTTCTTCTAATCCAACTTTATTTAATCATTTAATTTGACTAGCTTTTAGATGTTGGCACATTTGATAATTTCAGTAATTCAAGATATACTCATACAGGTTAATTTATATTTCATATGTAACTTCTAATTTTTATTTTCTTATATAAAATTTTAATTTGTAGATAGAATTATCTAGCATGGAAGGTGAATCTCAATCTTCAACCCCTGTTACAAATAATAATGCAAAGTTAGTCCCTACTCCTTCACTAATAGGTATGGTTTTCGAATCTTGAACTCCGCCTCCAATTTCAAGTTTCACTCCAACTACGGATAAAGCTTTTGTAACACATTCAGTGGATGATGATATTAATATTTATAACATCACAAAATTAAAAGCAGTTGTGTGGGAACATTTCACAAGGAGACAAATTAATGAGGAATGGAAGGCAATATGCAATTTATTGCAAAAGGATGATCGGTGGAAAATCTAAAAATGGACCCACTCATTTACATGATCACTTGAAGCAATGTCCAAAGCTAACACACAAGGATATCAACCAACAACTTCTAGTGGTAAAGCAACTTAAGGGTGATGGTGCAAAGCTTGCCAATTATGCTTTTGACCAAGTCTTGGCAAGGAAAGAGCTTACCCAAATGATAATAATTCATGAATATCCGTTGTCTCCATGGTTCATCATGCTGGGTTTAGAATATATTCATCTCTTCTCCAACCATTGTTCAATGTGCCTATCCGAAACACAATGAAGATTGATATCCTCAAAATTAACAAGGTGTAGAAGTTGAAAACAATGAAAATGATTGAGACAAATGATAGTAGAATTGCAGTTACAACTAATATGTGGACAACAGATCACCAAAAGAAAGGGTGCATGGCTCTCACCGCTCACATCATTTATAACTCTTGGACTTTACAAAAACAAATCTTGAGGTATGACTTCAAATAAAGTGATCAATTTTTTTTATACATATTTTTATTATATTATTGTCAAACACCTTTATTCTCATAAAATGTTGTTTAGTGATATGTATATGTAGGTGTTGTTATGTCCCTGCACCACACACAAAAGAAGTATTTGCAGATGAGTTAATAAATTTTTTTTTTGGAATGCAGAGTTGATAAAAAAATTGTCTACTATTACTTTAGACAATTGTTCAGTCAATGATGGAGTTGTAAATATTTTGATTAATAGACTCCGCCAAAATCACTTATGCTTGGAGATGATTTCTTTCATATGTGTTGTTGTGCGCACATTTTAAATTTAATTGTGAAGGATGGGTTGGATGTTATTGGTGATGGCATACATAGAATTCATGAAAGTGTTCAGTTTTGGACAGCTACTCTAAAAAAATAGAAAAGTTTAAGGAATCAACTAGATAATTGCATATTCCAATTTCCAAAAAACTATGCCTTAATTGCAAAACAAGATGGAACTTAACATATTTGATGATTGAGATAGCTTTATTTTACAAAGATGTGTTCAACCGTGTAAAGTTAAGAGATCCTATGTGCAAGATTTTCCCAACAGAGGAAGACTGGGAAATGGCAAGATTCATCTTTGGAAAGTTGGAATTATTTTATATGGCGATTGAGATGTTTTCATGTTCTAAGTACCCAATTTAAAATGTTTATTTTCCAAAAATTTGTAAGATCAAATTGGCATTGTCTGAGTGGCTTTCTAATTCAAACATGACTATTGCATTAATGACTTCAAATATGCTAGAAAAATTTGATAAATATTGGCATGTTGTTTATGGCTTTATGGTGGTAGACAGTATTTGATCCAAGGTACAAGAAATGCAAGTTGGAATACCACTTTTCTAATATATATGGAGATGTTTGTGATATGGAAATTAAAAGAGTTAACAAGGTTTGTTGTGACTTGATTTTTGAATTTGAAAACAAGTTTTCAAATATTGGAGTTGTGAAAAACATTGCTTTCACCTCTATTCAGTAAAAAAACTTTTCCGATGGATATGATGAATTTGTCAATAGGAAGAAGATTAAAATTACAAATGTGAGGAGAGAGTTTGACTTCTATTTTGAGGAAGATGTTAAACCAAGATCTTCCGATTTTGATATATTATAGCTATGGAAGATAGCTGGCATCAAGTATCCCACAATGCAAAGGATAGCTAAAGATATTTTTGTTATACCTATGTCCATGGTGGTTTTCGAGTCTACATTTACCATAGGTGCATGATTATTGAGTCTATATCATAGTAGACTTCATCTGAGTATGGTGGAAGCTTTGACTTGTACCCAAAATTGGTTAGTGAATCAAGTAAAAGGTATGTTTAATGATTTTAACTTTTTATTATGACAACAATTAATAACTTAGCTAATTTTGTTTTCAAACTTTATTACTTAGACCCAAATTCAATTTCATCGTGTATTGCTTCAACTTTTTAAGAGGAAGATGATATTGATTCTACTATGCTTGATTTGGTATAGTATATTATTTTATTTATCTTCTCTTCGTCGTAAATATTTTTATAATATTCATGCTAACATCTATCTTTGTTTTTCATCATATTCTTATAGGATTGACCGATTGAGCATTTCCAATTTAAAGGAGCAAGCTTTAATGGAGGGGAGATTTAAATATTATGTTTTGAAGTAGATTTCTTATGAACTCTTTTAAAAAAATTGCTAAATTTGGGATGAGACATATTTCTTATATATATATATATATATCTTTGTTATGATTTAGAGTTTAGAGACTTAGACTTGGATTGCACTGGACATATTATTATACGAGTGCTTTTGTATATCATTTCCTTTAATCTCTAAAGATTTAATACTATCTCATTTGATTTAGATGACATTATGCATGCTAGATTATATATTTTTCTATCTTAAAGAACATGCCAACTGATTATTTTGTTTCCCATAAGTTATAAAGAAATAAAAGAGAATTGTTTGTTTTTATGGAAGTGGAGCTATTGTTACCATTGTTGTAGGAATGATTATAGTGGAGTTGATGTTTTGTGTATTTATATTAAATGATTTGTTATTATTTTTCACAATTATATTCTCCAATGTTGTCAATCATCCTTGCATATGTATTGAAAAGGCCATGGAAGCTTATTATTATGAAAATTTTCAATCAGTCATTATGGATATTGAACATGAAAAGCATGTTGAAATTGCAAGTATGCACCAATCAAAGCAATCAATGCTACTAAAAAAGAGGTACAGAAGTCAGAATAACTTGATATAAGGTGCTTAATTGGAACATTTTGGAGGAAACTCTTGTATAATTATGTTAGTTTAATGAGTTGTGAGTTCTGAAATTTCAATTGGATATCAAACTCATATCTTTATTTTATCATTGAAAGGGTTAGATCTCTCAAAATAGGTCATGAAAATAGTAGAGAATCAGGGCCTTTCATTTTAATGATGATCACTTTTTGTGTTTTTATTTCTTAGTTTTCTACTTCCATGCTTTGAGCTATACAGGTCCTTTTTTTGTAATTTTTTTGGTGTTGGGAGGATGAATAAATTGTGAAGGGGAGGAGAATAGGGGAAGGGGGGAGGGGGGAGGGGGGAGGGGTGAGCGGAGAGTATAAAGAAAAATAGTGGTAATGGTTATGGTATAAAAAATACCACTATTTGGGCGAGGTGGGCCGGGGCAGTGAGCATTCAAGCGGTAGTTGTGGTAAAGGTGTGCCCCACCCCCGCCTTGCACCATTGCCATCGTTAAATAAGTCCTTTCATGAATTACAAACAACTCCTTGGATTTCTTTTAAAACCTTGATAAGTATCAAGTTTTATACGAGCCTTATATTTTCAAACCAGTCCTCCACCCATAATATTAATCATTGTTATCAAAGGGACATTATACAATTCCAATTAAATTCTCAAAATAATAAATAGATAGATAAATAAATAATACATAAGGGAAAAATCGCTAAATAAACGAATAAGTAAACAATAAATAAATATAATATAATATATATATAATAACAAATAGGAACAAAATACAACATAAATAAGTAATAAGTGGGTATTAAATAAATAAATATATAAATAATTATTTTAACAAATAATTAAGCAAGTAAGCAAGTAACTGCAAAATAAACAACTAAACAAATGCAAAAACACCATGTAAAGGATATGCTAGCATTAGACACAACATGGCACAAGTAGCACCAAAGGATGCACCAGCTCATCCAAAATTTAGTCCTACAACTTAAAGAACAACAAGGGCCCAGGCCACCAACATTAATAAACTATGGCTAAGGCCACCAAAATCAACAAACTACTGCTAAGTGAAGGGTGCATTTGGTTTGAAAGTAGTCCATCGAAGTGGTGAAAGTCTTGAAGTGACACTTTCGTTAAAATGAAAGGTTTAGTTGGAAATCATTAGTTCCCTATGTTTGGTTGAAAAGAGAAGTGTCAAACCATTAACAATTTCTTTTGTTTAGTTAGTGGAAGCAAAAATTTAGAAAATGATGGAATTGGGGCTCCGCTCACCACTTCATGATAAGGGTGACTTTACCTCCTTGCACTTGTTTGGTTAAGTTTATAATTATTTAACATGATAATTTTTTAAATGAGTCGAGGATATTATACTTCTAGTGCAAGACAATGCTATTATAGTGCAAGACAATGCTATTATACTCTCCTATTGATGTTAAATGAGTCGAGGATATCCTTAAACACACGGTCCCAAATCTAAGGTCAACCGTGACTAACCCCAACTCTATGGCCCGGCATTAGGTTTCACTACGACCTTTGACTTTTGTTGACCTATCAACTAACCCTATTCCTATGTATAGTTCTAACACTTTGGTCCAGGTGGAAGAACCCTAGTCTAAATTAAGCCCCAGCACTAGGATTCACTTTAACCATTCACTCTATTTCTTGCACAACTAAGCCCCAAGGGAGTTCATCTCCTAGCACTTCGCTCTATCTCGGGCGCTAAGACCTCTTGGAACACGGAGGTAGAAAGAATCACACTGGAGGGGAATAGGGACGTTTCACTACCTCACGACTCACCCTCTCAACCCTCTCCTTAAGTAGTCTACCCCTATAGGAGTTGTCACACCTCCAAAGGATAACCTAGATTGTTCTCAACCCTAGTGTCATGGCTAAGGGAAAACAATACAACATGCAATTAACATTGAAACTCAATTTTATTCATGAATAATGGAAAAGCATAATAACAATGTCATAGAAACATAATCATCCTAGGGTTTACAAGTCCGAATACCGACAAGGGGTTTAGCTCCTAGTGGAGGTATACAAATCCATTGATCTAAGAGAATAAACGCAAATAAAAAGCATAGATGAAAAACCCCTTGTGTAGAGTGTGCCAGTGGTCTTGTGCGGCCAACGGACGTCGATGTCAATGCCGATGACATGCTCCAAACCTCCACAAAGTCCTCTTTGAAACCCTTGCTGCAACCCTCCAGAAACCAGGAAGAAAGATTGGCAAAAAGATTCAGAAAAAGTCTCCAAAACGTCTTTTTATAATGTTAAGTCGTGGCTTTAAATCGCTAAAATCGGGATTTCACACAGTCTTGTGGAATTTCCACACGCCCTTGTGAAGTCTCTGTTTTGCTAAATTTTGGCAGATAGTGAACAGTAACTTGCTATAGTATTTTTGCTACAATACTTGCTACAGTGCTGCTACAGTACTCTTGCCGAAATGCTGTCAAATTCGTTGCTCTTCATCGAGGCTATTGAATTGGGCACACAATCAACAGTAGATGGTGCCGATTGTTTCAATTCTCCTTATTGGTGAAGTTCTCCTATACTACACGAGTTAGACTTATTGTGAATGTGACTGCCTTTGTGCCCCTCCAAAGGAGGTTGGCACACACTCACAAGTCTAGGCTCGTGCCTTGTTCCTTGCTCGGTCCGGAAACTCCCCAACAACGGCGAATACGATCTAACTTTGCTCTTTTTCTCCAAATTATCTTCACAACCCTACAATGCACAAAAGCACACAAACGCACACTATTTGGTGATAAAATCTGATGAAAGTAATGCTCATTTTAAGATAATAACACTTCACATTATTATAACACGAGCACTTATCAATAAGGTTGAGGCAAATTTTCTTAGAATGGAACACGTTAAGGGTGATTCAATAACACCCAACATGGAGCAAGGCAAGGTTATTAAATAATATCCAATGTAGAGAATGTTAAGCAAACTAAGGGTGATTCAAAAATATCCTAGGTGGAACATGTTAAGGGTGATTTAATTGCACCTAAGAGGGGCATGTGGGCTCCAACTTTGTTTCCATTCATTTGTAAAAATTTTTCGTGCCAGGATTCCCGGACCTCATTTCCATGCAAGCCTTGATTTTGGGAAGCTTGTCCTTCAGCTTTTCATTGCTTTTGACATCCTGATGTTGTTGAGCTAAGCCATTAGAAATCTCTTCCTCTACCCATCTTCTGTGGTTGTTGTGTGTGTTCGCCTGAGAGAAAGAGAGAGAGAGAGAGAGAGAGAGAGAGAGAGAGAGAGAGAGAGAGAGGGATTTCTTTGCTTTGTCTTTCACTCTTCTGAGTAATCTTCTAGCCTTTCTTTTGATTTGATTATTAGATGTTGTAGTGCTTGTAAATACTTCGGTGATGGTTATTATGTTGCCTTAGATAATAGTGGTTTTATTTGGTGCATGATCTATATGTTAAGGCCAAGGTTTATACATCTATTTGGAGTTTTTGGATCTTTTGGCATGTTATATTGAGGTTAATAACCTGATGCTTTAGTTGTAGTGTATTTGAAGGCTTTTTGATCTTCAAAACTTTGTTTTTCAACCTTGGATTGTTGTTATATGTGTATACTATACTTGTACATATATGCTGGTTTTATCCACTGATTTTTTTGTATATAATTATATTTGTATAAAATATAATTATATATAGTTTGATATATGTATTTATGCATATGCATATGTGTGCTCTGCATTGATTTACAACCATCATTTCATTTAAAAAAACAAAAATGTATATATATATATACTTGGATCCATTCTCACCCTCCAGCCTCTACTTATAAAATTTTTCTTTGAACGACAACCATTTCCGGAGTGGGTGTTTTGTATTATGCATGTGTTATATATATGTAGATACTGGTATTTCCAAACCCTTTATTTAAATGTTAGTAATATAAATATATATACTCATACTCAATTGAATCCCCAGCTTGAGTGGTATTGAGTGCTTTTGTGCCAACTTGAAACATTTGGGATTTGCTTTAATTATTATTATTATTATTATTATTATTATTATTATTATTATTATTATTATTATTATTATTATTATTATTATTATTATATACATGTACTCGTGCATTATTTGTACGCACATATACGTTATGGTGGTATATTTTTGTCCCAATCTGCATCTATATATAAATATATTTATGCAGGGACCTACAACTTATTAGGTAATTATTTATTTAAAATTATGTTCACATATATTTATGTCCATGTGATTTCCTTATTGTATGTCCTCAAAGTTATTGCTCTCAATTCCACCTTTCTTATCTAAAGCATGGGTAGACTTTGCATGAGAGCGTATAGTTATCTACAACATGGTTAACTATTTCTCTTATGCACTCTTGCACCGGTGTACGTTTGTTCGACTGCGTGTTTTTCTAGGTCATAGTTGGTATTTATTTTTCTTTGACTATTGTCAATCCTTGCTAAATAGGACCAGTGGAGAAGGGATTTTGAGATTGAAACTGTATTTTGGAGTTAGACTGTTGCCAGGTAAGTAATTGATAAGTGATTGTGTTATAGTAATGCGAAGTGTTATTATCTTGCAATGAGCATTGATTTAATCAGATTTCATCACTAAAAAGTGTGCAATTGTTTACTTTTGTGCATTGTAGGGTTGTGAAGATAAAATGAAGGAAAGGAACGAAGTTAGATCGTGTTTGCCATTGTTGGGAAGATTTTCGGACTAAGCAAGGAACGAGGCATGAGCATAGACTTGTGAGTGTGTGCCAACCTCCTTTGGAGTGGCACAAAGGCAGTCACATTCACAACAAGTCTAGCTCATGCTAACAATGAAGACTTCACCAATTAGGAGACTCGAAGCAATCGGCACAATCTACCATTGATTGTGTACCCAATTCAACGTCCTCGATGAAGAACGATGAATTCGGGAGCGTTTCGGCACAGCACTGTAGCAAATTACTGTAACAAAACACTGTAGTAAGTTACTGTTCACTGTCGGCCGAAATTCAGCAATGCAGAAATTTCACACGGGTGTGTGGACATTCCACACGGCCGTGTGAAATCCCGATTTCAGCAATTTTAAAGCCGCAACTCAACATTATAAAAGCCCGATTTGGAGACTTTTTGAGGGATCTTTTGACCTATCTTTCTCCCAAACTTCTGGAGTGCGGCTAGGGTTTTGGAGAGGACTTCGTGGAGGTTTAGAGCGTGTCTTCGGCATCGTCACCGACGTCCGACGATCGCACAAGACCATGACCACACCATACGCAAGGGGGTTTTCATCGATGTCTTTATTTTGTGCTTTCTTATATACTTTGATGAACATGTATAGCTCCATGAGGAGCTAAACCCCTTGTGGGTATTCGGACTTGTAAACTCTAGGGTTATTATGTTTCTTTGACATTGTTATTATGCTTTTCCATTATTGATGAATAAGAATTGAGTTTCAATCTTGATTTTATCTTGCTATTGTTTTCCCTTAGATGTGACACTAGGGTTGAGAACAATCTAGGTTTTCCTTGGGAGGTGTGACAACTCCTATAGGATTAGACTCTTTAAGATTGAAGAGGGTTGAGAGAGAGAGTTGTGAGGTAGTGATGTACCCCTTTCCCCTCCGGTGTGATTTCTCCCTACCTCCGTTTCCTTGATTTATTAGCGGTCGAGATAGAGTGAAGTGCTAGGTAGATATACTCCCCTGGGGCTTAGTTACGCGAGTAACAGAATGAAGGGTTGAAGTGAATCCTACGCACTTGGGCTTAATCGAGACTAGGGTTCTTCCTCCTGGACAAAAGGTTAGAACTACACATAGGAACAGGTTTTATCACTAGGAGTTCCTAGAAATTAATGCAATTCCACGTAGTGTGAGGTTTAGGTAGATGTACTCCCCTGGGGCTTAATCGTGCGAGCAATAGAGTGAAGGGTAGATGTGAATCCTAATACCGGGGCATAATGTTGGGGTTAGTCACGGTTGTCCTTAGGTTTGGGACCATGAGACTGAGGATTTCCTCGACTCAATTCGCATCAATAGGAGAGTATAATAGCATAGTCTTGTACTAGAAGCATAGATCCTAGAGGTAGCTTGTCTGGATACCCCGTTTCATTCATTGTTAAATCCTCTTTATTCTCTTTTACTTGCACTTTCTCATCTTCCATCTTTCTATTTAATATCTCGTCTTTTAGTATAATTGTTTCCATAATTCACTCATCGAATCAATTGATCACTTTTCCGTACTTCACATAGTTTTAATAGTGAAATCTCGTATTCTAACTCCCTATTACCTGTGGATTCGACTACCCTCTCACCGGGGTAACTTTTATTACTTCGACAAACCCATTCACTTTCAGACCGCCTGTCAGTAATCCACTAAGAACATCATATTTTCACTATTGGAGAAATTATCTCTTTGGCAAAATTATTATCTATTAGTTGTTGGTACTTTTGTTTATTATTGTTAGTTATAAAATTATTTGTTGTTGATTTAATATTTTCTTCTTTTTCTAGTTAATATTTTTCAATTGGTTTTTGAAATAGAAATTTTGCTGTTTATTTGACTTTATTTGAATGATTATTCGTTCTTTTAAAAATTAATTCATGCCCGTATTCAGGTGGTGAAATGCTCGGTTATTATTTTGTGTTATGTTATTTTCATGAATTACTTATTCATCTATATAGTCGGATTGCTTTTATTTTGAAAGTGCTCAATATCTATTAATGAGTTAATGTATTATTTTTTTTAAATTTTATAATTATTCTATTTATCTATTTATTTTTCCCTAAAGTGGCATCTTGAAATTATTAGTATTTTTTTTTGTGTATTTGTGAACTTGATAAATTCTGAGTTCGTATCATTGTAAATATTTTTGTATCTAAATGATTTTGGTCTCCAAACGAGTAATATGCAACCCTGTCAGTGGGGGGTTAAACCCTTACCTTGTCGACAGAAATTCTGGAAAAAATGATACTGCAGTTTCGCATCTTGTCTGTTCGGTGAAATAATTAACGGCCACCTGATATTCAGTCTCGGGTCACTGAGGGTAAATAAATGACCTCTGTTATTTTGGCTAGGGTCACCGAGGTTAAATAAATGACCTCTGGCATCTATAGTGAATTTGGAGACATACACTGAAATCTGTTACACTCTGCTTTGACTTTTGATTTTGATTTTTTTCAATTGCACTATTTTTGTGTTTTTGATTTCCGTGGATATCACAGACACTTTTTATCCTTCCTTGAAGTTTTTGCATTTCGGGGTTTCAAATTTTGGTGAATTACATATTTGGAAACATTCTTTTATTAGAATATTATGCTTTGTATCTTGTTTAAATTATGATTTCAAAGACTTGTATTATTTTGAAAATCCCGTATATTTGAAACATACCTTTGTAATTTCTGGTGTAGTCTAACTGTACTTTGGAGACTTATGCTCTTATTTGACAATTTACTATATTTTTTATTTACAGCTTTGAAATCTGATAATTCTTTTGACTACAATATTTTAGTTAATGATATTATTTGAGAACTATACCCCTGATGGACTATTTATTTTGTATTTGTTAAGCTCTATTTAGTCTAAGTTTGGAAGATGAATTGCTCTCAATATTTGAAATTGAGATTTATAAACCATGTTGTTTTTAAATAATCTCTGGGTTACTTACCGAGCTAGTGAGCTAATGGATTTACTTTAAATCCTTTTCAGATCAAGAGTGGTAGACCGGTGTGGATCTTGAAAGACGTTCTGTAAGTGTTGTCTTGTTCTGTTGTAAAATTTCAGTTCTCGTTATTGTCTATTTCTGTATTCCTATAATTTTTGTATTTTGGATTTCTTGTACCCTTGCTTTGTATACTCTGTAGAGTTTGTAATCCTATAACTTAGCTGGTTTGTCGTATTTTCTGCTCTAAATCAGGTTCTGAGGCCTTGCAGCCTTATGGGGTTCACATCCTGTGGGTCTGCGACCGTTTGTCTGACCACCGGGTCCGGCGAGGCGAGTTCGGGCCGTGACAGGGCATACCAAACATGATCAATGAGTTAAATTCAAATGCTCAGTTAGATCCACCCCAAATTATTCAAATTGAGGTAATTAATTTGACTAGACCAAATTCAAGCTTGGTCTAAATCAACCCCAGTATACCAGTTCAGGGCCCACTAAGCACTTCGCAAATGTCAGATCCATTAATAGAATTGCCTTATAAAAATAATGATAAAATTGCCAACTTGCATAGGGATGCACCAAAACCCCCTCTTAAGGATTTCATTTCTCTAGGATTTAAATTCTACTACATTATGGGAATATGGTCTCTTATTCCAAAAGAGAACTCAGACTACATTGAATCTTATATCATCTCCTAAGAGCCCTTGAACCAGGCTGAGGAAGAAGATGATTTGGATTGATGATGATCAGCAGGACTTTACCCTTGATAGTGTTTTAATAGGGCTGCAATTACTCATAGGGAAAAGGGACAAGAAATCAAATAGCTTTATCCCGCTTGAGTCACTGTTAGAAGACTTAAGCTCTGACTTTGAAAAAAAAAAAAGTGCAACACCTCTTCCAAAATAGTAGCAAAATACCTCAACCCCTAAAGATGCGCCACCAATTAGTCAGCGCAACATAAGACCTAGTCAGCGCAAAATATCTTCATGGTGGAATGAGAAGGTAGGCTCCTTGGCAGCTCCTCTAAGGGTAGAAAGAGAAAAGAAACCACAAGACGTTGTCCTGAAGGTAACCCTCCTTACTCTCTTTTAATTTCTGATTGGTCTGATGTACAATTGGATAATTCTTGCCAAGCGAGTGGAATTTTATTAGATAATTTAAATAATCATAAATCATCATGTTTCTCGGCTATTCGACACCTAGAAATAGCTAGATCCTCAATTTAAGATATGTTGTCTATCTTTTCTTCCGAGACTACTTTAGAAGATCCTAGTGCACCATGAATATCATTTTTTGGAATGTTAGGGGCCTAGGTAGTCCTGCCAAAAAAAAATCTTTGTCAAGGACTTCCTAGACTTGTATCACAGGGATATTTGTTACCTGTAAGAATTTAAATTATCTAATGTCAACCAATCTACCTGGAGATTGATTAAGGGGACCCGAGTAGATGTGTTTTGATTTTCCCCTTTTGTGGGTACCTCAGGAGGCATGATAATTGTATGGGGAGGTAATATGTTTAAAGGAAAGATGAAATATGTGGGGAACATCTGTTTAATTGTTGAATTCACAAACATAGTTTGTCGTTTAGCTGGATGTGCACTTTGGTATATGGACCTAATAAGAGACACCTAAAATAGGATTTTTGGATGGAAATTCACACTAGCAATGGGTCCAGGGGCCTACCTTGGATCATATGTAGGGACTTTAATGCAATTTTTCCTATCCATGAAAAAAGCTTTGATAACATTAACTTGGATGACATTTGTAATGCTCAAGAGTTGGTCAAATATTTAAATTTGTTTAAACCACCTTTGAGGGGAGGAAGTTCACTTGGACCAATGGACAAGTCAACCCAATTTGTGTAAAACTTGACAAGTTTCTACTTAGTCCAAGCTGGCTCAACTGACTGCCACGACTCCAATAGACCTGGCTTCCTAAAGTTAATTTGGACCACATCCCTATTCGCCTGGAGGCAGGAACTCACTATTCCAAACCTAAAAATTATAAATTCTAGTTATCCCGATGTTCTACAGAGGACTTTTACTCTCTTATTCAACTTTGGTGGAATGAATGACAAATTTTAGGTTGTGGTGCTTTCATCATATCCAAAAAGTTGATTTGGCTCAAGAAGAGATAGCGCATCTGGGCTAAAAATTCTTTTGGTTCTATCAAAGAATGGAAATTAGAGTTTTTTCTTGACTTAGACTCAGTTGACGTTCTTAAAGAGGCTAGATTCCTAACTAAGGAAGAGTAAAGTCGAGAAACAAGCCTTAAAAATTCTCTAGAGACAGTGTTGCTATATGAGGAAACTTACTAGTAGTAACGTTCACGCTTTACCTGGCTTACACAAGGAGATGCAAATACAAAATTTTTCCATGCTATAGCAAATGATCGTCGTAATAAGAATCATATCTAACATATCTCTCATAATAATATTACTTATGACGATGATCAGGAAATAGGTGAAGCCTTCATTTCATATTTTCTTGCAATTTTTGTTGTTAAGCGCCAATTTTAACTTCAAATTTGATTGCCCTTTACTTTTTTCCCCTCAAAGAGTCACTAGACCTTTCCTAGCTTGACATCCCATTCACAATGAATGAAACTAAAACTGGTATCTTTGATCTAGTGGCAACATCATCAAGTTCGACTTCACATAATCCTTTGACAAAGTTGATTGGGATTTACTGCTATCCGTCTTGTCTGCTAGAGGTTTCAACCCCAGATAGTTGGGATGGATTCAAAACATTCTTGTCTTCTCAAAATCCTCAATTCTGAGTAACGGTTCCCCTAATGGTTATATAAGATACCAAAGAGAAGTCAGGCAAGGAGATCGCCTTTCCCCTCTTCTGTTTGCTCTAGTCATGGATGCCCTCAGTGCAATGTTCAACCATGCTCTAAATTCTAGAATCCTAATCGACATTCCACTAGGGGAGCATGAAAACATCTGCCATTTCTTGTATGTTGATGACCTTATTACTATTTCAGTAGGAGGGGATAAAGATCTCAACCTATTTGATTGCATTTTCAATTGCAAACTCCTATTTTGCGCTTGATTATCTTTAACATTCACTTGACTTTTGTTTATTGGGGTTCAGCTTCTTCGGTCGATAAGAGAAAGAAGCTAGAGCCAACAGCCAAGGAAGTAAGAAGGTCTATCCATTTCACTAGCTCACTCACAAGTGATGAGCGCAACCAGGAGACCCAGGCCCTAGACCAAACCTCCGACTAGATCTTTTCTATTCCTCTGATTTTACCTCTGGGCATAGGCCCTGTCTTAGATCAGGGTTTGTGTATGTTGTTTTCCTTGTTGTGCTTTCTATGGTTGTTTTTTTTTCATGTTTTCTATTTTTATGTAGTTTCCACCTTGAGTGGACTCTTGTATTTTTGTTTTCTTTTATTGCTTGTTTCTTTGTATGCCTGCTGCAATAATATTTGTGATTTATCCACTTCTTAAAAAAAATATGGGGTCCACACATTTTTCAAATAGTGGGTGCCTAGAGGCTTTTATATGTGAGTTGTTTAAATTGAATGGAGCTCTAAGCCTGTGCAAGCTTTAATGTTCTTTCCCTATCTTTAACCTTGTGTTAATATGGCCTTCATTATTTAGTTAAAGTCTCTCACATCCTTGCCATCCTTATTTCTTATCTATCAAATCATTAGTTCATAGTTTACCTATTGCCCCATTACTTTCTACAATACCAAGTTCGAAACCCTCGAACTGAAAGGCAGCTTAGTGGGTTTACGTGAATAAGACTGGTTTTGAGTGAAACCTCTAGGCATGCATAAGTATGTATATTTTTATGGCAGTTCTCCTCAAGCCTATAGTCTCTTAGGATAGTGTTTATGTGGATTTGGATTTGTCTTTAACATATTTTTTCCCTCCATTTGACATTCTTTTGCTTGAGCTAGAGGCTAGGGGTTTTTATATCCCTAGAAATTGCTTCCCATTATAGGTCTTCTTATGAAAGCTTGATTTAGCTTTGTGCTTGGGAGTTGTTTGAGCATTAGAGAGGTTAATAATCTACATATGAACTAATAAGTTATTTTAGAATATAATTTTAGCTTTTTATTGTGTAATCCTTCATTCATAAGTTTGTTATTCACTTGTCTATTTCTTTATTTATTTATTTATTTATGTTTTTATTTTGAAAAAAATTGGATGATTTTCTGCGGAAAATGAGATCATGAAAATCATATATTTATAAATTGATTTGTGTCATTTTGCTCAAATGTGAGCATGGGAATTTTGGGATTACAAATTTGGTTATATTATTTAGGTTTAGAAATAAAAACCTTGCTTTATTATTTTGTGACTATCGACAACTAAATTTGAATGTATCCACATTTCTGAACTTTGGCATACAAATTATTTTGCTTGTATTATTTAGTTTCCAAATGAATAATGCACTAACCTAGTCAATTGGAGGATCAAGATTGACCATGTCGACATTAACTTCTAAAAATTGAGACTATAGTTTCGTAGCATCTCATTAATGAAACATTAATGGATTCTGAAATTTTAACTCAGGCTCCACTGACATAAAATAAATTGTTTTTTTTATATTTTGACTTGGGTACAATTGGGGTAAAATAAATAGCCTTTGATATTTTTGGCTTAGGTGTCATTGAGGTAAAATAAATGGCCATATTAAATGTGGGAGACATGTATTTTTTAAAGAATTGTTATCTTTAGAATTTGTGTTTCTGCTAAATCATTTTAATTACCAAACCTGTATTTCTAATAAGTTTGCAATAATGACATCTGGTATGTGTTGACTTATATTATACTTTTTTTGATGGCTCATGTATGGGTATTGTGTTATACTTTGATATTTGAATATAAGTTTCTAAATTCTGAATCTTTCTCAAATATTTTAGTGAATTGCTTATTGGCTTGTTAATATGATGATGTTGTTGATCAAATCAAGAGTAAGGTTTTCTAATGGATAGCTTAATAGTGTTTGTTGAGTAGTAGATATAGCCTTGGCCTCCACTATATTAGACAACATCTTTGTTTTGCTTTTGTTGTAGTTTGTGAGACCTTATGTATCATTTTTTTTTGTTCTACTTCAAGTCTTTGGAACCTTGTGACTTATAGCCTACTAGACTCCTCGTTATTTTGTTATTTTGTTAAATTGTTCCCTAGCTTGTCTTGTTCTAAAACATGTTTGTCACACCCCGACCAGCAGGTCCGCAGGACGCGACAACCGCCGCGACAATCTCGAGGAGGGATACTCAGCCACTCAACCCTCGAGACAGCGCAAGGCTGCACAATAAACCTGGAATCAACAATATTAACACAAATGCCAAGTTTCAAGAACAACAATGCCCAGCGGAAGTAATATAAACCATAACAACAACAACAACAACAACAACAACAACAACAACAACAACGACGACGACGATGACGACGACGACAACGACGACGACACCAACAATAAGGATAGAAGCTAAAGTTCACGAACACACAGAAAGATAACACTGACACTAATAGCAAAATCTAATACACAAAAGTTTAAGAGTGGTATAAGTACAACACCATACAATAGAGTTCTCGACATACTAGTGGATCCAAGACTCAAATAACATATGCATGATCCAAAAATAACATACATGAATAAAAGTGATACAAGGAAATAAGAAGGCAACAAATGCTCAACACCCAGCCGCACCACCTCACCTACTACCTGCAACAAAACTGGGAAGGAGAAAGAGGGGATGAGTAACCACAGTTACTCAGTGAGGGGATTAGCACAGTTCCACAAGAAATATACCGAAAGATAACAATACCAAAACATAAGTCAGCAAAAATACTTTAATAATAATATACTTGGTTTAGAACATACTTACACATAATAATAATCTACACCACAATACAACAAAATAAAGTAATACCAAGAAATTCATAATACCCAACTAGGTTTTAAAACAATGAAACTTTGAAATACCAAACACAGGTTCAAACTATAAAACACAATGAACAATTAACAAACTTTACCATGCTACAAATAACTCAATACAACACTAAGTTGTAGACAAGTATAGCAATTATAAGATACAAGGTTTATCAATTCTAACGTGATGAAAATCCTCATAAGTTTTAGAATAATAAGGATAACACTTATCACATAAGAATACAATCTTTCTCATTGAAATACAAATAGAATTTCATAGAAATCATCAAGAAAACACATGCTATCCTGGACCTAGCATACGCACAATTCTCATAGATAGATTCAAATATCAAAATGCTTAGAAATAATTAACTCATCGATCACAAATCAACAATGATGTCCAGAATGGCCTCAAAAACTCTCTGTCACTAACCATGGCCTTGGTTAGGTCTAGAGCTACCAAGATGCATGTATCTTGGCATTGGCCGCTGGGAAGTTCGTGTGGTGACTCCGAACAACCCAACTATACCCATGTCAGGGATCTACGCTCCCACCTGACATGGTATAACCATTTTGACAGTATTCCACGCCACCTCTAAATAGGTCGGCCCATGGAAACCATCCACTTCTTACTGCAGTAAGTATTGGAGCTCGGCTCCCAAGTCACAAACAAAGAATTTAAACAATAACTCAGCCCGTAGGCTCAATATAAACATCATGATAGCATAATTCTCAATAAGAGACAATAAGTGTTCACAAGGGCAATTTTCACTCCAAGAGTGATCAATTTGATCATATCATTAGTAATGAAAACATTTTCATCAAAAGTATCATATAAAGATGTCTTTTGAAAATACACCTTGTGCTTTGCATTAATACCATGAAAATCAACTTGTTTTCACATGCCTTTGTTCAAATAAACAACATTTAAAACTAAACAAGATTTCTTGAGCACTTTCTCCAATCATAGCCTTAGCAATAACACAAAATGTGTAGCATAATTAGGTTACATAAACCCATTTGGGTACGATAACAAAAGTCTCAAACCTTCAATTTGGAAACCATGATGTCATAATAAAGCTTTCAAAACTTAAATACAACATTTGGCAAACTTTGCAAATAAACTTGACCACGATTCAAATATGCCTTTGGTCATCAAATCAAACATCTCAAATCTCATAAGAATACACAATTTGAAACGTATACTTCAAAACATAGGATTTTCAAATCACAACAACATATATAAATACTTTAATAATGTTTAGGAAATGAATCCAATCACAATTTAGTTATGGCTCCAAACTACCCAAAACACATTTCAAAAGCCACTAATAATGCAGGGTATCATACAGGTGAAACTAAAACAATTATGACAAAGTTGTGTGAAATAATACAATCTATAACTCATAGAATATCTAATCTTCACTTACAAATTCCTAATCACATAACAACTCAAATAACCATTCCTTTGAATAGTAATACTTTCAAGTAAGAAATATACATGCATAAATACATAGATATATATCTCATTCCAAAAATAAAGTTTAAATCTTAAATCAAAGCATAAAACATATAGAGTCCTAATCAAGTATCATAATGCACAAAGAATATATATATATATAGGTATTCTTCAGATAGGATGATGCTTATTAGTCCCATTCACAACTTAGACAATCTCGCTCCTTTGAATGATAGTCCTCGACAAGCTCTTTGCTTCAATCCAAAGCTTTTCCTCCTTGAGAAAGCACAAGAAATACCAATAAATTGTTACGACAAAAGTCAAGCAAGAACCCTAAGTTCTTCTACCAAACAACCCTAATGAACTCTAGGGTTGCTCCACTTACAACTCAAGGTACTAAACCAAATCTAAGGGTTTAAGCTCCTCTCTAAACCAAGGTAACCAAGAACACAAGGAAAGCTCACCGGAGCTATAGTAATTCCGGGATCAAAGTGACGAAGGTTCAACAATTTCATGAAATCAAGGCCAAACAACTCAATAAAATCAATCCTCACAAGATTAACCATCAAAGAGGAAGAAAAAGATGTAAGGATCAAGCTCTCACAAGTGTTCACAACAAACCCTAACCATTTCCATCAAAGAATAAGGAAGATGGAACAAAAGGATGGAAGCATACCTTGATCCAAAGAATGTGCAAGTTGATGATCCAAGATTCAAGCTCCAAAACTTCTTCTAAGTCAGCCTTAAAACTCTATGGAATGATGGAGGAAGAGAGGAGAAGGAAATAAAGAAGTTTGGAAGATCAGAAATGAAGAAATGAAGCTAGAAATCGGTTTTTATAACCAAAAACTCGATGGTGTGCGGGTGGTGTGCGGCCCCGCGCACACACCAGCCGCACACCCCTCTGCCTGGGGTGTGCGGCCTCTGTGCAGCCTCGCACAGATGCCGTGCTTCTTGTGCACAGCTCGCACAGCTTTGTGCGGCCTGTGCACAGCCCACTCACCCTCAAAACTTCTCCAAAACACTCTCAAACACCCGGTAAACAACTCCAAAGGCTTGACAAGAAGATTCAAAGAAAACTTAGCGGGGAAATGACCACAACATCTAAGACAACCGAAACAACAACCCAAGGCAAAGAGGACCGAAGCACCACAATGTTGTTGAGGCCTTGCATGCTTCTTGGACTCTCACCCTAGTGGGTGTGACCTTTCAGTCCTCCAATCCAGGTTTTGGGTATGGCAGAAGTCTTGCTAGTCTATGATGCTCTACTTTTACTTGTTGATAGCTTCGACAATAGTCCACAAAGTGGTGAATAATCTCCTGCTTCATGTTACTCCATTAGAAAATACCCTTCAAGTACTTGTATATTTTAGTTCTTCTCGGATGCATTTAGTAGCTAGAGAAGTAAGCTTCCTCTATAGTCTCCTTGTTTAACTTTAAATTGCCTTGCACACAGAATTGATCTCCAAATTTTAAGAAATGATCCACATGAACTTTGGCCTCTACTTGATGATCATCCGCTTTCACTTCTTCCTGAGTTTTCTGAATATAATTTTCTCTATTTTGTACCACTTTTTTTTTCTAGTAGAGTAGATCTTGCCACTAAGTTTGCCAAAGATATATTAGCACCCTGGAACACATTTAGAGATTCATTCTTCTCATATCCTCCAAGATAGGCTTCTAAGAAATAATTAGAGTACCTATATTACCGAAAGACTTAAGTCTAAGTGCACCAACTACGGCATTTGCTTCGTTAGGGTGATGGTTGATAGTCAAATCATAGTACTTATTTACCTTTAGCCATCTTCTTCATCTCCAATTTAGTTCCTTTTGAGTGAAAATATACTTAAGCACTTATAATTAGTAAATACCTTGCAAGGTTCTTCAAATAGATAGTGTCTAGACCTTCAAAGCAAAAAGTCACAACAGTAAGATCCAAATCATAGGTGGGATAATTATTCTAGAAATGATTTAAGTTTTTATAGGTATAAGCTACTAATTGGGTATTTTGCATTATGTCACATCCTAATCTAATCTAGCAAGCATCACTATAAATTGTGAAATCTCCTCTTGGAGAAGAAAGTGTGAAGATAGGTACTAACACCAGTTGATAATTTAACTCTTGAAAGCTCTGCTCAAAATTGTCTAACCATTGAAAAAGTTGTTCCTTTCATAGTGAACCTTGTTAAGAATGTTGCCAATACTGAGAATCAATAGAGAATAGGAAATTTTCCCAAGTCTCCAAGCTTCCTTGCTAAGTTCTCTCCCTAATCTTAAGCAAGTTTGAATTCCTTTGGCTCTTTGGTACGAAATCTGATAAGTGCTTGAGTATACGTGTTTTATCCACTTGTTTTACATGCATTGAGCATCATTTTACCATGGATTATATCTCATAAAGTGTATTTTGGTGTTCTTTTATGCAATTAGGTTGTGAAAGTATTGAAGGAGGAAAAGGAAGCAAAGATGGGTTATAAAGACCTATTGTTGGGAGTTTTTATACAACACAAGTGTCAAGGCACGAGAGGGGATCATGCACATGAGGGTGTGTGCTAACGTCCAGAAGAATTCAAGCCAATTTGTGTGATGGAGGGGCACAAAGCAGTCACACCTTCATGTCCCTTCTTGTGTAAAGATACCTAAAACTTCCAAATGATGGTTCGATGGAGGAGAAGTCTTATAACTCACCACATGGATGTGTGCCCGACCATGTGGCCTCAAGACAAGAGAGTTTGGATCGCCGTTTATGAAGAATACTGTAGCAAAATACTGTTCTTTTCAATGTAGCAGAAATCACTGTTCACGCGACCGCGTGGGATCTCATGTGGTCGTGTGGAGGCACGTGACTGACGCGCTTCAAGCTTATAAATAGTCCTTTTTGCCTATTCTTTTGGTATCTTTTGTGTGGCTTTTGAGAGGCGAAGCGGCTAGGGTTTGAGGAGGAGGTCTTTGCCGAATTGAAGGGCCGTTCTTCACCAACTTTGATAGTTCTTTCCTCCGTCATATCATCGAGGGAGTCATTGGCGACCTAGCTTCGGAGAAGGATCCTTCAAGACGTTGAGCGACCCATTAAGGCCAATCATCACGAATTCAAGGGGGTTTATTTCCATGGTTTACATTGCTTTTCATTGTGTTATGTTTTGCTTTGTAATAAGCCCCATGGAGGGCTAAACCCTAGTAGGTATTTGGGCACGTGAACCCTAGGATCTTACTCTTTATATTGATTTACTTCATGATTTCTATTGAATCCGAGTTTATTTCAATTTCAATCTTGTTTCATCATTGCTTGCATGCCTTATTGATTCGTATGGTTATTTGGTATGCTTGATTTATTGCCTTGGTGAGAGAGAGGTCTCCATTGGGGTTAGAACATATGAGATTGAAGAGGGTTGAGAGGGTGAGTCATGAGATAGTGGAGCGTCCCCTTTCCCTTACGATTGAGTGTTTCCTATCTCCGTATTCCGTAAGCTCTATGCAACCATATTTGGTGTGAGGCATGAGATTGAGAGATTTCTCTGCAGGGACCTTGTAGGGGGTTAGGGATCTTTCACCTAGAAGTAGGGTTAGATCTATTTTTAGGAATCGGTTTCACTCTTAAGTATCCCTAGAGTTCATTGCGGTCATATGGGGTGTGAGGTGTTGAGATTGAGCGATTTCTCCGCCGGGACCTTGTAGGGGACTAGTATCGGTGGCCTGGAGGCAGGGACCGATTGTTCTTGGATTACCTCGACTCATACAACTCGGCCTAGAAGAATTAAGTGAATCTTGTACTTCATGTTAGATCCTAGGGGGAGCATTGCCCGGGTACCTCATCTTTATTGATTGAGATCTCCCTTTATTTACCTTTAGCCTATTCATCTCTGGTATTAATTTCTATGCACACTAGATCACCACAACATCACATCTACCCTTAGGCTAGATAGCAGAGAAGAAGTTAGTACTAGTAGCCCTGTTCCCTGTGGATTCGACTACCCTACTCACCGGGTATAATTATTACTTCGACAACCCATGCACTTGCGGTACACACATGCAAGGGGTGTGTCAAAATCCAAGGCAAAGGAAGGAATTAGGCTGACTAGATCGAGGAAAGAACGATCATGTGTTGCATGGTTCATTGGAACAACTCCATGTCCTTGACACTTTGCACTGGTGACACCCATGTTCCTGCAACCACTCTTCCTGATGTCGAGATGCCATCACCTATAGTACCATTCACAATAGAAACCCATACTATAAATAAAGAATATACCTTTAGTGATTCAGAAGAAATTATAAATAGAGACAACTCTAACAATATCAGCTCAACAATCTCACAAGAGGGTTTGTGATGAATAATAATTAATCCTAATTGGATGTTAAAAATAGGAAAAAAAGACATTGATTGGATTTTGGTTTACACTGTATGATCACATATCGCATTAGCTTAGACAATTCATATCACACTAACCCTATGTTTATACATTGCATTAATAAACAATAAACATACATATCTCCCAAGTTTTGACAAATATCTTATACACAGTTCCATAGCAGAAAAATGTTAAAAACAAAAACTAAAAAAGTAAAGCATGCGCAAGAGCTCTTCTAATCAAAATGGTATACTCACAAATTAAGAATCAAACAAATTACATAAACATGTGTACAATTAAATATGGTTCTGAAAGAAGCCATCCCATTTATATTTCCCTCTATCTACACTCAAACCATACTTCCATCTTTCCTTCTCATCCGAGGCTTCTATCTATTCCCTTTTCTTTATCTAGCTTCTTATCTTTTCAACCCTTTCAATCACCCTTTCAATCGCCACATCAAATGCATCTTTCCAACCTTCCAATTCTACCCTTGGGTCCCCATATATCAACTTAGGTATCATCTTGATCACCTCTTCTCTCATTCTTATCACTTCTCTTTCACTAAAATTACTCAACAATTCCTCTAACTTCACCTTCCCTTCATTCACCACATTCCTTGGAACAAACATTGAATACAAACTATAATTCTTCAGCAAATACCACTTGTACTGAAAATAAGCTGATTCACAGTCAAAGAACATCAGAATGCAACTAGAAACCTTGGCGTCAAACATTGAACGCCGAGTATATGAATCCCTTTTCGGTTGCTAGCAAAAAATGGAACTCTCAAACAACTTCATTATACTTGTTGCAGAGAAACACTCATTACCATCATTCCTACAATCAAACAACTCACATCTTTTCAACAATCCGCATTACTCAAAGATCCTTTGTGGAATTGATGAACTCATGTCCAACCGGGGAACACCGGCGAACAGAAATAAATACGTTCGATTTATGTTTCTAACTTCTTTGAAGATGATCTTTTCTGGTGTAATGTGCTTCTTCTCCTCCAACAAATAAAAATAATCATTTTGACTCATTCTCTTTTGGAAGATGGCCAACTTGTTTATCTTCATTCCTTTCTTTCTTATCTCTATACCAGCAACTATTATAGGAATGATAAGAGTTTTTTTAGGTGGTGATCTAAACCTACAATCATTAGTATGATGATTAGTTTTCTTACAAATTGAACAATACAATTTAGAGTTGTTGAATTTTTGTTTCCATTGAATGTTTTCAATTTCCATCTCTGCCTCAGTGGTACTTCCTCTTCCACAAGTTCCTTTTCTTTAAACAAAGCCTTTCTTTGTAGATAATCAGATCTTAACACTTTCCTTTTAGTAAAATTCAACTTGGTCTGAATAACTTGCTCCATTAGTTGTTTTGACTATTTTTTTACCCTTTGCTCATGTGCTTCAAGAGATACTATTAATTCATACACCGAAAGCTTTGACATATCTTTTGTTTCCTTTATCATGACAACAATATGTTCTAATTTGTTAGGAAGATTTCTAAGGATCATCTCTACAATCATTTTTTTTTTTGGGAAATGACATTGCCAAGACTTCTTATCCGATTGACAATTTCAGTAGCCCTTATAAAAAATTATAACTTTTGCACCATTTTTCATCATCATATCGTCAAAGCCTCCCTATGAGTTTTGCACCTTAATGGTGATTACTTTTTCTGAGACTTGAAATTTATTCCTGAGCACATGACAAGCACTTTTAGCTTATTTGACTGCAAAGAATCAAAGGAAGATGGATTAACTCTCCCCTTATTGTATAATTCTCAAAGTAGTGCCATTTCTCTTCATGTTGCTTTATATAGCTTCTTTTTCACTTATGACCATAACTCTCTGGTAGATGATTCTTGTTGTGCTTCATAACCATCTTCTGCAACATCCCACAGATCTTGTGATATGAAAATCATCTCATTTTGAGAACTCGAGAAATCATAATGCTCTCCATAAAAAAATGGGAATTTTTCTTGGGCAGTATGAAAAGAAGACTTTTAAGGAGAAGCCATACAAAATTGGGCTTTGGTACCAAGTTGCTAGGCTCATAGCTATTTACGAAGTTGTAGCTGGCATCATTGTAGTTGTTGTAGAATGTAACAAACCACTAGAATGATACTCTTTGAGATAATTCTTCAAATACCTTAGAGACATGGATGAAAAATTGGAAACAATGTATGCAAATGATGATAGGTTTAGTCTACAAATACAAATTTCTGCATAAGTTTTCAACATTTCATTCAAAGATATATAAATAAGAAGAGGGAGAGATAGTTCATAAACATACCCATACGACATCCATCTTTTCTTTCTTTTTTATTCAATTGGACAACATGTGGGACTCATCACACTAACATGACCATTCTATGACATATACACAGAGAAATTCATCAACAATACAAACACGTAACACTAGTAGGACCAAGGATAAGCTAACTATATGATTAGTCAAACACATCAAAACATTACAAATCCAAATTACCTTTTAACATAAGAAATCAAGTAGAAGAAGAAATGAAAGGAAAAATAGCTTTAATGATGTAGATTTGGTACTATATCACAAAATGGAGGAATGAAGATAAGTAAATAAGAAATCTAGAGAGAAAAGTTCTCATTGATCATAATCATAAAGCCCATAAGAATATAATGGCTTTATATGATGGGTTTTAATAAGGAAACTAACAAACTCATAGCAACATCATTATATATCCTCATAAACTATTATCAACTATGATGACATGGCTGATTAACCATCCTAATAGTGCCCTTAATTAATACTGTAGCATTAAAATATAATTTTTTTCTTTAGTCATTAGAAATATTAATTATTAACAAGGAAAATTCATTTTTATGTCTCCTAAAGCTTTAGTGTGCTTTAATTCAGCTATATAAAATTGCCAGATGAGTAAAATAAGGAACATATTTGATACAAAACAACTAATTTCAGTCCTACTCATTTGTGACAATAAGTATCTCATAATGTACGTAAGCCATTCATCACTTATCATCCAAGTTCAACTCATAACCACAGGATTAATTTTCGATTCTTCTTCATTGCTAATAAGTATTTTCTCCATCTCTGGTTCATCAAGAGATAAATTAGCATCTTCAAGGACACCAACAACTTCAAATGAGTCAAAGACCTCAATGCCAATGTCCCAATTTTTGGATTCCCCTTCATTGTATTGAGGATACCATTTTGAAAGTAGTCAAAGATTAGTATATAGGAACACTAAATCATCTGTCTATTGAGGATTTATCTTGTATGAGTGAATAAAAAGAATAGGCGCTCCGATTCTTTTACAACATGATGATGAGGAAGGTTGTCCGAGGAGCTTTAAAGCTAGATTTTGTGGTAAAGGTGTAGATGACCCATGAACCAACCACCAAGACTTTGGTTCTAAATTCCATCTAGTTTGTAATGAATCAAAAGATCGAAAAGCTTTTAAAGCTGCCAAAAATCTAGAAAACCCTTGAAAAACCATCTTCCTCTCCTCATTAAAAGGAAAATATCTTTTAAAACATATATTTCTGTCCTCCGATATTTCTACATCTTTGTGTAGAGGAAGATAAATTGGGACCTCATTAAGACACTCATTAGAATAGTACCTATATATTGAAAATAAATTCAGATTTTTATTAATTAATTAATTTTTTCATTTAAGTTATTATAATATGCATAAAAAAGTAGAAAATTCAAGAAGATTACCTTGGATTTAAAAAATGTGTCACACAATGAGGGGTGTGCTACTCTTGGTCCATCGATCAATAATATAGCATATATAACCTCATAAAAGGTTGATCTATCCTTTATTTGTCTATGTTCATGCTTATGGATGATTGCCTTCACCTTTTCAATCATTGTATCCACATCTCATACACAAAGTGAAGTGTAGGTTTATCGGTGTCTGTAACCCAAAGCATATCATAGAAGAGAGGATATAATCTATTTGTCCCACCATGAATCATTGAAAAGTATTTCCTTCACCTTTGTAAGTTTGGAAACATCATCTTCTTTATAAGAGGAAAATTCTTCACTAACAACCATACTTTGAAGACTTTATTTAATAATTTTGAGTTTCTTTAACACAACATCACCTTTTTTGTGCATCTGACCATCTGTAACATACAAGACTGACTCCTTTTCTTTCCATGTTCCCCTAATATAGGTTGCAACAAACTCTCTATATGTGCCTTTTCTTTTTACAATAATGTAGTCCACAAAGCATTATACCTTGGAGATATATTATTGGTGGCATATGTGGTTGCACTCACAAAATAAGGATTCTTTGCAAAGTGAAAAGGCAATCATCCAAATTAAAACATTCAAGCAATTTCAAAAATCAAATTCTCTCAAGCAGTAAAATTAAATGCTTTTCCCAAGGCTCTTTTTCTTTTTTTAAACCCCAAACTCTCCCCTTTATAAGATGTTGTGCCCAAAGCAACTTGTGCTTAAGAGGAGGATGGTAATTGATTTGTTTTTTGCTTTGATTTGAATTCAGTTTCTTCTACTATTTGATGCATTTCACTAAGATGATGTTGTGGCACTTTTGGACATAGCCGAATCACATGACCACTAAACTTCAACAAATGGGCTTTGACCGTAAAATATGAACATTTAAAAGTGATATCACAATAGTTACATCTAAAAGTTATATTCCTTCCTTAAATTGTTTTTGGCAACTTGATTATATATTTCCACTAAGGTGTGTTACTATGGCCATCCTGATTGTCAATAGGTGTATTATCTTTAGGAATGTTATCACTTGAACATGAACCAATACTTGCACTTGAAACTTTTGACTTGAAAGTTCTTCTAGAATCTAAACAAAGCCAATGGAAAAAAAGAACTAAGAATAATAATGCAATTACCAAGTATAAAAATTGAAACAAAAAATACAACTAAAATGAGGAACCCAATTAAGATGAATCTAAAGAAAATCATTATGGCAAAAATAAAAACTTACCTATCGACCTAGAACTCCCAAATCATGGTTAGCAAATTGGGATTTTGAATAAATTTCTTCACCTTTTCGCTAAAACATTAAAAACAAAAAAGTAAAAAAGGTAATGTTTATATGATAGAAAATATTTTAAGAGTAAAATCATATAAAGAATCCACAGGTCACTCAACTGCACGGGTAAGAAAGAAGATGAATATTGACACATCCCTTGTGTATGCCCGCAACTGCACGGGTCACTCAAGTCATAAAAGTGTATCCAACAAGTAGTCGAATCCACAGGGAACATGATTACTAGGGTAGTCTCAATGTCTTGATGGAATCCACTCCCAAGCTTGGGTCACCAATGGCTTCCTTGATGCTATGATAGAGAAGGAATTGATCAAAGTTGGTGAAGAAACATTTCCTTAGCAGCAAAGACCTCTTCTCCAAAACCTAGCTACCTTGCCTCTTCAAAGTCACACATAAGTTATGTAAAAATTTGACAAACCGGCCTTTTATAATCTGAAATCGGGGGATCACATGGCCTTCTACATGGTGGTGTACTGTTCTCATGGACGTACGTGACACACCCCTTGCGTGTGTACCCCGCAAGTGCATGGGTTGTCGAAGTAATAAAAAATACCCTGGTGAGTGGGTAGTCGTATCCACAGGGAATAGTGTTCAGAAACAAGTGTTATCGCTATTTAGCTATGAAAGAAGTCGATGATGAAAGAAGTATATATATATATATATATATATAAATGTAAAAGAAAATAAAAGAGTGTAAGAAGAATAATGAGGGTAGGAGAGGTAATCGATATAAAGATGGGGTACCCGGACAAAGCTCCCTCTAAGACTAATGCTTCTAGTACAAGACTAGTATTATACCCTCTAATTGATGTCTAATTGAGTCGAGAATATCCTTAAACACACGGTCCCAAACCTAAGGTCAACCGTGACTGACCCCAACACTATGCCCCGGCATTAGGATTCATTACGACTCTTGACTCTCGTTGACCTGTCAACTAAGCCCTAGAGGAGTATATCTACCTAAGCCTCACACTACGTGGGATTGCATTAAGTTCTAGGGACTCCTAGTGGTAAAACCTGTTCCTATGTGTAGTTCTAACCCTTTGGTCCAGGTGGAAGAACCCTAGTCTAGATTAAGCCCCAGTGCGTAGGATTCACTTCAACCCTTCACTCTGTTACTCGCGTAACTAAGCCCCAGGGGAGTTTATCTACCTAGCACTTCACTCTATCTCAACCGCTAATGAATCAAGGAAACGGAGGTAGGGAGAAACCACACCGGAGGGGAAAGGGGTACATTGCTACCTCACAACTCTCCCTCTCAACCCTCTCCAACCTTGTGTAGTCTAATCCTATAGAGGTTGTCACAGCCTCAAAGGATAACCTAATAGATTCTCAACCCTAGTGTCACGGCTAAGTGAAAATCTCATACAATCGGCATGCAAGATTGGAACTCAATAATAGAACATTAAATTAAGAAAGCATAATAAAAGTTATAGAAACAATATCATCCTAGGGTTTACAAGTCCGAATACCCACTAGTGTTTAGCTCTCCATGGAGCAATACAAAGTCAATAAATAGTTTAAGAACATATGCATGAAAACCATAAAGAAAACCCCCTTGTAGATTGTATCGATGGTCTTGTCTAGTCGCGTGTCTTCTCCAATGAATCCCTTATCAAGCGTAAGGTGCACCTCGACAAATCAATGCCGATGAGAGCTTCCCCAATAGCTTTCTTCCAAAGGATGTCGATGTCGATGTCATTGTCATTTAATCGCCTCCAAAGACCTCCAAGAACCTCTCCAAACCCTAGCCGAAAGCCCCCCAAAAGATATCCAAGTGATAGAAGGGGAGAGTCCCCAAATAGATCTGAAAACGGGCTATTTATAGGCTGAAATCGGGCTGAAATCGGAGTTCCACATGCCCATGTGTTAATTCCACACGGCCCTGTGTAAAACCAGGAATTCCACATGCCCGTGTCTTAATTCCACAAGGCCGTGTGGAAATGATTTTCGGTAGCTGTGAACAGTGCTTTGCTACAGTACTTTTGCTACAATATTCCTGCTACAGTACGCGGGCGTGTGGAATTTCCACACGCCCGTGTGAAGTTTTTGGTTTGCTGGAAAATTAATTCACACGGCCGTGTGGAATTTCCACACGCCCGTGTGAACGAATTTCGGCAGAAAGTGAACAGTAGCTTGCTACCGTAGCAAACTACAGTGCTGCTACAATAATTTGTCGAAATGCTCCCGAATTCATCGTTCTTCATCGAGGCCGTTGAATTGGACACACAATCAACGGTAGATTATCTCGATTACTTCATTTCTCTTTATTGGCGAAGTTCTCCAATGCCACAAGAGTTATAGACTTTTGTGAGTGTGACTGCCCTTGTCCCCCTCCAATGGATGTTGGCACACACCCACAAGTCTAGACTCGTGCCTTGTTCCTTGCTTTGTCCGAGAACTCCTCAACAATGGCGAACATAACCTATTCTTGCTTCTTTTTCTCTAAATCTTCTCTACAACCCTTCATTGCATAAAAGAACACAAATACACACTAATTAGTGATTAAATCTGAGAAAAGTAATGCTCAATGTAAGATAATAATACTTCGTATTACTATAACATAAGCACTTATCAGTACGGAATTTCCACACACCCATGTACGTGAAGTGGCTTGTGTCTTGGTCCTTGTATTGCACAAAAGAAATACAAAATATACCTCCACCCCCTATCTTTGCTTCATTATCTCTCTTTATGCCTTTACAGTCCTATTTGCACAAAAGAACACCAAATACATTCTATGAGTGATAAAACCTGATAAAAGTGATGCTCCATGCATGTGAAACATATAATAAAATTTGTATAGTCAAGTATTTATCAAATATTGATTATCAAAAGAAAAGGTTAGATAGAGACGAGAAGATAATGGCAGCAGTCAAATCAAGTCATTTTAACTCACTTATAGCTACAGTTGTAACACTCCAAAAGTTCCATTTAAAAACTTAGTTTCTATTTTTATTTGTATAGTATATGTTACTATATATATATATATATAACGCTTTAAAAGGAATATATTAAAATTTATAATTATGTTTTTAATAAAAATTATTTATTGCATTGATAAGTTCTTGTGTTATAGTAACGCGAAGTGTTATTATCTTACAATGAGCATTACTTTTGTTAGATTTTATCACTAAATTGGGTGCATTTGTGGGCTTTTGTGCATTGTAGGTTTGTGGAGCTAGTTTGGAGAAGAAGAACGAAGTTAGATCATGTTTGCCATTGTTGGGGAGTTTTCGGATCGAGCAAGGAACAAGGCACGAATCTAGACTTGTGGGTGTGTGCTAACCTCCTTTAGAGAGATACAAAGGCAGTCACACTCACAATAAGTCTAACTCGTGTAGTATAGGATAACTTCGGCAATGAGGAGAATTGAAGTAATCGGCACGATCTACCGTTGATTGTGTGCCCAAATCAACGGCCTCGATGAAGAATGATGAATTCAGGAGCGTTACGGCAAGAGTACTGTGGCATCACTGTAGTAAAATACTGTATCAAGTTACTGTTCACTGTCTACCGAAATTCAGCAAAACAGAGACTTCACACGGGCGTGTGAAATCCCGATTTCTGCGATTTAAAGCCGCGACTCAACATTATAAAAGCCTGTTTTGGAGACTTTTTCTACATCTTTTTGCCAACTTTTTTTCCCAACTTCTGGAGGGTTGCAGCTAGGGTTTTGAGAGGACCTTGTGGAGGATCAAATCGCGTCATCAGCATCGTTATTAACGTCCAGCGGCCGCACAAGACCACGGTCACACTATACGCAAGGCGGTTTTCATCTATGCTTCAAATTTGTGTTTACTTTCATATTTTGATGGATTTGTATAGCTCCATGGGAGCTAAACCCCTTGTGGGTATTAGGACTTGTAAACCCTAGGATGATTATGTTTCATTGACTTGTTATTATGCTTTTCATTATTGATGAATAAAATTGAGTTTCAATCTTAATTGCATCTTGTATCGATTTTCCCTTAGCTGTGACACTAGGGTTGAGAATTGTCTAGATTATCCTTTGGAGGTGTGACAACTCCTATAGGGTTAGACTACTTAAGATTGAAGAGGATGAGTCGTGAGGTAGCGAAACGTCCCCTTTCCCTTCCTGTGTGATTCTCTCTACCTCCGTGTTCCAAGAGTTCTTAGCGGTCGAGATAGAACAAAGTGCTAGGAGATGAACTCCCCTGGGGCTTAGTTGCGCGAGCAACAGAGTGAAGGGTTGAAGTGAATCCTAATGTTGGGGCTTAATTTAGACTAGGGTTCTTTCACCTAGACCAAAGGGTTGGAGCTATACATAGGAACAGGGTTTATCACTTGGAATCCCTAGAACTTAAAGCAATCCCATGTAGTGTGAGGCTTAGGAAGATGGACTCCCCTAGGGCTTAGTTGATAGGTCAACAAGAGTCAAGGGTCGTAGTGAAACCTCATACCGAGCATAATATTTGGATTAGTCACGGTTAACCTTAGGTTTGGGAGCGTGTGTTTAAGAATATCCTCAACTTATTTAACATCAATAGAAGAGTATAATAGCATTGTCTTGCACTAGAAGCATAAGTCCTAGGGGTAGCTTGTCCTGGTAGCCTATTTCATCCATTGATTGTCCTTCTCTTATTACTCTTACTTGCACTCTCCTATCTTCCATATTTCTCTTTTATTTCTTATTTCGTTTAATTACTTTGTCACCACACATTGATTCTATTCTCACTTTTCGTACACCGCACTAGCTCTCACTTTTCGTACACCGCACTAGCTAAATACTGAATACTTTTGTCTTTAATCCCTATTCCCTGAGGATTCGACTACCCTCTCACCAAGGTACTATTATTACTTCGACAAGTCCGTGCACTTGCGGGATACACGCAAGGGGTCGTGTCATGCATACAAATAAAAAAATTCAATATCTAAAACAAATCTTGTTCTCTTCGTCTGCACCTAACATTTCACTATAATCCCATCTAAAATACATAAACCTCTGCAGGTCTCAAAACTGCACCCAAATCACCAAAATTCCATCATCTTGAGTATCAAGACATGTATAGAAAATTCTTAATATGATTTCACTCTTACAAAATTTTCCATTATATAGACATTGTGTTTTTTTTTTTCTGCAGAGAAAGTGAAGAAATTTATTCAAAATCAAAACTTGCCAACCCTTATTTGGGAGTTCCAATTCTTCATATTAGTCTTTATTTTTTCTATAATAATTTTCTTTAGACTAATCTTATTTGGGTTCCTCATTTTACTGTTTCAGACTTCGAACTGCTACCCAAGAGCGTGTCTAGCTTCCTAGACAACAAGTCAACCTTTGCGGCGAGAGCATCATTGGCATTGATTTCATATATCCCGGCCCCCTTTTGTGGTATTCCTCTCGAGGCCCAATGAGATTCATTGCTTGCCATGGATTCAAGCAGTTGCTCGGCCTCGTCAGGGCACTTGTTGCTAAGTGACCCACCCGCCGCGGCATCAATGAGTTGGCGGGTGGCATAATTCAGCCCATTGTAGATGATTTGTATCCGCATCCATGAAGCAAACCCGTGGTGAGGGCACCTTCGAAGGAGGTCCTTGAATCTCTCATAAGCTTCAAATAAACTTTCAGACTCTCCTTGCTTAAAGGATGAAATTTCTTGCCTTAACCGTGCCGCTTTGCTAGGAGGAAAATATCTCCCAAGAAATTTCTCGACCATGTCTTTCCATGTCTTGATTGAACCCGGTGGTAGAGATGTGAGCCATCGGTATGCCGCGTCCCTAAGACTGAATGGGAAGAGTCGCAATCGGATGGCATCATCCGTTACCCCATTTATCTTGAATGTAGAACAAATTTGGAGGAAACGGGAAAGGTGATCGTGTGCGTCTTCATTCGCGAGACCATTAAACTGGACTGAATTCTGGATCATGCCAATTGTGCTTGCTTTGATTTCGAAATTATGGGTTGCAATAGTAGGTGCATGGACACTGAATTCTTCACCCGTAAATTGTGGCCTTTCATATTCGGACAATGTTCGTCTCTCCTCGGCCATGACGGAAGATGATAGATCCTCAACCAAAATGTCTTGCTCACTCAAGCTTTCACCAATTTCTCTTCTCCTACGATGCAAGGTCCGCTCAATTTCACTATCCGGGTGAACTAAGTCCGCCGGATTTCCACGTGTCATACACGGTACCTTGCACAAATCAAGAAAGATAAAACAAGTTAAGCTCAAAAGAAACAAAAACAAAAGGAAATAAAAGAAACAATAAATAAATAAATAAATGGCTAGAGCAATAGGCTACAAGTTTCTCAGAATTCCTTAGAAAGTCCCCGGCAACGGCGCCAAAAACTTGATAGAATCGATCCGCAAGCGCACGGGTCGCCAAGTAATACCTCGCACAAAAGCACGAGGATCGTATTCCACGGGGCTAAGGAGCTACTCTTACTCCTCCATTGCCTATTATCTAACCTAACCAAACAAGCATTGATGTATGTTCTTCTGAAGCAAAGAAATAAATACGATGTAATTAGACAAATTTAAAAGCATACAATGTGGTTGCAAGTGCTACAATGAAGAGTAAAGGCCTATGGATGTGGATCCCCTTGAGGGGTCATCATGATACATGGATGAAGGATGAAAGGTAGCTTGGTTGATTTAGACCGAAGGATCTCATGATTAGATCAACCCCAATTTCTCGGCGATTGAACCCTAATCCCATACGGATATTGGTTGGAATCTCTTCCTAACCAACATCCCTACGATTGCATTAAGTACAAAGAGATCCCAAAATAAGGATACACTAAACCCTAGTCTATCCTTAAAGCTCGGAGGGCCATCGAAACCCAATTTCTCGGTGTGCCGATACAAGTAAACCCTTTTAGTTCATTAATGACCTAATACACGTGAGTAGGTCACATCTACGTGTATAATTCAAGAAAGAACTACGGATCTCTCCATATGGTAGTTCTAGACATAAAGCACAATGAACTAAATCTTAAACCAAACCAAGCTTGCAATTAAGTAAAGATCATCCAAAATACATGATAAACCCCCCAAGGTTCACCAACATCCGGTGGCCTTGGGGGTCTAGTGTGCCATCAAGCAAATAACAACAAGAATACAAAGTAAATCACTTAAAAAGCTCATAAATGACACTCCCTAGATGAAATGATGAAGGAGGAGGTGGAGGTCCGGCCGAATGACGCTTTCCCCCGTCCAAGAGATGCCGAATGACGCTTCCCTTGACTTGGATCCTTGCCCTCCTTGATGGTGAAGCTTCTCCCCTTCAAAATGATGTTCTTGCCTCCTTCCTTGGCTCCAAATTGTCGTCTCCCAAAGATTTCTTCGTTTCTTTTCTTTTAGATGCCGGCCAAGAAGTCCCCTTTGTGTGCCCTAAAAACCTCTATAAATACTCCCGCAGGATCCCGGGGTGGATAGATCTATCCCGGGGTGGATAGGTAGGCAAAAATAGGGCAAAAACCTGTCTCACGTGGGGGTTCATCCCGGGGTGGATGGATGGATCTCGGGGTGGATAGAAGCATCCCGGGGTGGATAGGGGGCCGTGAGAGCTAGTTGAAAATTACTGTCTTTTGATGCTCACGGCCCCTTATACGGCCCCGTATGCTGTAGTACTCCAGCACCCTGATTCTTCATCCATTTTCGCCCAAATCGTATTATCATGTTCCTCATGGCTCCTCCATGCCCTACAACATAAATAATGCTCAATTAAGCATAAAACGGGCATCCATTCATATAAAGATACATGCTAAGTGAACAAAATATGTATGTTAAAACACATACATTTAGACACTTATCAAGCATCCCCACACCTAAGCGTTTGCTTGTCCCCAAGCAAACAATTCATGAAAAACAAAGGGAATGATAAGTGGCTAAATGTACATCTCCGGCTCAAATAAATACGAGATTATACAAGTATAGAATAATGATATACAGATGTCGAGTTACAGTCAATACGTACAATAAACAGATCCTGTCTCACCTCTTATATGTCTGTACAGTGTAAGTGAATCTTCCATCTCATTTGCCCTGACATGGTCTAGCCCTATGACTTCAATCAGTACAGCTCTATATGCTAATCACTCCACAAGTATAGAGTACTAAGTCTTAGAAAGCTAAGTGCCACTCCAATGAACAATTAAGATCCTTCTAATTCTACAACTTGAAACCAAATCCCATTTCTACTCACAAACTCAAGTAGGCAGTCTAAGTGATCACTAGGGTTATTTTATTTATATGTATAAACACTTTTTTTTTTTTTTTTTTTTTTTGAGTCCGCCTAACGTAGACTGCACAAAAATCTTTCTGGAGGATGCACATGCTGGTTAGGCACAAGAGTCACCCAACTACTCGATTACAGTCTACATAGACGCATTCATGCTCCATTAGCAGAGGAATACTGACATAGACTCTCTCTTTTTTTTTTTTTTTTTTTTTTACATACCCTTGATCAAACCTTTAGACTGCACTACAAGTAACAAACCTAGGATTAGCTCAACAAGACTTAGAAGTTCTTAAGAGTTCACTGAAGGATAGAACTTAGTAGTCTAAGGCTAAGTACTCAAACTTGTGTGTTAGGCATACAAGAGAGTTAAGAAAGTCAAGCAGGCTATTCCCAGGGCATCAACAAAAGACTCAGTGCACAGAACAATACTAGAGGTGAAACAGGATTCAATAGAGCACAACAAGAAAAAAAATGTAACTCACATCAATCATTAATTCACACTTGAAGAATCTCACAAGAAAGTAACAAGCCATCATTGATGACACTAGCATGTAAAGTTGACCTAATACATGTAGATACACCCATCCCCACAACTAGTGTTGTACATTGACCTCAATGTACACCAATCATGAAAATAGAGGCAATATACACAATAATAACAAAGGAGGAGGGTGAAAACGAACTTCCCCGGTTTATTTGGTAAAAATGGCGAAGTGTGACCCGACAAAAGTGTACGGCGAGCTTTACATGTCGGGTCCGGCTCCCACAAAATGTGGAGATGCTCACCAAATTCCCTTCAATGCCCTGCAAAGCGCAAGGGCAAAACCATCATTCCAAAAAAAATAAAACAGAAAAGATTAATACTAGGGAGCGGTCAAACACACAACTAAATAAAAGCAACCAGAGTTCTACAAAGTGTTGGTCAGGGTAGAACCCTTCCCAACTTATTCAAAACAAACAAACACACGTGCAGAAAATAAAGAAAACAACAATAAAAGAAACAACATGCTGCTAAAAGCGAAATAAGTGTCCATGCTCAAGAATGAAATGGCTCGTCGATAACAGGTGGGACAGGTGTGTCGGTGCAGGAGGCGGTGCCAGTCCGCGAAGATGAACCGCGAGCAGACATGGTAAACTGGCGAAAGTCCTCGGTGAGCAGGCGCTGACCCTCTATGATCTGGTACAGCTGTCCGCGCATCTCACGCTGCTCGTGACGGATGGCTTGAATATCGCTCTCCATTCTTCGCAACCTAGCTTCGAAGCCCGATGATGATGTGGTGCCAGGAGTGGGAGTGGGCGTGTCATCAGGATCGGAGTCAGTGTCTGCTGGCAAACTGGACTCCCCGGCCGATGACTGTCGGGAAAGTCGGTAGCGGGCACCTCTCTTTTCAACTAGACCAACAGCAAGCAAGACATTCGCGCCAAGGGTCGCAGCACCACCCACAATCATCATATCACGAGCGCGGTCCAACAATTTCATACCGCGAATCAACCTGGTGATGTACGGACCCAAGAAAATAGCACCTAACCGCGCGCACTGTGCGTGATGAATAAATGCTTCAGCCACAAGATACCCAAGGTGAAGGGGGCACTGCTCAAAAATCCCAAACAACATCAGTAGATCAGAGTTGGACACCACTCCAGTACTATCCTTTCGGCCCCCTATAGAACGAGTAATTAGGGCATGCACATATCTCATGATAGGATCAGCAATCCGGGACGCCTTGCGAGTGTTTTTAGTGTCGCCTGAGGCTATGGTGGCCCAATATTGATTCGCATTCACATGCGGTGGAAAATCGACTCGGATTTGGCCGATCGGAATGGAGTTCATGTATTCCTCGTCATAGACCCCCAAGTAACTTGCAAATTCGACGTGAGTCAACTCGCGAAGTCTTCCAAAAGCTTGGAAGCGAATAGTCCCCTGTTTCTGACAAATGATGCGTCGCCGGTCTTGTTGTGCCTCAAAGGTGCTCAAAACCTCCAAAGTGAGCTGTCGGTATGTTGGTTCGTCGATAGTAAATAAATTCACCCAACCATTTTGAGATAGAACCTCCCTCACTTGGTCGGCAATTCCAAGCTCTTCCAAAAAATTCCAATCAATATGTCGGACGGTGCCAAAGGGTTTAGTCTTCAATATTTCGTAGTGTGCCATGTGAAGGGGGTGTGTGAACGTAGGTTCCTCGGGAATTTGTGTTGAAGCTCTTGGACGTTTTGAAGCAACCCTCTTGAAGTTTGGCATCCCTACAACACATAAGATCCTCATCAAGCCTAAACCAATCCAATACAACACCGAAAATAACACAAGAAACAAGAGATAAATGAAAAATGGCTATGAATAGGGCCGTATAGGGGGCCGTATGGACACTATTCATGGTGGAGCATTTCATTACCATCATGGCAATCGAAAAACTTTTTACAAGAATTCAATGGAAATTGAACAAACAACAATCACACCACCAACACATGATAAAAGCATGAATTTATCCACCAAAAAGCTCCATGAACTCAAGAGAAAATGAGAAAGAGAAATCTAGGGCATCAAAAAGCTTACCGGTGAATCCTTGGTGGAACTTGCTTGAAGCTCTTGGTAAATCACTAGATCGATGTCACAAAATGTCTAGGAGGTGATCTAGAAGGAAAAATGGAGAGATTTGGTTGAGAAATGATGGAAAGAGGGGAGGGGAAATGGTGGAGATGAAAGGGGAATGGAGAAGAAGACTTAAAGGGCCAAATAATGGGGAGGGTTAAGGTGCTAGGCCGAGCCTCACGGCCCCTCTCACGGCCGTGAGGGGCGTGAAGGCTAGTACAAAATCTCAGCCCGTGAATAAAATGCACATACGGCCCCCAATACGGCCGTGAGGGGGGCCGTGAGCTCTAGTGTATTTTCACTGGAGAATGGCTCACGGCCTCCCTCACGGCCCCTTTAGGTCCGTGAGGACCTGGGGAGGCTGGTTTTGGGTCTTAACGCAATCTAAAACTCTCCGGGAAAGTAATAACATGATCTAAAACACCTCCTACTCGGAAGAAATACGCAAAAGACTCGAATAAACTCATGAATTGACAATATAGCAAGTAGGCACAACAAGGAAAAATATAAAACAACACACATGATGAGAGCAAAGATTTTGAGGATGGACTTATTCAAATGCACAACAGATAAGGAAACTAGCATAATGCAAAGTAGATATGAACAACTAAAATATGAAAATTGAATTTAAAAACCCCCGAACACTTGGGTTGCCTCCCAAGAAGCGCTTGTTTAACGTCACGAGCCTGACGTACCTTCTTTCTTACCTCACGGGGGTTCGAAGAGTTTGAAGTGACCCCCGGTCGAGCTTGCAATAACATTGTTACCCGGCAAGTTTAACGACATCAACGAATAGACATCAACTTTTTCATGATCAAAGAGGGGTTCGAATTTTACCTTCCCTCCTAGAGATTTTGAACGACGAGGGTTGGTACCTTTTCTTTTCTTTCCTCGGACCTCCCTCCAAATTTTCTTCAACATTGATTCTTTTTTTTCTTTTTCCTTGGCATTGGTACATATCACTTCCTCCTTTGGTTTCTTCAAATTGTGACTTGGAGGGGAATTGTGGGGTTCTTCTTGTTCTTTGTCCTCCACCTCCTCTAAGTATTCATCCAAAGGATTTAATGATAACACCTCCTGCACACAAGTAGAAATTAACCGATCAGTTTCATCAATAAAATAAAGTTTGTCATCATGGTCAAGAGAGTGCTTCATGGCCGCCGGCAACGTGTACACTGCTTCTTCCTCTCCAACCCTAAGTGTTAGTTTTCCTCCCTTGAGATCAATTAGGGCACCCGAGGTACTTAAAAATGGCCGACCAAGAATTAACGGTGTCTCCACATCTTCATCAATATCCATGATGACAAAGTCCACGGGAAAGACTAATTTATCTACTCGAACAATCACGTCCTCCACGATCCCACGAGGTTTTCTTGTTGATCGATCCGCCAATTGTAGAGTCATCCTTGTGGGTTTAAGCTCATCCAAGCCAAGCTTCAAGTACATGGTGTAGGGCATGACATTGATGCTTGCCCCCGAATCCGCTAATGCATTTTCTTGAACTCCTCCATCAAGCACACAAGGAATTATAAAACTTCCCGGATCTCTCAATTTTTGTGGGAGCTTCTTTTCTAAAATAGCCGAACAATTTCCCGAGAGTGCCACGGTGCCTTCCTCTTCTAATTTTCTTTTATTGGTGAGGAGCTCCTTCAGAAACTTGGCATACTTGGGCATTTGCGTTAAAGCTTCAACGATCGGGATATTGAGGTGGAGTTGTTTGAAGATGTTGATGAATTTTCTAAACTGCACATCCTCCTTGTCTTGTTTCAATCTAGCCGGATAGGGAATTGGAGGCTTGTACTCGGGTGGATTTGATTTTCCCCGAAGATGAGATTCATTGTTTCCTTCCCGATCATCCTTCTCAACAATTCCTTCAGCAGGTTTGGGATCTTCCACGAGGGTTATCCCCACTTCCTTGACACTTGGGTCAATTTCGACCCTTGTCTCCACTTGCCTTCCACTTCTGAGGGCAATGGCCTTCAGTTGCTCCCTTGGGTTCTCTTCAGTGTTGCTAGGAAGGCTTCCCGAAGGTCGTTCTGCATTTGCCTTGGCAAGTTGCCCCACTTGATGCTCAAGAGATTGCACCGAGGCTTGAAGATTTCTCATAATGGACCCAAAGTCACTGAGTTGTGAATTTACACTGTTAAATCGTGATTCGGTGCCAATCATGAACTTGGCAAGTACATCTTCGGTGGTAAATCTCTTCTCTTGCAAAGGTGGTTGTGCTTGAGGATCTTGAGGGGGGCCACCCTTTTGTTGTTGTCCTTGATTCCAAGAGAAGTTAGGGTGGTATTTCCACCCCGGATTGTAGGTAGAGCTGTACGGATTTCCTTGCGGTCTTTGGCCCCCGATGTAGTCAACAGACTCAATGGGTGCGACGGAGGAGCTAGCAATAGGACATTGGGCGGCCCCATGTCCACCACCACAAGTGCTACAACTCATTACTGTTTCAGACTTCGAACTGCTACCCAAGAGCGTGTCTAGCTTCCTAGACAACAAGTCAACCTTTGCGGCGAGAGCATCATTGGCATTGATTTCATATATCCCGGCCCCCTTTTGTGGTGTTCCTCTCGAGGCCCAATGAGATTCATTGCTTGCCATGGATTCAAGCAGTTGCTCGGCCTCGTCAGGGCACTTGTTGCTAAGTGACCCACCCGCCGCAGCATCAATGAGTTGGCGGGTGGCATAATTCAGCCCATTGTAGATGATTTGTATCCGCATCCATGAAGCAAACCCGTGGTGAGGGCACCTTCGAAGGAGGTCCTTGAATCTCTCATAAGCTTCAAATAAACTTTCAGACTCTCCTTGCTTAAAGGATGAAATTTCTTGCCTTAACCGTGCCGCTTTGCTAGGAGGAAAATATCTCCCAAGAAATTTCTCGACCATGTCTTTCCATGTCTTGATTGAACCCGGTGGTAGAGATGTGAGCCATCGGTATGCCGCGTCCCTAAGACTGAATGGGAAGAGTCGCAATCGGATGGCATCATCCGTTACCCCATTTATCTTGAATGTAGAACAAATTTGGAGGAAACGGGAAAGGTGATCGTGTGCGTCTTCATTCGCGAGACCATTAAACTGGACTGAATTCTGGATCATGCCAATTGTGCTTGCTTTGATTTCGAAATTATGGGTTGCAATAGTAGGTGCATGGACACTGAATTCTTCACCCGTAAATTGTGGCCTTTCATATTCGGACAATGTTCGTCTCTCCTCGGCCATGACGGAAGATGATAGATCCTCAACCAAAATGTCTTGCTCACTCAAGCTTTCACCAATTTCTCTTCTCCTACGATGCAAGGTCCGCTCAATTTCACTATCCGGGTGAACTAAGTCCGCCGGATTTCCACGTGTCATACACGGTACCTTGCACAAATCAAGAAAGATAAAACAAGTTAAGCTCAAAAGAAACAAAAACAAAAGGAAATAAAAGAAACAATAAATAAATAAATAAATGGCTAGAGCAATAGGCTACAAGTTTCTCAGAATTCCTTAGAAAGTCCCCGGCAACGGCGCCAAAAACTTGATAGAATCGATCCGCAAGCGCACGGGTCGCCAAGTAATACCTCGCACAAAAGCACGAGGATCGTATTCCACGGGGCTAAGGAGCTACTCTTACTCCTCCATTGCCTATTATCTAACCTAACCAAACAAGCATTGATGTATGTTCTTCTGAAGCAAAGAAATAAATACGATGTAATTAGACAAATTTAAAAGCATACAATGTGGTTGCAAGTGCTACAATGAAGAGTAAAGGCCTATGGATGTGGATCCCCTTGAGGGGTCATCATGATACATGGATGAAGGATGAAAGGTAGCTTGGTTGATTTAGACCGAAGGATCTCATGATTAGATCAACCCCAATTTCTCGGCGATTGAACCCTAATCCCATACGGATATTGGTTGGAATCTCTTCCTAACCAACATCCCTACGATTGCATTAAGTACAAAGAGATCCCAAAATAAGGATACACTAAACCCTAGTCTATCCTTAAAGCTCGGAGGGCCATCGACACCCAATTTCTCGGTGTGCCGATACAAGTAACCCCTTTTAGTTCATTAATGACCTAATACACGTGAGTAGGTCACATCTACGTGTATAATTCAAGAAAGAACTACGGATCTCTCCATATGGTAGTTCTAGACATAAAGCACAATGAACTAAATCTTAAACCAAACCAAGCTTGCAATTAAGTAAAGATCATCCAAAATACATGATAAACCCCCCAAGGTTCACCAACATCCGGTGGCCTTGGGGGTCTAATGTGCCATCAAGCAAATAACAACAAGAATACAAAGTAAATCACTTAAAAAGCTCATAAATGACACTCCCTAGATGAAATGATGAAGGAGGAGGTGGAGGTCCGGCCGAATGACACTTTCCCCCGTCCAAGAGATGCCGAATGACGCTTCCCTTGACTTGGATCCTTGCCCTCCTTGATGGTGAAGCTTCTCCCCTTCAAAATGATGTTCTTGCCTCCTTCCTTGGCTCCAAATTGTCGTCTCCCAAAGATTTCTTCGTTTCTTTCCTTTTAGATGCCGGCCAAGAAGTCCCCTTTGTGTGCCCTAAAAACCTCTATAAATACTCCCGCAGGATCCCGGGGTGGATAGATCCATCCCGGGGTGGATAGATAGGCAAAAATAGGGCAAAAACCTGTCTCACGTGGGGGTTCATCCCGGGGTGGATGGATGGATCCCGGGGTGGATTGAAGCATCCCGGGGTGGATAGGGGGCCGTGAGAGCTAGTTGAAAATTACTGTCTTTTGATGCTCACGGCCCCTTATACGGCCCCGTATTCTATAGTACTCCAGCACCCTGATTCTTCATCCATTTTCGCCCAAATCGTATTATCATGTTCCTCATGGCTCCTCCATGCCCTACAACATAAATAATGCTCAATTAAGCATAAAACGGGCATCCATTCATATAAAGATACATGCTAAGTGAAAAAAATATGTATGTTAAAACACATACATTTAGACACTTATCAAAATCCAAAGCTTCATGTGCAACCATTGGTTCATGCTCAGGTGGTAGCATTCCTATAGATAACGCACCTATTGATAGCAAGATGATATGACACACATTTGTGGAAATATGTAACAAAGTTTCCAAAAACAAGTGAAGAAGGAGGGAACATAAGTTTCAAATTCAACTATTGCAATATCACTTTTAAAGATTCATATTCTAGGTTTAAAGCCCATTTGATGAAGCTTATTGGTCATGGTATTCGGTTGTGTGTAAAAGTGACACAACATCATCTTAGTGAAATGAATAAAATAGTAGAAGAAGCTGAATTCAAATCAAGACAAAAAATAATTCCATTACAATCTTCCTCTCAAGAACAAGTTGCTTTGGGAACAACATCTTATGAAGGGGAGAGCTATGGTAAAAAAATATGGGCTTTCGAAAAATCATTTACCCTTATTGCTCGAGAGAATTTGGATTCTAAAATTGCTCGGATGCTTTATTCAAAAGTATTGTCTTTTCAACTTGCAAGAAATCCTTACTTTGTGAGTGCAATCACATATGGGACCAATAATATGATTTCTAGTTATATACCTCTAGGGTAGAATGCTTTGTGGACTACATTATCGCAAAAAGAAAGGGCACACATAGAGAGTTTGTTGCAACCTATAAAGGGAACATAGTGGGAAAAAATAGTAAGTATTGTATGTGATGGATGGATTGATGCACAAAGAAGCCCATTAATAAATTTTATGGTTGCTTTTAAAGGTGGGTCTATTTTAAAAAAAATGTTAATTGTGAAAGGGAGTACAAATATAAGTATTATGTTGCAACATTGATTAAAGATGTTATAACTGAAATTGGAACTCATAATGTTGTTCAAATAATAACTAAGAATGCACTGGTTTGTAAAGTGATGGGATCACTGGTGGAGACATAATATTCTCATATTTTTGGACATCTTGTGTAGTGCATACACTCAATCTTGCTCTTATAAATATTTGTGCGCTAAAAATACTTGAAATAATGAAGTCACTTACACTACAAGAGTTATGACTTTTAGTGACAATCTATTATTTTGCCACAATTATTAGGTTTTTTGTGTCAAAAAAGTTCACTGACACTATTGTTTAAATTAATTGTGACAACTTATATTTTTGTCATTATTACAAAGATAATTGTGACAATGTACTATATGTCACAATTAAGTCATCACTACTAATATATTAATAGTGGCAAAAAAATTTTGTGTCTAATGTTGGTCACTAAAAGCATATAAGATTTATTGTCAAAATTTTCTTGATGACAATGATGTATAATTATGACAAGAAATATTATTATCACTATAATTTTTCATTTGTTGTGGCAAAAGTGTTTTGTGTCACTCAACATCTATTTTTTTTTATAACAATTTTGTCACAAAAAATTAAACCATTTAGTGTCTACTAAATATTGTCACGAAAATTAAATTTTTAACTATGTTAATTGTCACTATAGTTTGGCTTAATTGTGATGTCTAATTATTTTATCACAATTATAATTTCAATTGTGACAATTTAGTATCTATCACAATTATGCATTTTATCTTTTGTGTCGACAATTTTTTATACAAAACAATTTAAACATGTAGTGATTTTTTAAAAATTTATTCGGTATGTTAAGTAATTATAAATAAAATTTAAATGGTTTTTAAAATTATAATTTATCCAATATTCAAAATTTATATTATAAGTTTTAGAAAATAGGCCTTTAATTTATATCATACCTCGGATTTATAGTATAAGAGAAAATTTTAAAAATTAAAATCAAAATTAAATAGATATTTACCAAATCTCATAAAACAAAAATCTGGATAATGTAATTTAAAAAAATATATAAATTTTAAAAAGTTATATATTCTCAATGAACTTAACATATAAAAGGAACGAAGATGATGAAACCTTGAGTACTTATGTGCCTACTGAGATTGGTGGCAACGGTTTAGTTTTACATATGCATATGCATATCATTGATGGTCACAAGATTGGTAGCAGTACTGTAGCGACACTGTAGCAACTTACACGATTTCGGGACTTTCTTGGAATTCTTCTCTCCCCGCATGCGGGGCCGCATAGGGGGCCGCATAACCCACTGGAAAAGGTTTTTAAGGGTTTGGGAGTTCATTCTTGAAGAGAGCCCTAGGCCTTGAGCAAGCTTGACTTCACCACCTTCTTTGGGAGCTTGAGGCCGGCTTTTGGAGGCGATTCTTGAGGAGAGGACGACGGGGAGAGCACGAGACGACGACTCCACATCTTCGATTTGGATTTGAGAGGAAGTTTGACAAGGGAAGCCACTCCTTGGGTGGCGTCCTTGGAAGCGTCATTCGGCCTTGATCCTTTGAGGGAGTGTTCTTATTATGCTTTTGGTTGTTTCCATGTATTTATTTGCATACTTTGTGATCATGAGCAACTAAACCCCAAGGTCACCGGATGTAGGTGAACCTTGGGGGTGAACTTGTGTATTTTGGATGACTCTTTCTAGTTTATGCATTTGGTTTGGTTTGTGATCCTTATTTGGTGGTTCTTGAATGCCTTGATATGTATGAGAACTCTATATGTCAATTCCTAGATGATGCTAGGTTGCATGACCATTGCCCTAGTATTAGGCTCACCAAGCTTGGAAGGGAATACATGTACGAATACGCCGTGACCATCGGGTATTTGTACCCCTCCAATTGTTAGGGTTGTCCTTGATTGTGTTTCAACCCTAGCTTGGGGAAATCCACTAAACCCTTTGCAATCATACAAGGATTTGGGCGGAAGAAATTCCGTATTCCAATACTTGTATTGGATTAGGGACCAATGCCGTGACCATCGGGTTGGTCTAATTTAGGGTTTCCCGGTCCAAACCACCCACGTGCATGCTAGTTAGGGCATCCTTAGCACTTTAGTAGCCCCCGAGGGAATCCTCATCCGTGGCCATTCCCTCACCTTGATTTCTCCCCTCCATATTTATTCTTGCTATTTACATGCTCTTTGTTTAGTAGATTTTTAGTAAGTCTTACTCCAAGTGATCGACTAGGTCAAACAACATTGTGATAAGGAAGTAAGGATAGCTTCTCGGGCCCATGGGGATACGACCCCCTCGTGTTCGCGCGAGGGGTATTACTTGGCGACCCTGTGCACTTGCGGGTGAGCGATTCAAACGCATTCTCACCATTAATTAACAAAAATCTAAATTTATTTTCAATATATAGGTACTATTCTAATGAGTGGCTTAATGAGATCCCAAATCATTGCATACCCCTTGCGCTTCCGCCAGTACACGGCTCATCTAGTAATAAATATACCCAACTGGTGGGTAGTCGAATCCACAGAGAATATGAGTACTAGTAATAACTATGTACCTTGTTATCTAGCCTAAACAATATAGTGAGATGAACAAATTTGCAAGTAATAAATGAAGTGAAAAGGAATCAGTCAAGATAAATAAGGTACCTGGACAATGCTCCCCCTAGGATTCTATGATAAGTGCTAGACTAATATCGCGCTTCCTAAACGAGTATGGTTGAGTTATGGGAATCCAAAGACACTAGTCCCTAAACCTAAGCAACCGATGACTAGTCCCCTATGAGGTCCTGAAGGAGAGTTCTCTCTACGCCCCACAACACATATAACTACTTTGAATTATAGGGATCTAAGTGATAAACCCGATTCCAAAAAATAGATCAAACCCTACCTAACCCTATACGAGCTCCTAGCGAAGAATTCTCTCGATCCCTCACACACATACAATTACAAAGAGTTCTTGGAATATGAAGATAGGATAGATCACATCAGACAGGAAAGGGGACGCTCTATTACCTCACTGTTGATGTAATTGAGCAATGATTTCTCTCGTCATTAGGATGTTTAGAACATGCTCTCAACCCAAGTATATCACCGCATTATTTTTATCATGTTTTATGTCTCATAAATTGTATTTGGTGTTCCTTTGTGCAAATAAGTGTGTGAAGGCCTTGAGAGAAGAAAAGGAAGCAAAGATAGGTCGTGAGGCAAATTTTGTGAGTCTTTTCTGTAAAATAAGGATTAAAACACAAGTGGAGCTCATACACATGAGGGTGTGTGCCAACTTCCAAGAGAATTCGAGTTAGATTTCAAGTTGGAAGTGCACAAAGGCAGCCATGTTACACCCCTTGCGTGTGTACCTCGCAAGTGCACAGGTTTGTCGAAGTAATAAAATACCTTGGTGAGTGGGTAGTCGTATCCATAGGGAATAGTGTTCAGAAACAAGCGTTATCACGATTTTAGCTACAAATGGAATCGATGATAACAGAATTCAATATGTGTGTGTGTATATATATATATATATATATATATATATATATATATATATATATATATATATATAAAAGAAAGTAAAAGAGTGCAAAAAGGGCAATAAAGGTAGGAGAGGTAATCGATATAAAGATGGGGTACCCGGACAAGTTACTCCTAGGACTAATGCTTCTAGTGCAAAACTATGCTATTATACTTTCCTATTGATGTTAATTGAGTCGAGGATATCTTTAAACACACGGTCCCAAACCTAAGGCCAACCCTGACTAACCCCAACACTATGCCCCGGTATTAGTATTCACTACGACCCTTGACTCTCGTTAACCTGTCAATTAAGCCCAGGGGAGTCTATATTTCTAAGCCTCACACTACGTGGGATTGCTTTAAGCTCTAGGGATTCCTAGTGATTAAACCTATTCCTATGTATAGTTCTAACCCTTTGGTCTAGAAGGAAGAACCCTAGTCTAAATTAAGCCCCAGTGCTTAGGATTCACGTCAACCCTTCACTCTGTTGCTCGCGCAACTAAGCGCCAGGGGATTCACTCTATCTCAACCGCTAAGAAATCAAGGAAAATGGAGGTAGGGAGAAATCACACCGGAGGGGAAAGGGGACGCTTCGCTACCTCATGACTCACCCTCTCAACCCTCTTCAATCTTAAGTAGTCTAACCCTATAGTAGTTGTCACACCTCCAAAGGATAACCTAAATTGTTCTCAACCTTAGTGTCACGGCTAAGGGAAAACAATTGCAAAAGATAATTAAGATTGAAACTCAAATTTATTCATCAATAATGGAAAAGCATAATATCAATGTCATAGAAACATAATAATCCTAGGGTTTACAAGTCAAAATACCCACTAGGGTTTAGCTCTCCATTGAGCAAAACAAAATCAATAAAGAGTTTAAGAACATATGCATGAAAACCATAAAGAAAACCCCCTTGTAGATCGTATCGATGGTCTTGTGGAGCCGCATGTCTTCTCCAACGAATCCCTTGTCAAGCCTAGGGCACACCTCGCCGAATCAATGCCGACGAAAGCTCCCCCAATAGCTATCTTACAATAGATGTTGATGCCAATGCCGTATAATCGCCTCCAAAGACCTCTAAAAACCTCTCCAAACCCTAGCCGAAAGCCCCCCAAACGATAGGCAAGAGATAGAAGGGGAGGGGTCCCCAAATAGATCTGAAAATGGGCTATTTATAGGCTGAAATCGGAGTTCCACACACCCCAGTGGATTTTCCACACGGGCTGCAGAATTTCCGCACGCCCGTGTGTTAATTCCACACGGCCGTGTGAAAATTCTGTTTTGCTGATTTTCGGCAGACTAAGAACAATAACTTGCTACAATGTTTTGCTGCATTATTGCTATAGTTCTTTGCCCGAAATGCTCCAGAATTCATCGTTCTTCATCGAGGCCGTTGAATTGGGCACACAATCAATGGTATATTATGTTGATTGCTTCATTTCTCTTAATTGGCGAAATTCTCCAATCCTACACGAGTTAGACTTTTGTGAATGTGACTACCTTTGTGCCCCTCCAATGGAGGTTGGCACACACCCACAAGTCTACACTTGTGCCTTGTTCCTTGCTTGGTCCGAGAACTCCCCAACAATGGTGAACATAACCTATTCTTGCTTCTTTCTTCTCCAAATTGGCTCCACAACCCTACAATGCACAAAAACACACAAATGCACAGAAATTAATGATAAAATCTAATAAAAGTAATGCTCATTATAAGATAATAACACTTTGCGTTACTATAACACAAGCACTTATCAAGCCACATCCATATATTGCAATTTGTGTGAAGACTTCAAGAGCCTTCCCAATGATGTTTAGAAGACAAGAAGCCTCATAACCTACCATGCGGATAAGTGCTTGTGTTATAGTACCATGAAGCGCTATTATCTTACAATAAGCACATCTTTTATCAGATTTTATCACTAAATTGTGTGCATTTGTGTGCTTTTGTGCATTGTTGGTTTGTGGGGTTATTTTGAAGAAGAAGAAAAAAGTTAGGTCGTGTATGCCATTGTTGGAGAGTTTTCGGACCAAGCAAGGAACAAGGCACGAGCCTAGACTTGTGATTGTGTGCCAACCTCCTTGGGAGGGGCACAAGGGCAATCACATTCACAATAAGTTTAACTCGTGTAGCTTAGGAGAACTTCACCAAGAAGGAAATTTGAAGCAATTGGCACGATCTACCATTGATTGTGTGCCCAATTCAATGGCCTCAATGAAGCAATTGGCACGATCTACCATGTAGCAAGTTACTGCAGACAAACACCGTAGCAAACTACTGTTCACATTCAGCCGAAATTCAAAAAACCAGAGAGTTCACACGGGCATGTGGAAATTCCACACGGCCATGTGAAATCCCGATAAGTCCAATTTTAAAGCCGTAACTCAACGTTATAAAAGCCCGATTTGGAGACTTTTGACACATTTTTTTCCCAATATTTCTCCCCAACTTCTGGAGAGCACAGCTAGGGTTTCGGAGAGGACTTTTTGGAGGTTCGGAGCGCATCATCGGCATCGTCATCGACATCCGGTGGCCGCACAAGACCACAGCCACATCATACGCTAGGGGGTTTTCATTGATGCTTTCAATTTGTGCTTTTTTTCATATTTTGATGAATTTGTATAACTCTATGAGTTGCTAAACCCATTGTGGGTATTTGGACTTGTAAACCCTAGGATTATTATGTTTCTATGACATTGTTATTATGCTTTTCCATTATTGATGAATAAATTCGAGTTTCGATCTTAATTGTTTCTTATAATTGTTTTCCCTTAGCCGTGATACTTGGGTTGAGAACAATCTAGGTTATCCTTTGAAGGTGTGACAATTCCTATAAGGTTAGGCTACTTAAGATTGAAGAGGGTTGAGAGGGTGAGTCGTGAGGTAGCGGAACGTCGCATTTCCCCTCCGGTGTGATTCTTCCTACCTCCATGTTCCATGAGTTCTTAGTGGATGAAATAGAGTGAAGTGCTAGAAGAGGAACTCCCTTGGGGCTTAGTTGTGCGAGCAACAGAGTGAAGGGATGAAGTGAATCTTAGTGCTAGGGCTTAATTTAGACTAGGGTTCTTCCACCTGGACCAAAGGGTTAGAACTATACATAGGAACATGATTTATCACTAGGAATCCCTAGAACTTAAAGCAATCCCATGTAGTGTGAGGCTTAGGAAGACAGACTCCCCTAGGGCTTAGTTGACAAGTCAACGAGAGTCAAGGGTCGTAATGAAAACCTAATTCCGGGGCATAGTGTTGGGGTTAGTTACGGTTGACCTTAGGTTTGGGACCGTGTGTTTAAGGATATCCTCGACTCAATTATCATCAATAGAAAAGTATAATAGCATAGTCTTGCACTAGAAGCATAAGTCCTAGGGATAGCTTGTCCGGGTACCCTATTTCATCCATTGCTAGTCCCTCTCTATTTACTTATTCTTGCACTCTCTTACCTTCCATCTTTCTATTTTATTTCTTGTCTCTTTATATTTGCTTTTATATTCACTCATTGATTCTCTTCACACTCACCGTACATCACTTAGCTAAATAGTGAGTACTTGTGTCTTACATCCCTATTCCCTGTGGATTCGACTACCCACTCCCCAGGGTAATTTTATTACCTCGACAAGCCCGTGAACTTGCGGAATATATGCAAAGGGTCGTGTCAAATATTGATTTCTCTTACCATCGATTCCATTTATAGCTAAAATAGTGATAGCGCTTGTTTTTTAACACTATTCCCTGTGGATACAACTACCCACTCACAAGGGTATTTTATTAGTTCGACAACCCGTGCACTTGCGGGGTACACACGCAAGGGGTGTGTCACTATCCAAAGGAGGAATTGATGAATGGTGAAGAAGAAACACTCCCTTGCATGCGAAGATCTCCTTTCCAAACCCTAGCCAACTTTTCCTCTAAATTTGGGAAAAACGATACCTAAACATCACTTGAGCAACTGTTTAAAATTAAAAATCAGGGCTCCACACGGCCTCCCACACTCCAGTGTGGATGCCTAGTTACTATTCTATCGAGTGCTATAGTAACATTGCTACATCACTCAACTAAAGATTTTTGGGAGATTTGGATGCTTTTGGATCTTTCGATTCATTTCAAGATGGATGGAATCTAGAGCCAAAGACTTGATGGTTGGTTCATAGGTAATCTACACCTTTACTACAAAATCTAGCTTTAAAGCTCCTTGGACAACCTTCCTCATCATCATGTTGGAAAGAATTGGAGCATCTATTCTTTTATTCACTTATTTAAGAGAAACAAGATAAATCCTCAACAAACAGAAGATATAGTATTTCTACATACTAATCTTCGACTACTTTCAGGAATGTATCCTCAATACAATGTAAGGAAATCCAAGAATTGGGACATTGGCGTTCATGTCTTTGACTCTTTTGAAGGTGCTAGTGTTCTTAAAGTTGCTAACTTATCTCTTGATAAACAAGAGATGGAGAAAAAACTTTTTTGCAATGAAGAAGATATGAAAAATTAATCCTATTGTTATGAGTTGAACTTGAAAAATTGTTTTGTTTCACATGTTTTATCTTTGTTTTTTTTTTCATGTTTTATATTTAAATTGAACATGAAGGAAGTGCGTTTTGGTGTTAGTATATTTGCTATTGTTACTTCAATGTTAAAGACTCTTCCTTTAGCATGTACTATAATAAATTGCAATATATTTACTATTAAAGTTTCTTATATTTAAATAGGAAATATAATTATTACAATGAGTATTTTACTTTAAACACACACACACACACAGATATATATATATATATATATATATATATATATATATATATATATATATATATATATATATATATATATATATTTATTGTCATATTCCACCGTACCTGTGTTCTTAATTTTCAGAAATTGCAGTGTCGCCACGTCCGTGTCGTGCCATGTCCCCGTATCCATGCCCATGCTTCATAGCTTATAACCTTGCTATCAAGAACATAATCCCATGCAGAAATCTCTAAGCCAGAAATGAATGGAGAACATACACAAGCATTAAAATCAACTATCAAAAACTATCCTTTGGTAACCCAACATATCATTATCACAATGTCAAAAAGAACTATGTGTCATCAAAACATGCATGTGGTCACACATTACTAGCTGAAGAAAAAGGGTATGTTGGTGTTATCATTCAACACCCAGTATATATATATATATATATATATATATATATATATATATATGTGATAAGTGCTCGTGTTTAAGTAATACGAAGTATTATTTTCTTACATTGAGCATTAATTTTCTCAGATTTTATCATTAGTTGTTGTGCATTTGTGTTCTTTTGTGCATATAGGGTTATGGAGTAAAGTTAGAGAAGAAAGAGCAAAATTAGGTCATGTTTGCCATTGTTGAGGAGTTCTTAGACCGAGCAAGGAACAAGGCACAAGTTCTAGATTTGTGGGTGTGTGCCAACCTCCATTGGAGGGCCACAAAGGAAGTCACACTCATAAAAGTCTACCCCGTGTAGCATTAAACGTCCTCGATGAACTTCGTCAATAAGGAGAAACGAAGCAAACGACATGATCTACCGTTGGTTGTGTGTCAAATTCAACAAGTTCGATGAAGAACATGAAATCAGCAACATTTCGTGCCCAAGCACTGTAGCAGTTTCTGTTCACTGCGCCCCAGAAAATCAATTCTAGGGAATCCACACGGGTGTGTGGAAATTCCACACGGCCGTGTGGATGCCCGATTTCAGCCTTTAAATAGCCACAAATCAGATTTCTTAAGGCAGTTTTTGACCCATCTTTTCCCCAACTTTTTGAGGGTTCGCGACTAGGGTTTCGAGAGGATTTTGTGGAGGTTTGGAGTGAGTCTTCGGTATCGACATCGAAGTCTGTTGGAAGATAGCTATTCGGGGAGCTTTCGTCGGCACCAATCCGGTGAGGTGTGCTTGAGGCTTAACAAGGGACTTGTGGGTATTCAGACTTCTAGACCCTAGGATGACATTGTTTCTATGATTTTTATTATGCTTTCATAATTGATGATTTTAATTTAGTTCCAATCTTGCATGTTAATTATAATTGATTTTCCCTTAGCCGTGACACTAGGGTTAAGAATCATCTAGGTTATCCTTTGAAGGTGTCACAACTTCTATAGGATTAGACTACCCGAGATTGTAGAGGGTCGAGAGGGTGAGTCGTGAGGTAGCGAAACGTCCCCTTTCCCCACCGGTGTGATTTTCCCTACCTCCATGTTCTAAAAGTTCTTAGCGGTCAAAGTAGAGCAAAGTGCAAGGAGATAAACTCCCCTGGGGCTTAGTTGTACGAGCAATAGAGTGAACGGTTGTAGTGAATCCTAGTGCTGGGCATAACTGAGACTAGGTATCTTTCACCTGACCAAAGTGTTAGAATTATACCTAGGATTAGGGTCTATCACTTGGAATCCCTAGAACATCAAGCAGTTCCACGTAGTGTGAGACTTAGGATGATGGACTCCCCTTTGGCTTAGTTGAGAAATCGACAGAGTGAAGGGTTGTAGTGAAGCCTAATGCCAGGGCATAGTGTTGGAACTAGTCATAATTGACATTAGGTTTGGGACCGTGTACTTTAGGATCTCCATGACTCATTAAAGATCAATAAAGGAGTATAATATTAGTCTTGAACTAGAAGCATTAGGCCTAGAGGGAGCTTGTCTGGGTACCCTATTTTACATTGATTGTTCCTCTCTTTACTCTTTGCTTGCACTCTCATACCCTTCATATTTCTCTTTCGTTTTCTTGCACACACATTGATTGTTCTCACCACCATCATTTTGCACTAGCAAAGTAGCAATTCCTCTTGTCTCTAATCACTACTCCTTGTGGATTCGACTGCCCTCTCACCGGGGTACTTTATTACTTCGACAACCAGTGCACTTTCGGGTCCCTGTTAAAGTTTTTGGCACTATTTCTGGGGAGTAGGCGTATTTTATATATTTGCTTTTCGCTATTTTAGCTATTCACTACACATTCTATTTCACACTTTCTTTGTCTTTCATTGTTCTTATATGTTTTCGTTTTTTTGGTTTCAACTCTAGGTTATGACCTGTCGCAATCCTTCGATTCTAGTTGAAGGAGACCCAGATATTGGAAGGAGAACACATCGGAAAGTGAAACAACCTGTGCAAGAACAGTCCAATCAAGTAGAAATAGATACAGAAGGATCAGAAACAATGGCAGAACAACATGAACAGCAGAGGACTTTGTCTAGTTTTGCTAGACCTATAGTTTTGGCGACACAATTAAGCATTGTGAGGCCCCCTATTCCAACTCAAAATTTTGGGCTCAAGCCGGCATTCATCCAAATGCTACAACAATGCGCATAGTTTAATGGTTTGGCCAATAAAGATCCCAACAACCACATTGAGAACCTCCTTGAAGTGTGTGACATGCTTAAGATCAATGGTGTGACAGATGATGCTATCAGATTGAGAGCCTTTCCATTTTCCTTGAAGGGAAGAGCAAAGCAATGGTTGCACTCATTACGTAGAGCATCTAGTACCACATGGGAGGAGATGGTAGAAGCATTCTTGGCCCGATATTTTCCTCTCGGAAAATCAGCGAAGCTTAGGAATGAGATTTCTTCCTTTGTATAGATGGAATTGGAGTCTCTATTGAACCATTCCAACCTATAGATATTTGCATGCAGTATTGAGCAGGTCAGTGAGTGGCAGAGGCGACAGCACCGGAGTATTGACCAACAGGAGTTGTTTTACTTATACTCCATGGTGCAGGGAGTACCACTCCACTTGGGGCACTTGATAGCTGATTATCTGCGCTACCAGGGCCAGTACCCCAGAGTCAGAGTGATTTTTTCAGGCTCTTACATTACCAGACTCATCCTGGGGATCGGGTTATTGGACGCCATTAGAGGCGCTGAGAAGACCAGTGATTGCTTCCCCGCAAGTGTACGGGATCGCCAAGTAATACCTCGCACAAAAGCACGAGGATCGTATTCCACGGGGCTAAGGAGCTACTCTTACTCCTCCATCGCCTATTATCTAACCTAACCACACAAGCATGGATGTATGTTCTACTGAAGCAAAGGAATAAATACGATATAATTAAATAGAATTGAAAGCATACAATGTGGTTGCAAGTGCTACAATGAAGAGTAAAGGCCTATGGATGTGGATCCCCTTGAGGGGTCATCATGATACATGGATGAAGGATAAAAGGTAGCTTGGTTGATTTAGACCGAAGGATCTCAAGATTAGATAAACCCCAATTTCTCGGCGATTGAACCCTAATCCCATACGGATATTGGTTGGAATCTCTTCCTAACCAACATCCCTACTATTGCATTAAGTACAAGGAGATCCCAAAATAAGGATACACTAAACCCTAGTCTATCCTTATAGCTCGGAGGGCTATCGACACCCAATTTCTCGGTGTGCCGATACAAGTAACCCCTTTTAGTTCATTAATGACCTAAAACACCTGAGTAGGTCACATCTACGTGTATAATTCAAGAAAGAACTACGGATCTCTCCATATGGTAGTTCTAGACATAAAGCACAATGAACTAAATCTTAAACCAAACCAAGCTTGCAATTAAGTAAAGATCATCCAAAATACATGATAAACCCCCCAAGGTTCACCGACATCCGGTGGCCTTGGGGGTCTAGTGTGCCATCAAGCAAGTAACAACAAAAATACAAAGTAAATCACTTAAAAAGCTCATAAATGACACTCCCTAGATGAAATGATGGAGGAGGAGGTGGAGGTCCGGCTGAATGACGCTTTCCCCCGTCCAAGAGATGCCGAATGACGCTTCCCTTGACTTGGATCCTTGCCTCCTTGATGGTGAAGCTTATCCCCTTCAAAATGATGTTCTTGCCTCCTTCCTTGGCTCCAAATCGTCGTCTCCCGAAGATTTCTTCGTTTCTTTCCTTTTAGATGCCGGCCAAGAAGTCCCCTTTGTGTGCCCTAAAAACCTCTATAAATACTCCCGCAGGATCCCGGGGTGGATAGATCCATCCCGGGGTGGATAGATAGGCAAAAATAGGGCAAAAACCTGTCTCACGTGGGGGTTCATCCCGGGATGGATAGAAGCATCCCGGGGTGGATAGGGGGCCGTGAGAGCTAGTTGAAAATTACTGTCTTTTGATGCTCACGGCCCCTTATACGGTCCCGTATGCTGCAGTACTCCAGCACCCTGATTCTTCATCCTTTTTCGCCCAAATCGTATTATCATGTTCCTCATGGCTCCTCCATGCCCTACAATATAAATAATGCTCAATTAAGCATAAAACGGGCATCCATTCATATAAAAATACATGCTAAGTGAACAAAATATGTATGTTAAAACACATACATTTAGACACTTATCAAACATCCCCACACCTAAGCGTTTGCTTGTCCCCAAGCATACAAATCATGAAAAACAAAGGGAACGATAAGTGGCTAAATGTACATCTCCGGCTCAAATAAATACGAGATTATACAAGTATAGAATAATGATATACAGATGTTGAGTTACAGTCAATACGTACAATAAACAGATCCTGTCTCACCTCTTATATGTCTGTACAGTGTAAGTGAATCTTTCATCTCATTTGCCCTGACATGGTCTAGCCCTATGACTTCAATCAGTACAGCTCTATATGCTAATCACTCCACAAGTACAGAGTACTAAGTCTTAAAAAGCTAAGTGCTACTCCAATGAACAATTAAGATCCTTCTAATTCTACAACTTGCAACTAAATCCCATTTCTACTCACAAACTCAAGTAGGCAGTCTAAGTGATCACTAGGGTTATTTTTATTTATATGTATAAACACTTTTTTTTTTTTTTTATTGAGTCCGCCTAACGTAGACTGCACAAAAATCTTTCTGGAGGATGCACATGCTGGTTAGACACAAGAGTCACCCAACTACTCGATTACAGTCTACATAGACGCATTCATGCACCATTAGAAGAGGAATACTGACATAGACTCTTTTTTTTTTTTTTTTTATAAATATATATATATATACCCTAGATCAAACCTTTAGACTGCACCACAAGTAACAAACTAGGACCAACTCAAAAAGACTTAGAAGTTCTTAAGAGTTCATTGAATGAAAGAACTTAGTAGTCTAAGGCTAAGTACTCAAAATTGTGTGTTAAGCATACGAGAGAGTTAAGAAAGTCAAGAAGGCTATTCCCAGGGCATCAACAAAAGACTCAGTGCACAGAACAATACTAGAGGTGAAACAGGATTCAATAGAGCACAACAAAAAAATGTAACTCACATCAATCATTAATTCATACTTGAAGAATCTCACAAGAAAGTAACAAGCCATCATTGATGACACTAGCATGTAAAGTTGACCTAATACATGTAGATACACCCATCCCCACACCTAGTGTTATACATTGCCCTCAATGTACACTAATCATGAAAATAGAGGCAATATACACAATAATAACAAAGGAGGAGGGTGAAAACGAACTTCCCCGGTTTATTTGGTAAAAATGGCGAAGTGTGACCCGACAAAAGTGTACGGCGAGCTTTACATGTCGGGTCCGGCTCCCACAAAATGTGGAGATGCTCACCAAATTCCCTTCAATGCCCTGTAAAGCGCAAGGGCAAAACCATCATTCCAAAAAAATAAAACAGAAAAGATTAATACTAGGGAGTGGTCAAACACAAAACTAAATAAAAGCAACCAGAGTTCTACAAAGTGTTGGTCAGGGTATAACCCTTCCCAACTTATTCAAAACAAACAAACACACGTGCAGAAAATAAAGAAAACAACAATAAAAGAAACAACATGCTGCTAAAAGAGAAATAAGTGTCCATGCTCAAGAATGAAACGGCTCGTCGATAACAGGTGGGACAGGTGTGTCGGTGCAGGATGCAGTGCCGGTCTTGTTGTGCCTCAAAGGTGCTCAAAACCTCCAAAGTGAGCTGCCGGTATGTTGGTTCATCGATAGTAGATAAGTTCACCCAACCATTTTGAGATAGAATCTCCCTCACTTGGTCGGCAATTCCAAGCTCTTCCAAAAAATTCCAATCAATACGTCGGACGGTGCCAAAGGGTTTAGTCTTCAATATTTCGTAGTGTGCCATGTGAAGGGGGTGCGTGAACGTAGGTTCCTCGGAAATTTGTGTTGAAGCTCTTGGACGTTTTGAAGCAACCCTCTTGAAGTTTGGCATCCCTATAACACATAAGATCCTCATCAAGCCTAAACCAATCCAATACAACACCGAAAATAACACAAGAAGCAAGAAATAAATGAAAAATGGCTATGAATAGGGTCCATACGGCCGTATAGGGGGCCGTATGGACACTATTCATGGTGGAGCATTTCATTACCATCATGAAAATCGAAAAAGTTTTACAAGAATTCAATGGAAATTGAACAAACAACAATCACACCACCAACACATGATAAAAGCATGAATTTATCCACCAAAAAGCTCCATGAACTCAAGAGAAAATGAGAAAGAGAAATCTAGGGCATCAAAAAGCTTACCGGTGAATCCTTGGTGGAACTTGCTTGAAGCTCTTGGTAAATCACTAGATCGATGTCACAAAATGTCTAGGAGGTGATCTAGAACAAAAAATGGAGAGATTTGGTTGAGAAATGATGGAAAGAGGAGAGGGGAAATGGTGGAGATGAAAGGGGAATGGAGAAGAAGACTTAAAGGGCCAAATAATGGGGGGGGGGGGGGGGGGGGGGGTTAAGGTACTAGGCCGAGCCTCACGGCCCCTCTCACGGCCGTGAGGGGGGCCGTGAAGGCTAGTACAAAAGCCCAGCCCGCGAATAAAATGCACATACAGCCCCCAATACGGCCGTTAGTGGGGCCGTGAGCTCTAGTGTATTTTCACTGGAGAATGGCTCACGGCCCCTTTAGGGCCGTGAGGACCTGGGGAGGCTGGTTTTGGGTCTTAACGCAATCTAAAACTCTCCAGGAAAGTAATAACATGATCCAAAACACCTCCTACTCGGAAGAAATACGCAAAAGACTCGAATAAACTCATGAATTGACAATATAGCAAGTAGGCACAACAAGGAAAAATATAAAACAACACACATGATGAGAGCAAAGATTTTGAGGATGGACTTATTCAAATGCACAACAGATAAGGAAACTAGCATAATGCAAAGTAGATATGAACAACTAAAATATGAAAATTGAATTTAAAAACCCCCGAACACTTGGGTTGCCTCCCAAGAAGCGCTTGTTTAACGTCACGAGCCTGACGTACCTTCTTTCTTACCTCAAGGGGTTCAAAAAGTTTGAGGTGACCCCCGGTCATCCTTGGAATATTGCTATTGTTGCCCAGTAAGTTCAATGACATCAAAGAGAAAACATTACACTTTTCATGAGTAAAGAGAGGTTCGAACTTTACCTTCCCTCCTAGGGACTTTGAACGACGAGGGTTGGTACCTTTTCTTTTCTTTCCTCGGACCTCCCTCCAAATTTTCTTCAACATTGACTCTTTTTTCTCTTTTTCCTTGGCATTGGTACATATCACTTCCTCCTTTGGTTTCTTCAAATTGTGACTTGGAGGGGAATTGTGGGGTTCTTCTTGTTCTTTGTCCTCCACCTCCTCTAAGTATTCATCCAAAGGATTTAATGATAACACCTCCTGCACACAAGTAGAAATTAACCGATCAGTTTCATCAACAAAATACAATGTATCATCATGGTCAAGGGAATGTTTCATTGCCGCCGGTAACGTGTAAATTACTTCTTCCTCCCCAACCCTTAAAGTCAATTTTCCTCCTTTTAAATTGATGAGAGCTCCAGAAGTGGTTAGAAAGGGGCGACCAAGGATCAGAGGTATCTCCACATCTTCATCTATGTCCATGATCACAAAGTCTACAGGAAACACCAATTTGTCCACCCGGACAATCACATCTTCCACAATCCCACGGGGTTTTCTTGTTGATCGATCCGCTAATTGCAAAGTCATCCTTGTAGGTCTGAGCTCTTCCAAACCAGGCTTCAAGTACATGGTGTAAGGCATAACATTGATGCTTGCCCCCGAATCCGCTAGTGCATTTTCCTTCAGCCCCCCTCAAGCACACATGGGATTATAAAGCTACCCGGATCTTTCAATTTTTGTGGGAGCTTCTTTTCCAAAATGGCCGAGCAATTTCCCGAGAGTGCCACGGTGCCTTCTTCTTCAAGTTTTCTTTTATTTGTGAGGAGCTCTTTCAGAAACTTGGCATACTTCGGCATTTGTGTCAAAGCCTCGACGATTGGGATATTGATGTGGAGTTGCTTGAAAATATTGATGAATTTTCTGAATTGGACATCCTCCTTGTCTTGCTTCAATCTCACCGGATAAGGAATTTGGGGCTTGTACTCCGGTGGCTTTGAGTGTTCCCGAGGGTGAGCTTCATTATTTTCCTTTCGAGCAACCTCCTTAGCAATTTTTTCAGCTGGATGGGGATCTTCCTCAATGGCTATCCCGGTTTCTTTGACACTTGGGTTAACTTCAACCCTTGTCTCAATTTGTTTTCCGCTTCTAAGGGCAATGGCCTTTAAGTGCTCCCTTGGATTCTCCTCGGTGTTGCTAGGGAGACTTCCCGAAGGTCGTTCTGCATTTGCCTTGGCAAGTTGCCCCACTTGATGCTCAAGAGATTGCACCGAGGCTTGAAGATTTCTCAAGATGGACCCAAAGTCACTGAGTTGAGAATTCACACTGTTAAATCTTGATTCGGTGCCAATCATGAACTTGGCAAGTACATCTTCGGTGGTAAACCTCTTCTCTTGCAAAGGTGGTTGCGCTTGAGGATTCTGAGGGGGGCCACCCTTTTGTTGTTGTCCTTGATTCCAAGAGAAGTTAGGGTGGTATTTCCACCCCGGATTGTAGGTGGAGCTGTAAGGGTTTCCTTGTGGTCTTGGACCCCCAATGTAGTCAACAGTCTCAAAGGGTGCCACAGAGGAGCTAGCAATAGGGCATTGAGTGGTGACATGTCCACCTCCACAAGTGCTACAACTCATGACGGTTTCAGACTTGGAACTGCTACCCATGAGTGTATCAATCTTCCTGGACAACATCTCGACCTTTGCGGCTAGAGCATCATCGGCCTTAACTTCATAAATCCCTGGCCTCTTTCTGTGGTGTTCCTCTTGAGGCCCAATGAGATTCATTACTTGCCATATTCTCAAGTAGTTGTTCGGCTACCTCGGGGTACTTGTTGCTAAGGGATCCACCTGCTGCGGCATCAATTAATTGGCGGGTTGAATAGTTCAGTCCATTGTAGACAATTTGTACCCGCATCCACGAAGCATAACCATGATGAGGACATCTTCTAAGGAGATCCTTGAATCTTTCATAAGCTTCAAATAAAGTCTCGGACTCCCCTTGTTTAAAAGCTGAAATTTCTTGCCTCAACTTCGCCGCCTTACTTGGGGGAAAGTATCTCCCAAGGAATTTTTCTACCATGTCTTTCCAAGTTTTAATCGACCCCGAGGGTAGAGACGTGAGCCACCGATATGCACCATCCCTTAGGCTGAATGGGAATAGTCGCAATCGAATTGCATCATCCGTCACTCCATTTATCTTGAAGGTAGAGCAAATTTGGAGAAAACGGGCGAGGTGATCATGTGCGTCTTCATTTGCAAGACCATTGAATTGCACCGAATTTTGAATCATGCCAATTGTGCTTGCTTTTATTTCAAAATTGTTGGTGGCGATGGTGGGTGCTTGGACACTAAATTCTTCACCCGTGAATTGTGGCCTCTCGTATTCGGATAAAGTTCGTCTCTCTTCGGCCATGATTGACGATTCACTAGTCTCAACTTGAACGCCTTGTTCAATCGGGTCTTCACCAATTTCTCTCAACCTCCGATGCAAGGTCCTTTCAATCTCACTATCCGGCTCCACCAAGTTTGATGGATTTCCACGTGTCATACACAGTACCTTGCACAAATCAAGAAAGATAGAACAAGTCAAGCTCAAAAGAAATGAAAATAAGAGAAAAGAAAAGAGACAAAAAGTAAATGGCTAGAGCAATAGGCTAGAAGTTTCCTAGAATTCCTTGATGTCTCCCCGGCAACGGCGCCAAAAAACTTGATTGCTTCCCCGCAAGTGTACGGGATCGCCAAGTAATACCTCGCACAAAAGCACGAGGATCGTATTCCACGGGGCTAAGGAGCTACTCTTACTCCTCCATCGCCTATTATCTAACCTAACCACACAAGCATGGATGTATGTTCTACTGAAGCAAAGGAATAAATACGATATAATTAAATAGAATTGAAAGCATACAATGTGGTTGCAAGTGCTACAATGAAGAGTAAAGGCCTATGGATGTGGATCCCCTTGAGGGGTCATCATGATACATGGATGAAGGATAAAAGGTAGCTTGGTTGATTTAGACCGAAGGATCTCAAGATTAGATCAACCCCAATTTCTCGGCGATTGAACCCTAATCCCATACGGATATTGGTTGGAATCTCTTCCTAACCAACATCCCTACGATTGCATTAAGTACAAGGAGATCCCAAAATAAGGATACACTAAACCCTAGTCTATCCTTATAGCTCGGAGGGCTATCGACACCCAATTTCTCGGTGTGCCGATACAAGTAACCCCTTTTAGTTCATTAATGACCTAAAACACGTGAGTAGGTCACATCTACGTGTATAATTCAAGAAAGAACTACGGATCTCTCCATATGGTAGTTCTAGACATGAAGCACAATGAACTAAATCTTAAACCAAACCAAGCTTGCAATTAAGTAAAGATCATCCAAAATACATGATAAACCCCCCAAGGTTCACCGACATCCGGTGGCCTTGGGGGTCTAGTGTGCCATCAAGCAAGTAACAACAAAAATACAAAGTAAATCACTTAAAAAGCTCATAAATGACACTCCCTAGATGAAATGATGGAGGAGGAGGTGGAGGTCCGGCCGAATGACGCTTTCCCCCGTCCAAGAGATGCCGAATGACGCTTCCCTTGACTTGGATCCTTGCCTCCTTGATGGTGAAGCTTCTCCCCTTCAAAATGATGTTCTTGCCTCCTTCCTTGGCTCCAAATCGTCGTCTCCCGAAGATTTCTTCGTTTCTTTCCTTTTAGATGCCGGCCAAGAAGTCCCCTTTGTGTGCCCTAAAAACCTCTATAAATACTCCCGCAGGATCCCGGGGTGGATAGATCCATCCCGGGGTGGATAGATAGGCAAAAATAGGGCAAAAACCTGTCTCACGTGGGGGTTCATCCCGGGGTGGATAGAAGCATCCCGGGGTGGATAGGGGGCCGTGAGAGCTAGTTGAAAATTACTGTCTTTTGATGCTCACGGCCACTTATACGGTCCCGTATGCTGCAGTACTCCAGCACCCTGATTCTTCATCCTTTTTCGCCCAAATCATATTATCATGTTCCTCATGCCTCCTCCATGCCCTACAACATAAATAATGCTCAATTAAGCATAAAACGGGCATCCATTCATATAAAAATACATGCTAAGTGAACAAAATATGTATGTTAAAACACATACATTTAGACACTTATCAACCAGCATACCTGCTCCCTTCAGGCTGGAGACATTGAGGCAGATGGGTATGGTTTTAAGAGGAGGACCAGGGGTTTATGCATTGATAATACCCAGCCCGAGCATGCTGAGGCAGAGGGAGATGAGGCTGGGGGTTCACAGCCGACATTGCAGCCACCTCCTGAGCACACAGAGAGCGAGGTACCACCCACAACACCGGAGCCACCTCTAGTGCGTATGTTTTCTCCATCTCGAGGCCAGGACAGATTGAAGCACCTCGAGAATACTATAGGGGGTGCTACAGACAGAGGTAGCTGAGATCAGAGCAACACAGGTTGCACATCACATAGAGGTCATGGCCCAATTCCGCAGTCTACATCAGCTGCTCGAGCAGACCATGACTTCACCTTTTGTGATGTAGCCCCGAGCTTCCGCTGCACCACCCTCACCTGCGTTACCACCGACAGATTCACCGGCACTAGCTGAGCCTACCGCAGTACCTGAGCTGACAGTGTAGGACACTGACGCTGAGGCGTCGTAGTTTTTTTATTATTTTTTATCATTTTGTACTTTTATTTCGTATTTTGGACTTGTAGTACTCTGAAAGGATTCTCCTTTTGAGTTTATTTTATGTTGCATTTATCTTTTCTCGAGTTGTATTTCATTGCTCTATATTTATATACTCGAGTTTATTTTGATTTTTCTTGAGCTACACTGAACCCCTTGTGTATATGTGCAGATGGTCTTGGAAGTTTGGAATTTGAGGAATAGTCATAGGCACAGTCATGGGACCGTGTGTGCTCACAACCCATTGAGACTCAACTCTCAATGAACATAGATCCATTGAAGGCAACACTTGGAGCTCAGAAGAGTATTATTTCAATTACCCACTCCCACATATTTTGGTTGACTTGTTATACTTTTCATTATGCTTGCTTGTGTACATTGGGGGCAATGTACATCTTAAGTGTGGGGGGAGTTCACATTGCACACACCTTTACTTGTGCGTTCAATTACTTATGCTCATGTAGCCAGTGGCGGTTCACCTTAGTTGCAACGGTTGTATTCTTAGAGTTTAGGAGAATTTTTAACATTGTATCCTATCATGCTCTAGTTTCTACTTGAATTTTAGGGAATTTTTGCTCGATTATTTCTTTTGCACTTGAAATCTTTTGGAAACTCGAAGCTCAATGTTTTAAGGACTAGTTTATATTAGTTTTAGTAATTTCTTAGTTTTGTTTTGAGAAATACATAAAAAAAAACTTGTGAACTTGTGAATAATTGTTTAGTTTTATTTGTGCATTTGGGATGGAAAAGAGCTACCACCTATGAAGTATGTAGCTACTCTCATAAGTCAGATACAAGATATGCCCTAATGAAAGAAAGAGCTATCTCATGGGATGCGTGAAAGCTACTACCCCGATAGAAAGTGCTACCTCCTCAAAAGTGTGAAAGCCACCTTTCGCAACCTCCTAGAAAAGGGCTACCTTAAAGGTTGTGTGAATCTACTACCTTCCTACTTTTGTATATAAATAAGTCCTTCTAACAAGAGCTTTGAAGAGTACTTTTTGGGTTAACTTGAGTGAGTTCATACACACATACACATTTTTGAGTTGTCCTTTTTGATTCATGTTTTTAGCTAGAACAATGATACCTTTATGGAATGTTTTGATTTCCCCTTACTTGTACAATGCTTCTTTTGCATACTTTTGGTGAACCTAAGGTCGAGCACTTTCAATTGTTCTTCCCAAGTACTTTCATGTTTTATTTTTTCTTGAGGACAAGCTGATAAGTGCTCGTGTTATAGTAATACGAAGTATTAGTCTTACATTGAGCATTACTTTTCTCAGATTTTATCATTAATTGTTGTGCATTTGTGTTCTTTTGTGCATATAGGTTTGTGAAGTAGATTTCGAGAAGAAAAGAGCAAAATTAGGTCATGTTCGCTGTTGTGAAGGAGTTCTTGGACCAAGCAAGGAACAAGGCACGGGTTCTAGAATTGTGAGTATGTGCCAACCTCTATTGCAGGGCCACAAAGGCAGTCACACTCATAAAAATCTAGCTCGTGTAGCATTGGAGAACTTCGTCAACGAGAAGAAAAGAAGCAATCGACATGATTCACCGTTGGTTGTGTCCCCAATTCAATGGCCTCGATGAAGAACATGAAATCAGGAACATTCTGTGTGCAAGTACTGCATCAGTTATTGTAACAATTACTGTAGCAGTTTACTGTTAACTACACGCCAGAAAACCAATTCCAGAGATTCCACATGGCCGTGTGGATGCCAGATTTGAGCTGATTTTACAGCCGCAACTCATACTATTTAAAGGACTTTTTCAGGATTTTTGGACGCATCTTTCTCCCAACTTCTGGAGGGTCCACGGCTAGGGTTGGGAGTGGATTTTGTGGAGGGTTGAAGCGAGTTTTCAGCATCAACATCGAAGTCCATTGGAAGATAGCTATTGGTGGAGCTTTCGTCGGCACCGATCTGGTGAGGTGTACACTAGGCTTGACAAGGGGCTTGGTGGAGAGAACGGAGTGACCTCACAAGACCATCGCCATGGATCGCAAGGAGGTTTCATTTATGTTTTCTATTCTTGTTATTTCATATACATTGATGATTTTGTATAGCTCCATGGAGAGCTAAACCCCTTTGTGGGTATTCGGACTTGTAAACTCTAGAATGACATTGTTTCTATGGCTTTATTATGCTTTCTTAATTTATGCATTTAATTGAGTTCCAATCTTGATTGTTTATTATATTGATTTTTCCTTAGCTGTGACACTAGGGTTGAGAATCATCTAGGTTATCCTTTGAAGGTGTGACAGCTTCTATAGGATTAGACTACCCGAGATTGGAGAGGGTCAAAAGGGTGAGTTGTGAGGTAGCGAAACGTCCCCTTTCCCCTCCGGTGTGATTTTCCCCACTTCCATGTTCCAAGAGTTCTTAGCGGTCAAAGTAGAGCAAAGTGCTAGGAGATGAACTCCCCTGGGGCTTAGTTGCACTAGCAATAGAGTGAAAGGTTGTACTGAATCCTAGTGTTGGGGCATAACTGAGACTAGGGTTCTTTCGCCTGGACCAAAGGGTTAGAACTATACTTAGGGACAGGGCTTATCACTTGGAATCCCTAGAATGCCAAGCAATTCCACGTAGTGTGAGGCTTAGGATGATGGACTCCTCTGGGGCTTAGTTGAGAGATCGACAGAGTGAAGGGTTGTAGTGAAGCCTAATGCCGGGGCATAGTGTTGGAACTAGTCACGGTTGACTTTAGGTTTGGGACCGTGTGCTTTAGGATCTCTACGACTCATTAAACATCATTAAGGCAGTATAATAGTAGTTTTACACTAGAAGCATTACTCCTAAGGGGAGCTTTTCTGGGTACCCTATTTTACATTGATTGTTCCTCTCTTTACTCCATGCTTGCACTCTCCTGTCTTTCATATTTCCCTTTTACTTTCTTGCACACACATTGATTCTTCTCACCACCATCCTATCATACTAGCTAAGTAGGAATCACCCTTGTCTCTAATACCTACTCCATGTGGATTCGACTATCCTCTCACTGTGGTAATTTATTACTTTGACAACCTGTGCACTTTCGGGCTCCTGTTACAAGCAAAAGCTTAAGTTTGGAGGAGTTTGATAAGTGCTCGTGTTTAACTAATACGAAGTATTATTTTCTTACATTGAGCATTACTTTTTCCCAGATTTTATCATTAATTGTTGTGTATTTGTGTTATTTTATGCATATAGGGTTGTAGATTAAAGTTAGAGAAAAAAGAGCAAAATTAGGTCATGTTCGCCATTGTTGAGGAGTTCTTAGACCAAGCAAGGAACAAGGTACGAGTTCTAGACTTGTGGGTGTGTGCCAACCTACATTGGAAGGGCACAAAGACAGTCACACTCATAAAAGTCTAGCACGTGTAGCATTGAACGGCCTCGATGAACTTCGTCAATATGGAGAAACGAAGCAAACGACATGATCAACCGTTGGTTGTGTGGCCAATTTAACGGCGTCAATGAAGAACATGAAATCGGGAACATTTTGCTGTATCAGTACTATAGCAATTTACTGTAGTAGTTTGATGTTCATTGCACGCCAAAAAATCAATTCCAGAGAATCCACACGGGCGTGTGCAAATTCCACACGGCCCTATGGATGCCCGATTTCAGCCTTTAAATAACCGCGAATCAGATTTCTTAAGGGACTTTTCGACCTATCTTTTCTCCAACTTCTTGGGAGTTCGTGGCTAGGGTTTGGAGAGGATTTTATGGAGGTTTGGAGCGAGTCTTCGGCATTGACATCAAAGTCCGTTAGAAGATAGCTATTGAGGGAGCTTTCGTCGGCACCCATCCGATGAGGTGTGCCCTAGTCTTGACAAGGGACTTGGTGGAGAAGATGGAGCGGCCTCACAAGACCATCGCCATGCATCACAAGGGGGTTTCATCTATATTTGTTATTCTTGTCGATTCATATACATTGATAATTTTGTATAGCTCCATGGAGAGCTAAACCCCTTATGGGTATTCGGACTTGTAAACCCTAGGATGACATTGTTTTTATGATTTTATTATGCTTTCCTAATTGATGATTTTAATTGAGTTCCAATCTTGCATGTTAATTGTAATTGATTTTCCCTTAGCCATGACACTAGGGTTGAGAATCATCTAGGTTATCCTTTGAAAGTGTGACAACTTCTATAGGATTAGAGTACCCGAGATTGTAGAGGGTCGAGAGGGTGGTCGTGAGGTAGCGAAACATCCCCTTGCCCCTCCGGTGTGATTTTCCCTACTTTCATGTTCCAAGAGTTCTTAGCGGTCAAAGTAGAGCGAAGTGCTAGGAGATGAACTCCCCTGGGGCTTAGTTGCGTGAGCAACAGAGTGAAGGGTTGTAGTGAATCCTAGTGCTGGGGCTTAACTGAGACTAGGGTTCCTTCACCTAGACCAAAGGGTTAGAACTATACCAAGGAATAGGGTCTATCACTTGGAATCCCTAGAACATCAAGCAGTTCCATGTAGTGTGAGGCTTAGGATGATGAACTCCCCTGGGCTTAGTTGAGATATCGATGGAATGAAAGGTTGTAGTGAAGCCTAATGCCAGGGCATAGTGTTGGAACTAGTCACGGTTGACTTTAGGTTTGAGACCGTGTGATTTAGGTTCTCCACGACTCATTAAACATCAATAAGGGAGTATAATATTAGTCTTTCACTAGAAGCATTAGTCATAGGGGGAGCTTGTCCGGGTACCGTAGTTTAAATTGATTGTTCCTCTCTATACTCTTTACTTGCACTCTCTTGCCCTTCATATTTCTCTTTCCTTTTCTTGCACAAACATTGATTGTTCTCACCACCATCATTTCGCACTAGATAAGTAGCAATTCCTCTTGTCTCTAATCACTACACCCTATGGATTTGACTACCCTCTCACTTGGATACTTTTTTACTTCAATAACCTGTGCATTTTCGGGTCCCTGTCAATATGTATGTTTGCTGCCTTTATCATTCAACATGCAGTATATATATACTACATTCAAGGAGGAAGGTAGTGCTTAAGTCCACAAGTATATATATATATTAATTATATACATTACATACAAATGGTTGCAACTCATCATGTAAGCTAGCGGAGTGTCATATTCAAGGCTACAAAATAAACTAAGCTGCAAGTCATTGACTTGAACAAAAGATAAAGTAAGCTAACATCTAACCACCACAATTACATATAAATCAATAGCATAATATACATCTATGAACATATTTCAAACTTGGCTTCTAACATTTCAGATATAATTAAAGAATGAAGAAAGTTAAATCAAGTTCAGAATTAAGGTGAAGCTGTAGAAGAAATGGGCTCAACTAGAGCTATATGAAGTCATGTTTACATTAATTAAGTCTTTTATTATGCATGTATTAGAGTCAATCAAAGTTAGTTAGCTTTCTCATGCAACATGGAGTTATGCATAGTAGGGGGCAGTTATTCCTCAAGTTTAAATTGCTTTGTCTTGTATTAGTGTATGTTTTTCTCATGAAGTTGAAGGTATGTTTGCTGTCTTTGAGGAGATTATTCTTCTACAGATAATATAATCTCTTTAATTTAGTCTTTCAATAGTCCCATTCAAAGGCATTAGCAAATCAAGGTATACATATGAATCATCTTTCTAAACATGGGTTTCAAAGCTGGTTTAAATCAAAGCAAGGTTTAGTTTCTCTTTAGTTTTGGTAGGAAAGTTCAATTAAACACCAAGATTATGCACATAAGGTTGCAGAGCCAACATACAAGTGTATTATGTTCAAAATGACTGCAACTTCGCATAATAATTTATCAAAAACATTCAATACAAAGGTTTAAAACTATGGTGGCAGTTAAAAGAAAGAGTGGATACACATATTCTTGGAAGCCATTTATCAAGTAAAGCATGCATAAGTTTTAGCCCCTTGAGAACCCAACTAAGCACAACAACACTGATAATCACTACATAGATACTAGAGTTCAAGAGGAACAACTTTTGTATTCATAACAAAGATAAAAAATCATTCAATTTTACTGGATAATGGATACAAGTAAGGACGAAGCATAGGAAAACATAACAAACTTAATAAAAATGAATACCAGACTTCTCTTATGTTTTACAGATAATTTAGTGACCAAAAATAAACTAACTAGGTGAGTCAACTAGTAGCGTGGTGCACTCTGGTTAACCCAACCACTTTACTTTCATGCATCGAACTAATGCAAACTTCTTTGATGATCAAAATCTAGCCATCCATCAGAAACCTAATCGTGAGACTGCTTCGAACTTAAACACATCTCCTAGATAGATGAGATCTCAGCCGCTCATTCTTCCCCTCTCAAACATTAATGGATTTAACTACTATTCAAATACTGGAGATCACTATAATGCCCTCAATTTAATCCCACAAGGATATTCTCTGAAATACAGACTTTGCTTTTTCACTTTATTTCTCTGCAATTCTTTAATCATTTCTAACAAAATCCCCCCATGATTAAAGCTGACAAACTGCCATCTCACATCTGAATTGCCTGTGCTTTTGACTACTCAAACATTTATTAAAATAGACAAGGTCAGGTCTATTATGAATCGAGTATAGCAATTTACCTATCAATTTCCTGTAAAGAGCAGCATCAGCCACTTTTGATTCTTGAATCAACTGTAATTTGGTGTTTTGACTTATAGGCACATTGACTGCATTACAACCTTGGATATTAAATTGTTTCAACATCTCCCCTGCATATCCCTTTCGTGATACATGTATTCATTGCATGCTTTGATGAATTTCCAGACCCAGAAAATATTTGACCAATCCCAAATCTGACATTTCAAATTCTTGCTTCATAGATGCTTTAACTTCATTCAAAAGCCCCAATGATGATCATAAACAAATTAGATCATCAACATATACACATACCAGCAACATCTCAGCTTGTTTTCTTGCTTTTCTATATATAATATGTTTTGTATCACTTTTGGAAAAACCTTGTGAATTAAACCAAGCATCAAGTCTAGCATACCAGGCCCTTAGTGCTTGTTTTAATCCATACAAAGCCTTGATCAGCCTGTACACATGATCTTCTTTCCCTCGAATTTCAGATCCTCTTGGTTAAGAGACATACACTACTTCTTCAAGAAATCCATTAAAAAAATGCAGATTTGATATCCAATTGATGAATTGGCCAACCTTTGTGAGCTCCAAGAGCTAACATCATCCTGATTGTGTCCATCCTTGCCACAGGAACAAATACCTCTTCAAAATCAATTCCATATTTCTGAACATAACCTTTGGCAACAAACATTGCTTTATACCTCTCAACTTTCAATTTGGTTTTATACACCCATTTAACTTCTATTACCTTTTTCCCTGCTAGTAATTCACAAAGTCTCCAAGTGTTGTTCTTCTAAATTGTTTCAATTTTATCTGCCATTGCTTGGCTCCAATGACCTGATTTCTCAGCCTCTTCATACCCACATGGATCAATCACATTTAAGGCAAATGAACAGCTTTCATATAAATCTTTCAAAGTCTTGACCTTCAGTATTAGTAACTCATCAATTTTAAAGTCAATTCCTGAACTTCCCTGAGCAATAAAAGAACCATTCCCATTACTGCTACTAGCTCCTGAACCTGATCTATTTATTTCTCTAATTCCTGAATTTTCTACAATTGGATCTACCTTTCTTTCTTGCATCACAATTGTTCTGGATGCCTAATCATTCACCACTGTCCATCGCCAAATTTCTGACTCCCAAAACTTCACATCCCTAGTGATCATAATTTTCCAAGAATCAAGTAAAAATACCATATATGCCTTTGCATATGCACAGTAGTCAACAAAAATCCCTTTCACTACTCTGTCATCTAATTTTTTCAATTTTTGTTCAGGTATATCTAACAAGGCAGCATAGCCAAATACCCTTAAATGAGTGACTTTAGGCTTCACCCCAAAACATATATCATGAGGTGTCTTCTTCCAAACTGCATGAGTCGGAGAGACATTAGACAAATAAGCAGCTGTTACAATTGCCTCTGCCCAAAAATTCTTTTCCAAATCACTAGATTTAAGCATACTCTTGGCCTTTTCCACAAGTGTTCTATTCTTTCTCTTAGCAACTCCATTATGTTGGGGAGTATAAGGAGCTGTCAATTCATGTTTCATCTCCTTTTGCTCACTGAACTCCATAAATTCCATTGATAGAAACTATCCACCTCTATCATTTCTTATTATCTTCAATTTATTGATGCGCTCTCCGCAAATGTACGGGTCGCAAGAAGTAATAAAGTGGTACTCAATTAAGAGTAGGGTTGTTGAACCTCAAGGAACTGTACTTAAAGTACTCGTTGATCCTTTGATGTCTAGTGAAACAAATAGAAAATGTATGGGATCATAAAAACTGTGAATACAAGGTAATGGTGATGATAATGGAGGAGATTAGGACTAAGTACTCAACAATTACAAGAGTAAATCCCTTTGAAAGTTTCCAATGACTCATGTGCACTATCTCATCCTAGTTGACTACCTCGATACAATCTAATAACGTTCGTATGTCCTCAATAGCAATATTGCATCTATGTGTTCGAAGATACACTGCAGTTTTGCTAGGACAACCTAACAACTATGCACTCCAAACACACTACAGTTATGCAATACAAGATTAACACAAACATCAATTAGAACTCCATAGCCAAAAACAATGAATTTATAAGCAATATAGTTTGACGATTGTCCACAACCAAGGCACTATGGGCAGTTAGCCCCTGAGGGCAGGCACAGAAGGTGAGGCAAAAGATGGAATAAAGAAAGAGAGAATGAACCCCCTTCAATACTCAAGATGTCTTCCTTTGTAGTGTCCTTGCGCCAACTCTCCACCTCTTGCAATGCCTCCTACTAGTCCTTGATCTCCTTAGGTGGTTGGATGAAGCTTGATCTTCGATCTCATCAACATCCTCCCGGTGAAGAGATGAATCCCCAAACCAAAGATGAGAACGAACCCTAATTTCTGGAGTTAAAAAGGCTGATTCAGACCGTGTACTCTTCTCGGAAATCCTGGGGTGAAACTCCTGAGATTTACAACAGTTGGGACACAGGCGTGTGTCCCCCGTGTTACCTAGCACATGACCATGTACTAGGCACCGTGCCCATGTCGTTCATGAAAGAACGTCTCCTGAGATTTACAGCACTTGGGGCACGGGCGTGTGGTGACAGTGTCCTGCCTGGGACGCTCTAGTGTCAGGATTTTAGCTCTTCTACACTCCAGGCTGGGACTTACAGCACTTGGGGCACGGGCGTGTCATGCCCGTGTCAGCCAGTTCTGAAGAGGCGGCAAAGATTTTCCTCCCGCCGGAAGAACAAGGTCTACAAATGATTTTCCTACATAATAAATTTTGTAGCCAAATAAGTTTAATTGTATTTATTTTGGTCATGTATGCAACAAGAAAAAAAAATGTGTGTGTGTATATGTATATATACATACATACATACATACATACATATATATATATAATTTTGAAAGGTACAAATATAATAAAATTAAATATCTGGTATCAAGTAATTTTGTTATTTCTCAGGTGGTGTTTAGTAAAAAACATGGAAGAAAAGGGAATAACCACTGTAAAAGATCTGGAATCTTCAGAGAGATGCGTTTTTTCCCCCTATTCTTTCGTGCGTTCTTTCAATCGCCTTTGAATTCAATCTCGGATGTCTCGGATCCGTGTTCATTCGTTGATTTCATTGGTTCTCGGCTTTGGATCCAGGTTTGGATTTTTCTGCTTTGAATTCTTTGCTATTTTTTCTTCGATTATTTGGTTGATGTGTTGTTCTGTTGATTAAAAACCCTAGATCTTCTTTGATTGTTTTCTCTGTTTTTTTTTTAACTAAATTTTGGTTTTGATTTAAATTTATCTATGTTTTTTTGGTTGAAATCGGTTGATTTTAGTATAGCAAAATCAGGATTTGATGTGTTCTTTGGTATAGTGATAAGTGTTTGTGTTATAGTAACGCGAAGTGTTATTATCTTACAATGAGCATTACCTTTATCAGATTTTATCACTAAATTGTGTACATTTGTGTATTTTTGTGCATTGTAGGTTTGTGGAGATAGTTTGGAGAAAAATAGCAAAGTTGGATCATGTTTGACATTGTTGGGGAGTTCTCGGACCAAGAATGATCAAGGCACGAGTCTGGACTTGTGGGTGTGTGCCAACCTCCTTTGGAGGGGCACAAAGGCAGTCAAATTCATAATAGGTCTAACTCGTGTGGCATAGGAGAATTTCACCAACGAGGAGAATTGAAGTAATCGCCATGATCCACCGTCGATTGTGTGCCCAATTCAATGGTCTCGATGAAGAACGATGAATTCGGGAGCGTTACGGCGAGGGATACTATAGCAAGTAATGTAGCAAAAATACTGTAGCAAGTTACTATTTACTATTCGCCAAAATTCTGCAAAACAGAGACTTCACACGGGCGTGTGGAAATTCCACACAGCCGTGTGAAATCCAGATTTCAGCCGATTTGAATCCATGACTCAACAGTATTTAAAGGCCGTTTAGAGACTTTTTCTGGATCTTTTTGCCAATCTTTTCACCTAACTTGTGGAGGGTTGTAGCTAGGGTTTGGAGAGGACATTGTGGATGATCGAAGCGCGCCATCGGCATCGACATCGACGCTCGGCGGCCACACAAGACCACGACCACACTATACACAAGGGGGTTTTCATTTATGCTTTTGATTTGTGCTTATTCTCATATTGTGATGGATTTATATAGCTCCATGAGGAGCTAAACCCCTTCTGGGTATTCGGACTTGTAAACCCTAGGTTGATTATGTTTCTATGACATGTTATTATGCTTTTCTTTATTGATGAATAAATTGAGTTTCAATCTTAATTGCATCTTGTATCGATTTTCCCTTAGCCGTGACACTAGGGTTGAGAATCGTCTAGTTTATCGTTTGGAGGTGTGACAACTTGATAAGTGCTTGGTTATAGTAACACGAAGCGTTATTATCTTACAATAAGCATTACTTTTATCAGATTTTATCACTAAATTGTGTGTATTTGTGTGCTTTTGTGCATTGTAGGTTTGTGCAGCTAGTTTGGAGAAAAAGAGAAAAGTTGGATCATGTTTGACATTGTTGGAGAGTTGTCAGACCAAGAATGATCAAGGCATGAGTACGGACTTGTGGGTGCGTGCCAACCTCCTTTGGAGGGGCACAAAAGTAGTCACATTCACAATGGATCTAACTCGTGTAGAATAGGAGAATTTCACCAAGGTGGAGAATTGAAGTAATCAGCATGATCCACCATTGATTGTCTGCCCAATTCAACGGCCTTGATGAAGAACGATGAATTCAGGAGTGTTTTCGGCAAGAGTACTATAGCAGCACTGTAACGAGTAGTGTAGCAAAATACTTTTACAAGTTACTGTTCGATGTCTGCCGAAATTCAGCAAAATAGAGACTTCACACGAGCGTGGGGAAATTCCACACGGCCGTGTGAAATCCCGATTTCAGCGATTTAAAGCCACGACTCAACATTATAAAAGGGCGTTTTGGAGACTTTTTCTGGATCTTTTTGCCAATCTTATTCCCTGGTTTCTGGAGGGCTGCGGCTAGGGTTTAGAGAGGACATTGTGGAGGATCGAAGCGCACCATCAGCATCGTCATCAATATCTTGCGGCCGCACAAGACCATGACCACACTATACACAAGGGGGTTTTCATCTATGCTTTTGATTTGTGCTTATTCTCATATTATGATAGATTTATATAGCTCCATGAGGAGCTAAACCCCTTGTGGGTATTCGAACTTGTAAACCCAAGGATGATTATGTTTCTATGACTTTTTATTATGCTTTTCTTTATTGATAAATAAAATTGAGTTTCAATCTTAATTGCATCTTGTATCGATTTTCCCTTGGCCGCGATACTAGGGTTGAGAATTGTCTAGGTTATCCTTTGGAGGTGTGACAACTCCTATAGGGTTAGACTACTTAAGATTGAAGAGGGTTGAGAGGGTGAGTCGTAAGGTAGCGAAACGTCCCCTTTCCCCTCCGGTGTGATTTTCCCTACCTCCATGTTCCATGAGTTCTTAGTGGTCGAAATAGAGCGAAGTGCTAGGAGATGAACTCCCCTGGAGCTTAGCTGCGCGAGCAACAGAGTGACGGGTTGTAGTGAATCCTAGTGCTGGGGCTTAATTGAGACTAGGGTTCTTTCACCTGGACAAAAGGGTTAGAACTATTCATAGGAACAAGGCTAATCACTAGGAATCCCTAAAACTTAAAGCAATCACGCATAGTGTGAGGTTTAGGAGATGAACTCCCCTGGGACTTAGTTGACAGGTCAACAAGAGTTAAGGGTGCTAGTGAAACCTAATGCCGGGGCATAATGATTGGGATTAGTCATGGTTGACCTCAGGTTTGGGACCGTGTATCTTGCACTAGAAACATAAATCCTAGGGGTAGCTTGTCCGGTTTCCCTATTTCACTCATTGATTGTCTTTCTCTCATCGTTCTTGTTTGCACTCTCTTACCTTCCATATTTTCCTTTATTTCATTCTTGTTTTTGAGTATCTTTACACACACACAATTGATCTTGCTCTTGTTTTCCGTATTTCGCATTAGTTAGATAGCAATTGCTCGTATCTTTGATCCTTGCTCCTTGTGGATTCGACTACCCTCTCACCAGGGTATTGTTATTACTTCGACAAGCCCGTGCACTTGCAGGATACACGCCAGGGGTCGTGTTAAATTTTTGCTACCGTTGCTGGGGAGTAGGCGTATTTTAGATCTTTGCTTTTTGCTATTTTAGCTATTCACCTCACTTTATATTTCACACTTTCTTTTTCTATCATCGTTCTTATTTGTTTTCTTTTCTTTGTTTTTAGCTCTAGTTTATGACCCGTGGGAATCCTTCAATTCTTGTTGAAGGAGACACAGACATTGGTAGAAAAACGCATCGAAAAGGGAAAGAACCTGTACAAGAATCTTCTTCAAATCAAGCCGATATAGAAACAGAAGGGTCAGAAACAATGATAGAACAGAATGAACAGCAGAGGACTTTGTCCGATTTTGCTAGACCCTACAGTCTTCGGGACCCAATCAAGCATTGTGAGGCCCTCGATTACTACAATGAATTTCGAGTTGAAGCCATCCTTTATTCAGATGTTGCAACAGTCCGCACAATTTAATGTGTTGGTGGATGAAGATCCCAATAACCATATAGAGAACTTCTGATAAGTACCTAAATACATCATGTTTTAACGATGATATTCTTGTACTTTTGTGCGGCTTTTATGTATTTTCGATGACATTTTGCGCACTTGATGTTTTTATTTTCGTTTCGGGGTTTTGAGGACCAAGTGCGCGAGGTTAAACCGTATTCGTGTCATTTCGGGGATGTTTGAAGAAGAAACGAAGAGTTGGAGCACCCCGGAAGCCGACGCGCCGCACACGGGCTGATTTTCTCGGCCACTGTGCGGGCCGCGCAGTGGCCGCACACATCAGACAGAAGCCTGTGCGGCCTGTGCGCAGGGCCGCACACTGGCCGCACAGCACAGCCAGAAGGCTGTGCGGTCACTGCGCAGCCCCGCGCAGTGCCCGCACACCTTCGAGCTATATAAGGTTTCCTTCAGGGGTTTTTGGGGCATGCTGTCCTCTATCCGACCTCCACTCCACCACTCACCACTCTCATCATCTTTGGAGGTATTTGGAGGAATTCTTAGGCAGAATTGAAGGAGAGAAGAAGGGGAAGACGCGGAGAAGCTTCATAGGGCTCGCCGGCGCGGATCCGACGAGCTACACCATCAACCCTAGTCGACATCTTTGAGGGAGTTTTTCTTGTTTTTATTCGATGAATCCTTTGTATGACGAGCTCCTCAGCTTTGTGATGTCAAACTAAACCTCCCAAGGCCACCGGGTTCCCGGTGAACCTTGGGAGGAGACTTTGTATGAATGACCTTGTATTGATTTGAATGAATGTGTTGGTTTGATTGTTTGGTTTTAATTCATCAATATGTTGTTCGTTCTACATTGGATGGATTCCGTAGAATTGATTGTGAATGATACTTGTTTGGCGGGATGCTAGCATGTATTAGGTCAGTTGATGAGTTAAAGAGGGATACATGTATTAACACACCGGAGGTCCCGGGTGTTAATAGCCTTCCGCGCGTTTAGGGTTAATTTAGCCGAGAGTGTGCATTAGATTAACCCTAATCAAGACTCCTTGTTCTCATTGACATCGTAGGGGTATTTTCTGGATAGGAAAACCCGTACTGGATTAGGACTACACTACGGAGGTTCCGGGGTAGTCGACATCCGAGTCTAGCGGACCAAAACCTTGCCGACCTTATTTTTATAGTTATCATGGTCTTTCTTATTTAGTCTCCTCCCGGGGGAATCCTCGCCCGAGGCCTTCCCAAATTATTGACTTCTTCATCTCTATCTTTATTCCGGATTGAGTTTTATTTTACTTGCATTTCTTTACTTATTTTTATTACTTAAATTTGCATCAACCCTGTTTCGATCGACTAGAAAGTGACCCCCAAAAGGAAGTAATAGTAGATCTCGGGCCCCAGGGAATACGACCCTCCTTGTGAGGTTATTACTTGACGACCCGTGCACTTGTGGCCGGGGAATCGCGTGTTAGCTCTGTAGCTAGTCGCGCGCTCGCTCATCAAGTTTTTGGCGCCGTTGCCGGGGATCACGCCGAGAATACTAGGAAAACTTTTGGATCATTGCTCTAGTCATTTCGCTTTCATTTGTAATTATCCATCTTTTATTATTTTTGTTTCCATTATTTGTATATATTCACTAATACCTTTTCACTCTTGTTCATTTCCAGGTACCCCATTATAACTCTTTACATCGATGGATCAACACTTAATCGAACCTACTTCTTACTACTTGGATCAATGGAAAAAGAAATTTCTGGTTCATGATGGGGGTTCTAATTTGAGGATACAGATCAAAATGTCTGCACTCTCAGCAACGATGAAATTTTTTCTCAATTAATAAATAAAGCTGAGTTTTTAGATTTTTCAAGAGGTGGGACTTACAACCAACAGTCGAGTACAGTTGTTGAGTACACCGGCCCTGTACAGTCTGAAGAATGTGTGTATGAGGTAAAAAGGGAATCGGAGTCTGAATCGGAAAGCTCCACAGATGAAATGGAAGAATTTGAGAGAGTACAACGTGATAAGATGAACAGGCTGAAGCCATCCATCGATGAACCACCGGAATTAGAATTGAAAGAATTACCCCCACACCTTGAGTATGCATTTCTTGAGGGGAATTCTAAGCTACCGGTGATAATTTCCTCTAGCTTCTCTACAGAAAACAAGATTGAGCTCTTAAGGGTGCTAAAGAAGCACAAGCGGGCTTTGGCATGGAAAATTGCAGACATCAGGGGAATAAATCCATCTTTCTGCACTCATAAAATTTTAATGGAAGACAACCACAAGCCGTCGACTCTCCCCCAAAGGAGGTTAAACCCGAATATGAAAGAAGTGGTGAAAGCTGAAGTGATCAAGCTGCTAGATGCCGGCATAATCTACCCAATCTCTGATAGTGCTTGGGTCAGTCCCACCCAGGTGGTGCCAAAGAAAGGGGGCATGACGGTAGTGACCAACGAGAAGAACGAGCTCATTCCTACTAGGCAGGTCACTGGTTGGAGAGTCTGTATCGATTACAGGAAACTCAATGACGCCACTCGCAAGGATCACTTCCCTCTTCCATTTATTGATCAGATGCTTGAAAGGTTGGCTGGACACGAGTACTACTGCTTCCTAGACGGTTTTTCCGGATACTTTCAGATTCCCATAGCTCCTGAAGACCAAGAAAAAACTACTTTCACCTGTCCTTATGGTACGTTTGCTTATCGCAGGATGCCTTTCGGGTTATGTAATGCCCCTACCACATTTCAGAGATGCATGCTTGCTATCTTCGAGGATATGGTTGAAAAAACGATGGAAGTGTTCATGGATGATTTTTCTGTATACGGGAGCTCATTTGGTTTATGTTTGAAGAACTTGGAGCGTGTTTTGGAACGATGCGAGGAAACCAACCTAGTGCTGAGTTGGGAAAAATGCCATTTCATGGTAAAGGAAGGGATAGTTTTGGGGCATAAAATTTCAGGTGATGGCATTGAAGTAGACAAGGCAAAAATCTCTGCCATCGAGAAGCTCCCTCCTCCAGCATCTGTCAAGGCCATTAGGAGTTTTCTGGGGCATGCCGGATTTTACAGGAGATTTATAAGAGATTTTTCCAAGATTGCAAAACCATTAACTAAACTTCTCGAGAAGGATGTGCCATTCCATTTCACCCCAGAATGCTTGAATGCTTTTACCATTCTAAAGAATCAACTTATCCAGGCACCTATCCTTGTTGCCCCAAACTGGGAACTACCGTTCGAACTAATGTGCGATGCTAGTGACTTTGCAGTGGGAGCAGTTCTGGGGTAAAGGAAAGACAATCATTTCCATCCGATTTACTTTGCAAGCAAAACTCTCACTGGGCCTCAGGAGAATTATACTACCACTGAGAAGGAACTCCTTGCAGTAGTCTTTGCTTTCGATAAGTTCAGACCTTATTTAGTGCTTTCCAAAGTGGTGGTTTACACTGATCATTCAGCACTTCGATTTCTCCTGAGTAAGACTGATGCTAAGCCACGTTTGATCTGTTGGGTGCTTCTGCTTCAAGAATTCGACTTGGAAATCAAGGACAAGCGAGGCGCTGAAAATTTAGCCGCTGATCATCTATCTCGATTAGAGAACAACTGCTCATCATCTACCATGGATGTCGAGATCAATGACTCCTTTCCAGGGGAACAACTTCTCCATGTTCAGGTGGTTCTTGAAGAAGAGCAACCCTGGTTCGCCGACATTGCTAATTACCTCGCAGCCGGCGTGCTTCCAAAGTGGTTCAGTTATCAACAAAGGAAGAAATTCTTCACTGATCTTAAGCATTACTTTTGGGAGGAACCCTTTTTGTTCCGCGTCTGTGCTGATCAAGTGGTTAGGCGATGCGTGACTCGACAGGAAGGGATGAACATACTTATGCATTGTCATGAAGGGCCAACTGGGGGACATTACAGCATAAATCGAATAACAAAAAAAATTCTTGATGCTGGTTTCTTCTGGCCCACTATTTTTCTGGACACACAGAAGCATATTCAGTCCTGTGACCGCTGCCAAAGAGTTGGGAACATTTCGCGCCGGGACGAAATGCCTCAGAATACTATTCAGGTCTGCGAGGTTTTTGATGTGTGGGGGATTGATTTTATGGGCCCATTCCCAAATTCCCGGGGACACAAGTTTATTTTGGTCGCAGTGGACTATGCGTCTCGTTGGGTGGAAGCTCAGTCGTTGCCATCTAGTGATGCTCGCGTTGTTGTGCAATTTTTGAAGAAGTTGTTCTCGAGGTTTGGGATGCCACGAGCAATTATCAGTGACCGAGGAACACACTTTTGTAATTCCCAGTTTGCAAAGATCCTGAGGAGATACGGCGTTTCTCATTACGCATCTACTGCTTATCATCCACAAACTAGTGGTCAGGCTGAAGTTTCTAATCGAGAGCTCAAGCGAATTTTAGAGAAAACTGTAGCTCATCACCGCAAAGATTGGGCAGATCATCTAGATGATGCTCTTTGGGCTTACCGTACAGCTTACAAGACGCCTACTGGAAGCAGTCCGTATCGCCTGGTTTACGGCAAGGCCTGCCACCTCCCCGTTGAGCTTGAACATAGAGCATTTTGGGCCACAAAATTTTTGAACTTTGATTTCAACCTGGTGGGGGAGAAAAGGAAATTGCAACTGGACGAACTTGAAGAATGGAGGACTCTGGCTTACGAGAACTCGAGATTATACAAAGAAAAAATGAAGTGGTTCCACGACAAAAACATAAAACAAGACAAGAAGTTTGAAGAGGGGGACCAAGTGTTGCTATACAATGCTCGACTTCGCCTATTCCCCGGGAAGCTCAAATCACGATGGTCAGGACCATACACAGTCACTAGTGTGTCGGCTCAAGGAGTAGTCGAAATTCTTCACCCAGAAAGAGGTCAGTTCAAGGTTAACGAGCATTGCCTCAAACCATATTTCGGTAAGAACTCGATATCGCTCGATGCATCAGGTAAAATCTTTCCTTTTGACCCACATTAACTCTAAGACACCTGGTCGTCAAGCTCTTGACGCTTAACCAGAGCTCTTGGGTGGCTACCCAAATTTTTCTGTTGACATTTTCGTATCTTTGCATTTTGGTTGTGTGTAGTCAATTTGTCATCATTCCGCGAACCTCTTTATGTCTCTACGATCGTATGCATGCTTTCCTTGCTTATATTTTAGTCTCAGTGGGCCGTGTGCGGGTGATGTGCGGCTCCGCACATCAACCGCACAGCATGGACAGAACCCTGTGCGGGTGATGTGCGGCTCCGCACATCAACCGTACAACGTGGGCAGAACCCTATGCGGGTGATGTGTGGCTCCGCACATCAACCGCACAGCTTGGGCAGAACCGTGTGCGGTTGATGTGCGGCTCCGCACATCAACCGCACACTTGGTTGTGCCACCCGTCCTTTTGAGTGACAAGTGGCAGAGATGCTGCCACTTGTCCATTTCTCTTTACTTTTCTTAGCCTCCACCCGACCCATTTACTCCTCCCACTTCACAAAACGTCTCCAGCTTGTTGCCCTAACCTCCATCTTCCGCCTAGAAGCTCCAATCATCCTCCTTGAGCTATCTCCTCCTAATTCCTGCAAGGTATGCCTCCATAACCTTTCCTCCTTGTTATTCTTGTACTCGATGTGGTTTGATTCTTTTATCTTTGTACTTAGTAGTGCTAATTATTGTTGCTATGCAAAAGCTTGGGCATGCCCTTAAATATTGAATTCTTGTCATCATCTTGTCCTCCAAATTGATGAACTCTTTGTACGCCTTACTTCATTGCATACTTGAAAGATTTTGTCCAAGTTTGACCCTTGCTTTCACCATTATAGAGTTCATGTCATCCTCACGTAAGGCGGGGAAATGTGCGAGGGCGGGGGCGAGAGCGTCACCCGATCTGCATTTCGACAATGAAACCTTTCAAGACCGCTACAGCGCCCTCCGTTCCAAACCATTTGGCCAGACTCGTGTCATCGATTGGGAAGTACTTGAACAATTGGGGCTTGCCGATGACGTACGACAATTGGTGGGGTTTGATCGTTGGCTTTCAATCCTTGATATCGATGAACCCGTGTATCGCGAACTGACATTGGAGGTCCTTAGTACACTTTAGATGAAACGTACATTTGCTCGTCTTCATCGCCCGGGTGGCATTACCTTTCAAGTTCATGATGAACCCCGATCCATCACCTTTCGAGATTTTGCCAATTATTTGGGGATCTACGACCGCGATTTCCTTACGAGCATGGACTACCCTGGCCTTCCTCTCGACTTTCCTGCGCATGTCGAACCGAGATACTTTTGGTGCACCATCACACAAGCCGCTGGCCAAGACTCCAGAAAGGCGTCACTTCTACGCAATCCGGCTCACAGATATATTCACGCATTGTTGAGCCGGTCTCTGACAGGCCGGGCCGATAGCACTGGGGTCTTGTCTCGAATGGATTTACTAATCATGTATAGCATGATAAACCGCTGCGCCGTCAATATAGCTTCTGTCGTGGCCGAGTGTCTTGCTCGTCATAACCAGCATCCACCTGTTGGAAGCATCTTCGCAGGACCTTACGTCACTCGTCTCGTGCGTGGTTTAGGTGCTTATGGCCGCATTCGTTCTATGGAGAGAGTCGGAGGAACAGTCGCACTCGGAATTCAGGTTCTTAGAGCTATAGGCCTGGTTCGGCGCCACGGATCCACGTACACCCTTGCCCCTCACGCTGAGCCTTCCTCGGATTCTGATGAAGATACCAATGCACCGGGAGCTTCACAGGGTGCACAATCTCAACCGCGCGCTGGCCACCCCCTTACCCTCACTGAGCTACATCACGAGCTACAGGATTTGCGTGACACGCAGCGGCAGCAGGGACAAGACATCGCCAGACTTCTGCATGGACAGCAGGAACTTCTCCGTGGCCAGCAGAGCCTCATCGCCCTATTGCAGCAACCCCCATCTCCGGATACCTCCGCACCTCTTGCTTCCATTGAAAACTGGGACAACTGGGATTAGATCTCACCCTCCGTTCGTTTTCCCTTTAATGTTTTGGTGTGCTTTTCTATTCTAGTGGGTTTGGGCCTATCCCTACCATTTTGTTGTGTTCTTTTACTTTGGCTTATGACTCTATTTCACTGTTTTGCAATTTCGTATTGTGTTTTGGTTTGGTGGATGCTTCTCTCGTCGTCTTTTCTCCTTGCAGGTTGTATAAGACGTCCATTTCTCTCCCTCTTCACTTTGCTTATTGCCATGGTGATGGCCACCCCGAGCTCATGCCTTACAAGTTTCATTACACAATTCTCGGGGAAGTTCACGAAACCACCTTCCTTATTTTCCATGAATAAATTTTTCTGTACTGCTGATCCATGTCCATTGAGGGCAATGTACTACTTTAAGTGGGGGGTGGGTATGCATGTATGTGATTTACTACTTGTTTCGTGAACTTGTATGAAAACTTTTCAAATTTTTTCGAATTGTCGCATGATTGAAAACCTAGGATGGCGTACTTAATTGTGATGGTATTATAGCTCGAAACCATGATAAATGCTAAGTTTCTTTTATGACCTTGCACACTTGAGATTTTCATGTCATTCTAGGCATTTATCGCACTATTCCCCTAGGTAGAACCCTGGACATCTAAGCGAGGGACCACAGCACCTTCGTGACCCTCTTAGTTGCTAACCCATTCTAGTGGTTTCGCGCCTTGATGTGTTAGAATGTCTTCTAATAGTGTTTTAAGGACCTTCTTCTTGTTCTTTTTTTTTGCAATACGGTAAAAAAAAAAAAAAAGGGAAAAGTGAATAAAAAACGTGGACAGTGCTCCTCTGCCCTAATAGCGAAGTAACTTGGGGTTCTGGCTCCTAACCAGAGTGTTCCTCTTGCCAAAAGCTATAAGGACATGAACGCATCTACATGAATGTGCAAAGCTCCAAGTAATGTGGATTTGCAATTCATGTTAGTCCCGGAAAAGAAAAAGAAAAAGTTAAGCAATTGTGTACAGAACAATAAATTTTGACCGGTATTTGTTCGATAATAAGAGGAAGGATCCTTAGGACTCTACTAGACGTATTTCTACCACCTCAAGGCCGCATTCCACTAAGTGGCGTGAATTGCTTCACGAAGTGATCCTCGGGGTCTTGTCTACCTTGTTTGGACTACAGGGCTTCGAACTAGGGGGATTTGCACACACACAGCACAACACGGCCAATGAATGCGTGAATGATCTCAAGTGGTCTTTACTTAGCATTTTGAGTTTCGTTTTGGCTATGATACTTTCATCCCTTGCCTGAGGTTGTGTATTTATTCACTTATCAGTATCCCTGGTTTTCATGTCCGTTTGCTTGGGGACAAGCAAATGCTTAAGTGGGGGGTATTTGATAAGTACCTAAATACATCATGTTTTAACGATGATATTCTTGTACTTTCGTGCGGCTTTTATGTATTTTCGATGACATTTTGCGCACTTGATGTTTTTATTTTCGTTTCAAGGTTTTGAGGACCAAGTGCGCGAGATTAAACAGTATTCATGTCATTTCGGGGATGTTTGAAGAAGAAACGAAGAGTTGGAGCACCCCGGAAGCCGACGCGCCGCACACGGGCTGATTTTCTCGGCCATGTGCGGCCACTGTGCGGGCCGCGCAGTGGCCGCACACATCAGACAGAAGCCTGTGCGGCCTGTGCGCAGGGCCGCACACTGGCCGCATAGCCAGAGGGCTGTGCGGCTTGTGTGCAGCCCCGCACACAGGCCGCATAGCACAGCCAGAAGGCTGTGCGGTCACTGCGCAGCCCCGCGCAGTGCCCGCACACCTTCGAGCTATATAAGGTTTCCTTCAGGGGTTTTTGGGCCATGCTGTTCTCTATCCGACCTCCACTCCACCACTCACCACTCTCATCATCTTTGGAGGTATTTGGAGGAATTCTTGGGCAGAATTGAAGGAGAGAAGAAGGGGAAGACGCGGAGAAGCTTCATAGGGCTCGCCGGCGCGGATCCGACGAGCTACACCATCAACCCTAGTCGACATCTTTGAGGGAGTTTTTCTTGTTTTTATTCGATGAATCCTTTGTATGACGAGCTCCTCAGCTTTGTGATGTCGAACTAAACCTCCCAAGGCCACCGGGTTCCCGGTGAACCTTGGGAGGAGACTTTGTATGAATGACCTTGTATTGATTTGAATGAATGTGTTGGTTTGATTGTTTGGTTTTAATTCATCAATATGTTGTTCATTCTACATTGGATGGATTCCGTAGAATTGATTGTGAATGATACTTGTTTGGCGGGATGCTAGCATGTATTAGGTCAGTTGATGAGTTAAAGAGGGATACATGTATTAACACACCGGAGGTCCCGGGTGTTAATAGCCTTCCGCGCCTTTAGGGTTAATTTAGCCGAGAGTGTGCATTAGATTAACCCTAATCAAGACTCCTTGTTCTTATTGACATCGTAGGGGTATTTTCTGGATAGGAAAACCCGTACTGGATTAGGACTACACTATGGAGGTTCCGGGGTAGTCGACATCCGAGTCTAGCGGACCAAAACCTTGCCGACCTTATTTTTATAGTTATCATGGTCTTTCTTATTTAGTCTCCTCCCGGGGGAATCCTCGCCCGAGGCCTTCCCAAATTATTGACTTCTTCATCTCTATCTTTATTCCGGATTGAGTTTTATTTTACTTGCATTTCTTTACTTATTTTTATTACTTAAATTTGCATCAACCCTGTTTCGATCGACTAGAAAGTGACCCCCAAAAGGAAGTAATAGTAGATCTCGGGCCCTAGGGAATACGACCCTCCTTGTGAGGTTATTACTTGACGACCCGTGCACTTGCGGCCGGGGAGTCGCGTGTTAGCTCTGTAGCTAGTCGCGCGCTCGCTCATCAACTTCCTTGAAGTGTGCGACATGTTGAAGATTAGTCGAGTGACGGACGACGCAATTCGTTTGAGAGCCATCCCATTTTCATTGAAGGGAAAAGCAAAGCAATGGCTTCATTCATTACCGAGAGCATTTATCACTATTTGGGAGGAGATGGCCGAGGCATTTTTGGCTAGGTACTTCCCTCTGGGAAAATCAATGAGGCTCCGGAATGAGATATCATCCTACATGCAAATGGAATTGGAGTCTCTATTCAAGACATGGGACAGGTTCAAGGAGCTCCTTCGAAGATGCCCGCAACATGGATTCCCTGAGTGGATGATCATTCATACTTTGTATAATGGGTTGAATCCAAGTACTAAGCAACTCTTGGATGCAGCGGCAGGAGGAACTCTACGAAGCAAGACTCCCGGTGAAGCCAGCATCTTATAGAAGAGATAGCTATGAATAGCAATCAATGGAACACAAGGGACCGTAAGAAGGTGGCCAAAATTCATGAAGTTCATGATGTTACATCGTTGGCAGCACATGTGAAATCATTAAGTAAAAAGAGTTGCCCTATTGTTATTGGGGGCACTAGTGCGGTGGAACAGGTCAATTTTGTTGGCAATGCATATAGGAGACAAGGCCAAGGCAACCCGTACAGTGAAACCTGCAACCCAGGTGGAAGAACCACCCAAACTTATCATAGAGCAACCAAGGATAGTCACAACAAAAGAGTAATGCACCACCGGGATTTCAAAGTCAACAAGCGCCGAACTTAGAGAGCCGAGTGACCGGGCTAGAGGGAAAGATGACCAATCTAGAGAGAGCTCTCACAAGATTTGTTTCTTTGTCGGATGGTAGATTTCAATCGGTGGAAGCCACACTTCGTAACCACACCTCCTCACTACACAACTTGGAGAATCAATTAGGGCAAATTGAGAAGACATTGGCCGAGAGACCCTGACACGACCCCTTGCGTGTATCCCGCAAGTGCACGGGTTTGTCGAAGTAATAAATTTACCTTGGTGAGAAGGTAGTCGAATCCACAGGGAATAGGGAGATAGAATATAAGGTTTCACTAATTAAGCTATGCAGAATACGGAGAACGATAATAAGATTGATGAGTGAAAATAATGCAAAGCAATAAACTAAGTAGAGAGATCGAAGAAAGAAGTGCAACTAGGAAAATCGAGAAGGACTAATAATGAGTAAAAGGGGGTATCCGGACAAGCTACCTCTAGGGTCTATGTTTCAAGTGCAAGACTATGATATTATACTCTCCTATTGATGTCAATTGAGTCGAGGATATCCTAAGACTCACGGTCCCAAACCTAAGGACAACCGTGACTAACTCCAACACTATGCCCGGTGTTAGGATTCACAACACCCTTCACTCTGTCACCTAGATGACTAAGCCCCAGGGGAGTCCATCTGCCTAAACCTCACACTATGTGGAGTTGCATTATGCTCTAGGGATTCCTAGTGATTAAACCTGTTCCTATACGTAATTCTAACCCTTTGGTCCAGGTGGAAGAACCCTAGTCTAGATTGAGCCCCAGCAAATAGGATTCACTACAACCCTCCACTCTATTACTTGCGTAACTAAGCCCTAGGGGAGTTTATCTACCTATTGCTTCACTCTATTTCGACCGCTATTAAATCAAGGAATCGGAGGTAGGGAGAAATCACATCGAAGGGGAAAGGGGTACATTGCTACCTCACAACTCTCCCTCTCAACCCTCTTTAATCTTGAGTAGTCTAATCCTATAGGAGTTGTCACACCTCCAAAGGAAAGCCTAGATTGCTCTCAACCCTAATGTCACGTTTAAGGGAAAACAATATGAAAGGATAATCAAGATTAAAAACTCAATTTTATTCATCAACGATGGAAAGCATAATAATCAATGTCAAAGAAACATAAGAAACCCTAAAGTTTACAAGTCCGAATACCCCACGAGGGGTTTAGCTCCTCATAGAGCTATACATGTTCATCAACGTGAGAAATAAAGCATAAAACATAGACATCAATGAAAAACCCCCTCGAATTGGTGTGGCCGTGGTCTTGTGCAGACGTCGAACCTCGAAATCGATGCCGACGACGCGCTAGAACCTCCACGAAATCCTCTCCGAAACCCTAGCCGCGCTCCAGAAAGTTGGGGAAAAGATAGGTCCAAAGATTTCTCAAAAGGTTGCAAAAATCCCCTTTTATATTGTTGAATCGCGGCTTTAAAATTGGACTTATCGGGGGCTTCACACGGCCGTGTGGAATTTCCACACGCCCGTGTGAAACTTCTGTCTCGGCTGAAAAATTAATTTCACACGGCCGTGTGGAATTTCCACACGCCCGTGTGTCTTCACTGGATGGCTGAAATCGCAAAACACACGGCCGTGTGGAATTTCCACACGCCCGTGTGACTTCTCTGTCTGGCTGGAAAATGGCTCACACGGCCGTGTGGAATTTCCACACGCCCGTGTGACTTCTCTGGAACACTAATCTTCAGCTGAACAGGCTTGGTAACTTGCCGAAACGCCTCCCGGGTCCATCGTTCTTCATCGAGGCCATTACTTGGGCACACAAGCAACGGTAGGTCGCGCCGATTGCTTCAAGTCTTCTTCTTTCGCGAGATTCTCCTAAGTAACACGGATTGGACTTGTTGTGAATGTGACTACCTTTGTGCCCCTCCAAAAGAGGTTGGCACACATCCACAAGTCCAAATACGTGCTTCGTTCCTTGCTTGGTCCGAGAACATCCCAACATTGGCGAACGCAACCTAATTTCATTCTTCTTCTCCAAATAGGCTCCACAATACCTTCAATGCACAAGAGAACACAAATACACACATTTAGTGATAAAACCTGATAAAATGTATGCTTAATGTAAGATAATAGCGCTTCGCGATACTATAACACAAGCACTTATCAAACCCCCCCACACTTAAGCTTTTGCTTGTCCTCAAGCAAAATAAAACGTGAAAGTACTTGGGAAGAACAATTGAAAGTGCTTGGCCTTAGGTTCACCAAAAGTATGCAAAAGAAGCATTCTACAAGTAAGGGAAACTCAAAACATTGCATAAGGTTACCAATGCTCTAGCTAAAAACTCGAATCAAAAAGGATGAAAACTCGAAAATGTGTTAGTGTGTGCGATCTTACTCAAGAGAACCGACGAGTACTCCTCAAACTTTGGTTAGAAAGGACTTATTTATATACAAAAACAAAAAATAGTGGTGGAAGTAGTAGCTTCACACATCCTTGAAGGTAGCCCTTTCCTAGGCGGCCGCCAAAGGTGGCTTTCACTCTTTCGAGGAGGTAGCTCTTTCTACCGGGGTAGTAGCTTTCACGCATCCCATGAGATAGCTCTTTCTCTCATTAGGGCATAACTTGTATCCGACTTATGAGAGTAGCTGCATACTTCATAGGCGGTAGCTCTTGCCACCCCAAATGCATAATTAAAACAAAGCTAATATTTACAAACTCATATATATATATATATATATATATATATATATATATATATATATATATATATTTATATGCATTTTCCAAAGTAAAACTAAGAACAACGATAAACTTGTCCTTAAAAACTTCAAGATTGAGTTTCCAAAAGATTCCAAGAGTAAGTTGTGTACTAAGATGATTCGAGCAAAAATTCCCTAAAATTCAAGTAGAGACTAGAGCATGATAGGATACAATGTTGAAAATTCTCCTAAACTATAAGAATACAACCGTTGCAACTGAGGTGAACCGCCATAGGCTACATTAGCATAAGCAATTGAACGCACAAGTAAAGGTGTGTGCAATGTGAACTCCCCCCCACAGTTAAGATGTACATTGTCCTCAATGTACGCATATAAGCACAATAGTGAAAACGATAAAAGCAATTAGTGTGGAAGTGGCAATTGAAACATTACTCCCCTGAACTCCAAGTGTTACGTTTGATGAAGCTAGGTTATTGAGAGTTGAGTCTCAATGGTTCGTGGAGCACACACGATTCCATGACCGTGTCAATGACTATTCCTCAAAATCCTTACATCCAAGACCATCTGCGCACACATAAACGAGGGTTCAGTAAAGCTCAATAAAACTCGAGTATATAAAATGTAAAGCAATGAATACAACTCGAGATGAAAAGAAAAAGCAAAATAAAAGCTATACTCAGAAGGAGAATCCTTTCTGAGTACTACAAGTCCAAAATAAATGTAAAGATACACAGAAATGACAAATAAAAGAAAAGAATCTAAAATCTAAGACGCCTCAGCGTCGGTGTCCTGAGTGGTGGCCTCTGGTGCTGCTGGAGGCTCTGGATCTGCTGGTGATGCTGGAGCTGCTGGTGCTGAGGGAGATGGAGGTGGTGGAGTGGACACTCGAGGTCGGACCACGAAGGAGGAGGAGGCGACAATCTGCTCGAAGGTCTGTCGCAAGCTCTGGAACTGCGCCATCACCTCCTGGTGCTGTGTAATCTGTGTGGCCCTAACCTCGGCCACCTCAGTCTGTAGGATCCCCACTGCGCTCTCGAGGCGCTCCAGTCTGTCCTGGCCTCGAGATGGTGAAAACATCCGCACTGGAGGTGGCTCCGGCGCGGTGGGGGGTACCTCGGTCTCTGTGTCCTGCGGGGGTGGCTCTAATGCTGCCCGGGATCCCTCGCCCTGCTCTGTATGGGGTATAATCCAGGTATACATCCCTGATCCTCCTCTGCGGATCATACCCATCATCCTCAAGGTATCTGTGCCCAGGGGAGCTGGTACGGTCGTCTTCTCTGCTCCCCTGACTCCATCTCTGAGCCCCAGGCCAATGAGAAGTCTGGTGATGTAGGGGCCTGCAAAGATAACTCCTACCCTGGGGTACTGGCCCTGATGGCGAATGTAGTCGGCCACAATGTGCCCCAGGTGGAGTGGCTCACTCTCCACCATCGAATACAAGTAGAGGAGCTCCTGGCGACTCAGAACACCAGTACTGTCTCCCCTGCCACTGATAGATCTGCTCATAACTGCGTGTAGACATCTATAGGCAGGTCGAGAAAGGCATGAAGCCTTGGAGACACCCGGCTCGTACTGACCCTGACCACAAAGTCTGCTATACGCCTGCTGCGGTGTCACGGTACCCGGGTAGTCTGTGGGGAGCAATGAGTACTCCTCTGTCTCAGTGTATGCCTCATCATATAGACGCATCCCAATCGAAAACTGGCTCATACTGAGGCTGTAATGTCGACCGAGGGCTCTGAACTGAACTGTGGTGTCCTCGGTGAAACTGCTGTACCCCCGATCGAACTCAAACGACGCTAGGACCTCTAAAGTGAGCGGTCGGATCACCGAGTCCCGGATAACCATCAATCTCTCCCAGCTACCGACTGAGAGCAGCTCGCTAATCTCATCTGCGACGCTGTCTCCCCCTTGAATACTCCTCACTATACTCAAATCCAAATATCTCGTCTGTCCAAAACGGAGTCCTGATAAACGCTCGAACCGAACCTGATGCTCGGCTATACTGAACTCTGTCTCTGCTGGAGGAGGTGTGGGCTCACGGGGGCGCTTCCCTGTCGATTTCCTGGGTCTAGAAGACATTCCTGTAAGATTGGAAAAGAAAACAATCAAAAACAGTTCAAAATAACCAATCTGCAGAAATCCACACGGCCGTGTGTTAATTCCACACGCCCGTGTGGAGTTTCTGACGGGCAAAGCATCAAGGCCGTGGGGTTAAAAATCCACAATTTACATCTAAATTCGTTCTAATTTCATTCTAAGCATGCTCGTATGTAATGTAAACATTCAAACCAAGCAAAATTGTATAAAAGAACGAATTGAATCAAGAATTGACGAAGAAAAAGGTATTGAACGTCTCACCGGCGGTGGAGATGAAAAACAAAGTAATACGGCCGGAAAACTCGAACAAATTCCTTCAAAAACCTCAGAGAAAGTCGGGGAAGTGATAGAGAGGGTAGGAGAGAAGTTTAGAGTGGAGAAGGAAGAGGCACAAGTGATTTCTATAAGAAAAACGCGCGGCTTTTAAAGTTCTGGAAATTCACACGGCCGTGTGAAGTAACCACACGGCCGTGTGCCTCAGAAATTAGGGTTCACAGGGGCTAACACACGCCCCTGTGCGCACTCTGATCATTCTCTGAACTACCTCACACGGCCGTGTGTTAATTCCACACGGCCGTGTGCCTCCACAGGGGTCTACACAGGGCCACCCACACGGGCCTGTGGATTCACGGGAAAATACAGAAGGTCTATGAAAATTTTCACACGGCCGTGTGTTAATTCCACACGGCCGTGTGCCCAACTTGGCCAAGACACAAGGCCGGCCACATGGGCCAACACACGCCCCTGTGGTCTCTCTGACTTGCCCGAGAAACGCGAAGTATTTCACACGGCCGTGTGAATAATCCACACGGCCGTGTGCCTTGACAAGCTCTACCACAGGGGCTCACACACGCCCCTGTGGTTTCTCGGGATGAAAAGGGAATTCCTGCAGAATTTTCACACGGCCGTGTGGAAATCTCACACGGCCGTGTGCCTTAGCATAGTGGCACTCACAGGGGCATCCACACGCCCCTGTGGACTCTCTGGAAGAGAGTTGAAGTTCTGCGAAATTTCACACGGCCGTGTGTTAATTCCACACGGCCGTGTGCCCCTTCTGAAATTTTTCACAGGGGCAAAGTCACGCCCCTGTGTCTTCTCTGGTTAAGCTCCAATTGGTAACACACGGCCGTGTGTTAATTCCACACGGCCGTGTGTTTTCTCTGGTTTACTTAGAAAATTCTACAAACTCTCAGAAAAATTCAGAAATTCTTTTAAAACACTTAGAGCCTGTATAAACCATAAAAAACACGACCAGAGACCATCGAAAACACACTCAACCGACTCAAACTTCGTCAATTAACGTTAAGGCACACGTAAATAATCGAAAATCCACATGAAAACTCAGCATATGCACATGAAAATTGGGACACCATTGCTAAGACTTTTATTCAACCCTAAAACTAAACTAGATCCTAGAAAAACTGCAAAATGCTTGGGTTGCCTCCCAAGAAGCGCTTGTTTAACGTCACTTAGCTTGACGTACCTGTCTTACCTTACGGGGGTTCATGAGTGGAATTTGCCCTCTTCCCTATAATTTGAAAGCAAGCATTGCATAATCGTTGCAAGGTAGAGGGAGAATTATCGAGTTTGTTACCACACATGGGTGAAACATCCTTACTTCGTGAATGCTCATCCCCTTTCTTGTTGGGGTTCTTTTTGTGGCGACGTCTCGACCTCTTCAATCTCCGAAGGACTTTCTTTCTAAGCTCCTTATCCTTCTTGATGTCTGTTTCAACTGAAACAAGCGCGAGCACTTCTTCCTCTTCAGTCTCCATGTCTTGGTCCGGCCACCCTTCATATGGATCCGGGTTAAACATATCCTGCATATATTCATCAATGCAATCATCAGTGACATCAAGATAATATAGAGCATCATCAAAATCAAGAGAATGTCGCATGGCTTCGGCGAGGCGGTAAGTAAGCTTGTCGTCCCCAACCCTAAGCGTGAGCTCTCCACCGTCCATGTCTATCAAAGCTTTGGAAGTGCGCAAGAACAGCCTCCCAAGGATCAGCGGCACCTCGACATCCTCGTCTACATCGAGCACTACAAAGTCGACCGGGAAAATGTACTTATCCACTTTCACCAACACATCTTCAACAATACCCCTCGGATGCCTCACCGATCTATCCGCAAGCTGAAGTGTCATCCGGGTAGGTCTAGGCTCGCCCAAGCCTAGCTTTTGGAAGAACGTGTAGGGCATGACATTGATGCTTGCCCCCGAGTCGGCTAGTGCCATCTCCTCACTCATATCACCAATGTTGCACGGTATGATAAAACTTCCGGGGTCCTTCCTCTTGCTTGGCAAATTCTTCTGTAGCACTGCCGAACAGTTTGCATCGAGGATGACGTATGCACTTTCCTCTAGCTTCCTCTTATTGGTCAAGAGGTCTTTTAAGAACTTCGCGTACTTGGGCATTTGGGCTAATGCTTCCGCGAATGGAATGTTGATGTGCAATTGCTTGAAGACACCCAAAAATTTCTTGTATTGCTCATTGTCTTGGTCATTCTTCAATCGTGAAGGATAGGGAATTCGCGGCTTGTAAGGTGGGGGTGCCACCTCTTTCTCCTTTGGCGCTCCATCCTCTATTTCCACGACTTCGGGTGAGTCCTTAGTCTTCTCAAGAGGGAGATGTCCCTCAACCTCCTTACCACTTCTCAAGGTAATTGCCTTTAGTTGTTCTCTTGGGTTGGTCTCCGTATTGCTAGGCAAACTACCTTGAGGTCTCTCCGCCAAAGTCTTCGCAATTTGCCCTACTTGGTTCTCCATGTTATGTAGGGAGGCGGTGTGATTACGAAGAGTAGCTTCCACCGATTGGAACCTTGCGTCCGAAGAAGAAACGAACCGTGTGAGGGCTCTCTCTAGGTCAGTCATCTTTCCCTCCAACCCGGTCACTCGGCTTTCTAAATTCGGAGCTTGTTGACTTTGAAATCCCGGTGGTGCACTATTTTTGTTCTGTTGTGACTGTCCTTGATTGCTCCAAGAGAAGTTCGGATGGTTCTTCCATCCCGGATTGTATGTACCACTATACGGGTTGCCTTGGCCTTGTCCTCGATATGAATTCCCCACAAAATCAGCCTGTTCTACCGCACTAGTGCCTCCAATAGCAATAGGACAATCACTTGAAGCATGTCCTCCCCCACAACCGTTACAAGTAGTGATGGCCGCAACTCTTGGCGAAGCTAAAGCATCTAGCTTCTTACTTAACGATTCCACTTGTGCTGCCAACGATGTAACCGCATCAACCTCATGAATTCCGGCAACCTTTTTCCTATCCCTTGAGTTCCATTGATAGCTATTCATAGCCATCTCCTCTACAAGGTGCCGAGCTTCACCGGGAGTCTTGCTTCCAAGAGTCCCTCCTGCCGCCGCATCTAAGAGTTGCTTTGTACTCGGATTCAACCCGTTGTAAAATGTGTGAATAATCATCCACTCGGGAAATCCATGTTGCGGACATTTGCGAAGGAGCTCTTTGAACCTGTTCCATGTCTCGAATAGAGACTCCAATTCCATCTGTACAAAGGAAGATATCTCATTCCGGAGTCTTGCAGATTTCCCCGGTGGAAAGTATCTGGCCAAGAATGCCTCGGCCATTTCCTCCCACGTAGTAATGGAGGCTCTAGGTAATGAGTGCAACCAATGCCTTGCTTTTCCTTTCAATGAAAATGGGAAGGCTCTCAATCGAATTGCATCGTCCGTCACTCCATTTATCTTCAACATGTCACACACTTCCAAGAAATTTTCTATGTGACTATTAGGGTCTTCATCGGCTAACCCATTAAACTGTGCGGACTGTTGCAACATCTGAATGAACGACGGCTTCAATTCAAAATTCATTGCTGTAATTGGGGGCCTCACTATGCTTGATTGGGTCCCCATAACTGCGGGTCTAGCAAAATCGGACAACGTTCGCTGCTGCTCGTTCTGTTCTGCCATTGTCTCTGACCCTTCTGTCTCAATATCGGCTTGATTTGATGCTTCTTGTGCAGGTTCTTTCCCTTTACGATGTGTTCTTCTTCCAATGTCTGGGTCTCCTTCAACAAGTATTGAAGGGTTCCCACGGGTCATAACCTGGAGCCGAAAACAAAGAAAAGAAAAATAAGAACAATGATAGGTAAAGAAAATATGAAATAGAATGCGAAGTGAATGGCTAAAATAGTGAAAAACAAATATCTAAAACGCCTATTCCCCGGCAACGGCGCCAAAAACTTGACACGACCCCTTGCGTGTATCCCGCAAGTGCACGGGTTTGTCGAAGTAATAAATTTACCTTGGTGAGAAGGTAGTCGAATCCACAGGGAATAGGGAGATAGAATATAAGGTTTCACTAATTAAGCTATGCAGAATACGGAGAACGATAATAAGATTGATGAGTGAAAATAATGCAAAGCAATAAACTAAGTAGAGAGATGGAAGAAAGAAGTGCAACTAGGAAAATCGAGAAGGACTAATAATGAGTAAAAGGGGGTATCCGGACAAGCTACCTCTAGGGTCTATGTTTCAAGTGCAAGACTATGATATTATACTCTCCTATTGATGTCAATTGAGTCGAGGATATCCTAAGACTCACGGTCCCAAACCTAAGACAACCGTGACTAACTCCAACACTATGCCCGGTGTTAGGATTCACAACACCCTTCACTCTGTCACCTAGATGACTAAGCCCCAGGGGAGTCCATCTGCCTAAACCTCACACTATGTGGAGTTGCATTATGCTCTAGGGATTCCTAGTGATTAAACCTGTTCCTATACGTAATTCTAACCCTTTGGTCCAGGTGGAAGAACCCTAGTCTAGATTGAGCCCCAGCAAATAGGATTCACTACAACCCTCCACTCTATTACTTGCGTAACTAAGCCCTAGGGGAGTTTATCTACCTATTGCTTCACTCTATTTCGACCGCTATTAAATCAAGGAATCGGAGGTAGGGAGAAATCACATCGAAGGAGAAAGGGGTACATTGCTACCTCACAACTCTCCCTCTCAACCCTCTTTAATCTTGAGTAGTCTAATCCTATAGGAGTTGTCACACCTCCAAAGGAAAGCCTAGATTGCTCTCAACCCTAATGTCACGTTTAAGGGAAAACAATATGAAAGGATAATCAAGATTAAAAACTCAATTTTATTCATCAACGATGAAAAGCATAATAATCAATGTCAAAGAAACATAAGAAACCCTAAAGTTTACAAGTCCGAATACCCCACGAGGGGTTTAGCTCCTCATAGAGCTATACATGTTCATCAACGTGAGAAATAAAGCATAAAACATAGACATCAATGAAAAACCCCCTCGAATTGGTGTGGCCGTGGTCTTGTGCAGACGTCGAACCTCGAAATCGATGCCGACGACGCGCTAGAACCTCCACGAAATCCTCTCCGAAACCCTAGCCGCGCTCCAGAAAGTTGGGGAAAAGATAGGTCCAAAGATTTCTCAAAAGGTTGCAAAAATCCCCTTTTATATTGTTGAATCGCGGCTTTAAAATTGGACTTATCGGGGGCTTCACACGGCCGTGTGGAATTTCCACACGCCCGTGTGAAACTTCTGTCTCGGCTGAAATATTAATTTCACACGGCCGTGTGGAATTTCCACACGCCCGTGTGTCTTCACTGGATGACTGAAATCGCAAAACACACGGCCGTGTGGAATTTCCACACGCCCGTGTGACTTCTCTGTCTGGCTGGAAAATGGCTCACACGGCCGTGTAGAATTTCCACACGCCCGTGTGACTTCTCTGGAACACTAATCTTCAGCTGAACAGGCTTGGTAACTTGCCGAAACGCCTCCCGGGTCCATCGTTCTTCATCGAGGCCATTACTTGGGCACACAAGCAACGGTAGGTCGCGCCGATTGCTTCAAGTCTTCTTCTTTCGCGAGATTCTCCTAAGTAACACGGATTGGACTTGTTGTGAATGTGACTGCCTTTGTGCCCCTCCAAAAGAGGTTGGCACACATCCACAAGTCCAAATACGTGCTTCGTTCCTTGCTTGGTCCGAGAACATCCCAACATTGGCGAACGCGACCTAATTTCATTCTTCTTCTCCAAATAGGCTCCACAATACCTTCAATGCACAAGAGAACACAAATGCACACATTTAGTGATAAAACCTGATAAAAGGTATGCTTAATGTAAGATAATAGCGCTTCGCGATACTATAACACAAGCACTTATCAGACCCCAAGGTAGTTCGCCTAGTAATACGGAGACCAATCTGAGGGAGCAGTTGAAGGCAATTACCTTGAGAAGTGGAAAAGAGGTTGAGAGAAATCTCCCTCTAGAGAAAACAAAGAAAGTACCAGAAGTCGTGGAGGCAGAGGAAGAAGCATCAAAGAAAAAGGAGGTGGCACCCCCACCTACAAGCCGAGGATCCCCTATCCTTCACGTTTGAAGAATGACCAAGAAAATGAGCAATACAAGAAATTTCTGGGTATTTTCAAGCAGTTGCACATCAACATACCATTCGCGGAGGCATTGGCCCAAATGCCCAAGTATGAGAAGTTCTTGAAGGACCGCTTGACCAACAAGAGGAAATTGGAAGATAGTGCAGCTGTAGTTCTTGATGCCAATTTCTCGGCTGTCTTGCAAAAGAACATGCCGAGTAAGAGAAAAGATCCCGGAAGTTTCATTATACCGTGCAACATTGGCAAATTGGGTGAAGAAATGGCATTAGCTAATTCTGGGGCAAGTATTCCAAAAGCTAGGCTTGGGCAAGCCTAGATTGACTCGGATGACACTTCAACTTGCGGATCAATCGGTGAGGCATCCGAGGGGGATTATGGAAGATGTGTTGGTGCAAGTGGACAAGTATATATTTCCTGTTGACTTTGTGGTGTTAGACGTCGATGAGGACGTAGAGGTGCCGTTGATCCTTGGAAGGCCTTTCTTGTGCACTTCCAAGGCTCTTATTGACATGGACGGTGGGGAGCTCACATTGCGAGTTGGAGGTGACAAGCTTACATACTGCCTCGCCGAAGCCATGATACACTCTCTTGATTTTGATGATACTTTGTATTTCCTTGACACCACTGATGAGCTAATAGATGATTATGTGCAGGAAATGATAAACTCGGACCCGTATGAAGGGTGGGCGGACCAAGATGTGAAGATCGAAGAAGAAGTACTACCACTTGGTCTAGTCGAGAAGGAAGTCAAGCCGGAACCGGGACTCATGAAATGGATGAGAAGGAAGATAAGGAGAGTGAGGAGGCACCACATGAAAAGCCCCAAGGTCAATGGGGATAAGCAAGCAAGGAGTAAGGGTGTTTCACCCTTATATGGAAACAAAATCGCTAACTCCCCCTCTAGACTACATAAGCTATGTCATGCATGTTTCCAGGTGGTAGGAAAGAGGGCAACATTCATTCATGAGCCCCCATGAGCTTGAACAGGTACGTCAAGCTTAATGACGTTAAACAAGCGCTTCTTGGGAGACAACCCAATCTTTTACTATTTTTCTAGGAGTTAGTTTAGTTCTAGTTTGAATAAGAGCTTTAGTTTTGGTGTCCTGATTTTTATGTGCATATGCTGTGTTTTTCTTGTGGATCGTTGATATTTTTGTGTGCCTAAATGGTTATTGATCAAGTTTTGGGTCGTTTGAATGTGTTTTCAAGGATCTTTGGTAGTGTTTTTATCGTCTATACAGGCTCTAAGTATTGTGAATATGTTTCTTAAAACTTTTGTAGAGTTTGTGATTTTTCTAAGTCATCCAGAGAAAACATACGGCCGTGTGGAATTTTCCACACGGCCGTGTGAACCATCTCAGAGCTCATCCCGAGCATCACAGGGGCTGTGTAGCTGCCCTTGTGACCGACCAAGTGAAGGGCACATGGCCGTATGGAATTTTCACAAGGCCGTGTGAATTCTTGCAAAACTTGGACTCTCATTCCCAAACATCGCAGGGGCCGTATGGGTGCCCCTGTTAGTGCCCATGTGTTAAGGCACACGGCCGTGTGATATTCTGCAGAGAGTTCCTTTCTTTGCTGAGAAACCACAGGGGTGTGTGGCCGCCCCTGTGGAAGGGCTTGTGAAATGCACATGGCCGTGTGGATTATTCACACGGCCATGTGGAACACTTAGAGTTTCTCAGGACGAACCAGAGAGGCCACTGGGGCGTGTGGGTGCCCCTGTGGTCGGCCTTGTGTTCTTTGCCAGGTTGGGCATACGGCCGTGTGGAATTTCCACACGACCGTTTGGAATTTTCCAGAGACCTTAGGTATTTTCTCGAGAGTCCACAGGGGCGTATGACTGTCCCCTGTGAAGCTCCCCTGTGAAGGCACACGGCCGTGTGGGGGTTTCACACGGCAATGTGGGGTAGTCTAGAGAGCAACCAGAGTGCGCATAGGGTCGGGTGTCGGTCCCTGTGAACCCTAATTGTAAACGCACACGGCCGTGTGGATTCGCAGAACTTCAAAAGCCGCGATTTTTCTTTTGTTTTCACTCGTACCTCTTGATCTTTCCAATCTAAAACACTCTCTGAACCTCTCTCTCACTTTCTTAATCTTCTCTTCGCTATTTAGAGGTTTCATACGAGGTTTTCCCGCCGAATTCAAGGTTTTCCCCATTCACACCGTCGGTAAGAACTTCAATCCCTTTTTCTTCATCAATCTTGAATTAATTGGTTTATTTCACACTTTTTCACTTGATTTACATGTGCACACACGTTGTGAATGATTGCAGACCATTTTAGAGTAATTAGAATGGTTTTATATGGATTTTGAGCCTCCAAGGTCATACGGCTCTGTCAGCCCGAAACTCCACACGGGCGTGTGGAATTTCCACACGGCCGTGTGGATTCCTGCAGAATGAGTTCTATAAGTCATTTAATCATTTTTCCTTTCAATCTTGCATGATATGGCCTCCAGATCGAAGAAGCAAGCTGGGAAGCGTCCTCGCGAGTCATCACCCCCATCAAAGCAGGTCAATTTTTCTATTACCGAGCATCAGACACGATTCGAGCGACTATCAAAGCTACGCTTTGGATAGTCTCGGATCTCGGATATTAGTACACTCAGAGTGATTCAGTTAGGGGACGAGCTGGCCAGCGAGTTTGAGGAGTTATTGGCAGTAGGAGGTTGGGACCGTCTACTTTCGATCAGAGAGCCGGTGATTCAAACGCTCACACTCGAGGTACTTGCCTCCTTTGACTTCGATAGAGGATATAGCAGTTTTGAGGACGTCGATACTCTCTAGTGTCGAGCACTGTGCTAGAGCTACAACATGAGTGTAAGCCTATTTTCAGTCAGATTGGGATTATATGAGGAGGCTCGCACCAGGATTGAGAAGTATGAGAGCCTGCACACCGACTACCCTGGAGCATTGACATCTCAGAGGGCCTAAAGGTCACTGTATGGAGAGGGTCAGTACGAGCCGGGTATCACCAAGGCATCATGCCTCTCCCGATTAGCCTATAGGTATCTGCACGCAGTATTGAGCAGGTCCGTGAGCGGCAGAAGAGATAGTACCGGAGTATTGAGCCGACAGGAGTTGTTGTATTTATACTCCATGGTGTAGGGAGTACCACTATATCTGGGGCACTTAGTAGCTGAGTATCTGCGCCACCAGGGCTAGTACCCCAGGGTCAAAGTGATATTCTCATATCACCAAACTCTTCATGGGGATGGGGTTATTGGACGCTATTAGAGGAGTTGAGAATATCAGTGTACCAGTTCCTTTTAGCTTGGAGACATTGAGGCAGATGGGGATAGTTAGGAGGCACGGAGATGGAGGTTATATTATGGTTATGCCTCCACCAGAGTAGACCGAGGCTGAGGGATCGCAGCCAGCATTAGCGCTACCTCAGGCGTAGATAGAGGCAAAGGTACCACCTATAGCACAAGAGCCACATCTAGTGCGCATGTTTTCGCCTTCTCGAGGCCAAGATAGACTTGAGCGCCTCGAGAGTGCTGTGGGGGTATTACAGAGCGACGTGGCCGAGGTTAGGGCTATACAGGCTGCACAGTATCTGCATACGACAGCACAGCTTGACGCTCCTACAGTTACTCCAGTGAGATGTGCCATCACCATCTGTAGTACAACCCCGAGCCTCCCCTGCATCACCATCACTAGCATCACCACAGCCCGATTTACCAGCGCCAGCTGAGCCTACAACAGCACCAGAGGCTCCACCACAGGACACTGACGCTAAGGCGTCGTAGTTTACTTTAGTTTTTGTCATTTTGCACTTTTTATTTTGGACATGTAGTACTCAGAAAGGATTCTCCTTCTGAGTTTATCTTTTATGTTGCTTTTATTTTTCCTCGAGTTGTATTTCATTGCTCTATCTTTATATACTCGAGTTTTATTTTGATTTTTCTTGAGCTACACTAAACCCCTTGTGTATGTGTGCATATGGTCTTGGATGTAAGGAATTTGAGGAATAGTCATAGGCACGGTCATGGGACCGTGTGTGCTCAACAAACCATTGAGACTCAACTTTCAATGAATCTAGCTCCATCAAACGCAACACTTGGAGTTCAGGAGAGTAATGTTTCAATTGCCTACCCTTACACTAATTGTTTTAATTGCTATACTTTTCATTGCACTTGCATGCGTACATTGGGGACAATGTTCATCTTAAGTGTGGGGGGGGAGTTTACATTGCACACACCTTTACTTTTGCGTTCAATTGCTTATGCTCATGTAGCCTGTGACGGTTCACCTTAGTTGCAACATTAGTATTCTTAGAGTTTAGGAGAATTTTTAACATTATATCTTATCATGCTCTAGTTTCATCTTGAATTTTAGGGAATTTTTGCTCGATTATCTTATATTGCACTACTCACTCTTGGAATCTTTTGGAAACTCAAGCTTGAAGTTTTTAAGAACAAGTTTATCACCTTTTTTGTAAGTTCTTAGTTTTGTTTTGAGAAATACATAATATATATATATATATATATATATATATATATATATATATATATATGGAAAAGAGAAAAATAAAAGTGAATTTGTGAATATTCACTTCATTTTATTTATGCATTTGGGGGGGAAAGAGCTACCACCTATGAAGTATGTAGCTACTCTCATAAGTCGGATACAAGTTATGCCCTAATGAGAGAAAGAGCTATATCATGGGATGCGTGAAAGCTACTACCCCAGTAGAAAGAGCTACCTCCTCGAAAGAGTGAAAGCCACCTATGGCGACTGCCTAGGAAAGGGCTACCTTAGAGGTTGTGTGAAGTTACTACTTTCTTTCTTTTTGTATATAAATAAGTCCTTTTTAACAAGAGTTTGAGGAGTACTTTTTGGGTTATCTTGAGTGAGTTCGCACACACTTACACATTTTCGAGTTGTTGTCCTTTTTTATTCAAGTTTTTAGCTAGAGCAATGATATCTTTATGCAATGTTTTGATTTCCCCATACTTGTAGAATGCTTCCTTTGCATACTTTTGGTGAACCTAACACCGAGGACTTTCAATTTTTCTTCCCAAGTAATTCAATGTTTTATTTTTTGCTTGAGGACAAGCAAAAGCTTAAGTGTGGGGGAGTTTGATAAGTACTTGTGTTATAGTAACGCGAAGCGTTATTATCTTACAATGAGCATTACTTTTATCAGATTTTATCACTAAATTGTGTGCATTTGTGTGCTTTTGTGCATTGTAGGTTTGTGGAGCTAGTTTGGAGAAAAAGAACAAAGTTGGATCATGTTTGACATTGTTGGAGAGTTCTCAAACCAAGAATGATCAAGGCACGAGTCCGGACTTGTGGGTGCGTGCCGACCTCCTTTGGAGGGGCACAAAGACAGTTGCATTCACAATGGATCCAACTCGTGTGTAATAGGAGAATTTCACCAAGGAGGAGAATTGAAGTAATCGGCATGATCCACCGTTGATTGTGTGCCCAATTCAACGGCCTCGATTAACAATGATGAATTCTGGAGCATTTCGGAAAGAATACTGTAGCAATAATGTAGCGACTTACTGCAGGGGAAATACTGTCGCAAGTTATTGTTCACTGTTTGCCAAAATTCAGCAAAACAGAGACTTCACAAGGGTGTGTGGAAATTCCACACGGCCGTGTGAAATCCTAATTTCAGCGATTTAAAGCCGCGACTCAACATTATAAAAAGGCGTTTTGGAGACTTTTTCTGGATCTTTTTGCCAATCTTTTTCCCTGGTTTATGGAGGGCTGCGGCTAGGGTTTGGAGAGGACATTGTGGAGGATCGAAGCACACAATCAGCATCGTCATCGATATCCTGCGCCCGCATAAGACCACGACCACACTATACACAAGGGGGTTTTTATCTATGATTTTGATTTGTGCTTATTCTCATATTGTGATGAATTTGTATAGCTCCATGAGGAGCTCAACACCTTGTGGGTATTCGGACTTGTAAACCCTAGGATGATTATGTTTCTATGAATTGTTATTATGCTTTTCTTTATTGATGAATAAAATTGAGTTTCAATCTTAATTGCATCTTGTATCGATTTTCCCTTGGCCGCGATACTAGGGTTGAGAATTGTCTAGGTTATCCTTTGGAGGTGTGACAACTCCTATAGGGTTAGACTACTTAAGATTGAAGAGGGTTGAGAGGGTGAGTCGTAAGGTAGCGAATGTCCCCTTTCCCCTCCGGTGTGATTTTCCCTACCTCCATGTTCCATGAGTTCTTAGCGGTCGAAATAGAGCGAAGTGCTAGGAGATGAACTCCCCTATAGCTTAGCTGCGCGAGCAATAGAGTGACGGGTTGTAGTGAATCCTAGTGCTGGGGCTTAATTGAGACTAGCATTCTTTCACCTGTACCAAAGGGTTAGAGCTATTCATAGGAACATGGCTAATCACTAGGAATCCCTAAAACTTAAAGCAATCCCGCATAGTGTGAGGTTTAGGAGATGAACTCCCCTGGGACTTAGTTGACAAGTCAACAAGAGTTAAGGGTCGTAGTGAAACCTAATGCCGGGGCATAATGATTGGGATTAGTCATGGTTGACCTTAGGTTTGGGACCGTGTATTTAAGGATATCCTCGACTCATTTAACATCAATAGGAGAGTATAATAGCATTGTCTTGCACTAAAAGCATAAATCCTAGGGGTAGCGTGCCCGGTTTCCCTATTTCACTCATTGATTGTCTTTCTCTCATCACTCTTGTTTGAACTCTCTTACCTTCCATATTTTCCTTTATTTCATTCTTGTTTTCGAGTATCTTTACACACACACAATTGATCTTGCTCTCGTTTTCCGTATTTTGCATTATGTTAGATAGCAATTGCGTGTATCTTTGATCCCTACTCCCTGTGGATTCGACTACCCTCTCACTAGGGTACTATTATTACTTCAACAAGCCCGTGCACTTACAGGATACATGCAAGGGGTCGTGTCACCACTCCTATAGGATTAGACTACTTAAGATTGAAGAGGGTCGAGAGGGTGAGTATTGAGGTAGTGAAACTTCCCCTTTCCCCTCCGGTGTGATTTTTCCCTACTTCCATGTTCCATGAGTTTTTAGCGGTCGAAATTGAGCGAAGTGCTAGGAGATGAACTTCCCTGGGGCTTAGATGCATGAGCAACAGAGTAAAGTGTTGTAGTGAATCCTAGTGATGGGGCTTAATTGAGACAAGGGTTCTTTTATCTGGACCAAAGTGTTAGAGATATATATAGGAACAGGGCTAATCATTAGGAATCCCTAAAACTTAAAGCAATCCCGCATAGTGTGAGGCTTAGGAAGATGGACTCCCCTAGGACTTAGTTGACAGGTCAACAAGAGTTAAGGGTCGTAGTGAAACCTAATGCAGGGGCATAATGATTGGGATTAGTCACGGTTGACCTTAGGTTTGGGATCATATATTTAAGGATATCCTTGACTCATTAATCATCAATAGGAGAGTATAATAGCATTGTCTTGCACTAGAAGCATAAATCCTAGGGGTAGCTTGTCCGGGTACCCTATTTCACTCATTGATTGTCTTTCTCTTATCACTCTTGCTTGCACTCTCTTACCTTCCATATTTCTCTTTATTTCCTTTTTGTTTTCGAGTACCTTTGTACACACACAATTTATCTTGCTCTCATTTTCCATATTTCGCATTAGTTAGATAGCAATCGCCTGTATCTTTGATCCTTACTCACTAAGGATTCGACTACCCTCTCACCGAGGTACTATTATTACTTCGATAGCCTGTGCACTTGCGGGATACATGCAAGGGGTCATTTCATATAGCGAAGAACAAGGTGTCCGAAGAAGCGCTACGAGAGTCCACCACTCTTCTTCTTCTTCTCGTTTGATTCAATCCTCAATTCACAGTCTTGTAAGCTTTAATCAATCCTCTTATTGTTTTGATTTCATGCTCAAAACTAGGGTTTTGGTTCCACACTTTTCGCATCTCTTTTTGGGTTTTTTTTTGTATTATAAGATTCTTGTTGTTGATTTTTGTTGGTCTGACATGACCCCTTGAGTGTATCCCGCAAGTGCACGGGCTTGTTGAAGTAATAAATTTACCCTGGTGAGTGGGTAGTCGAATCCACAAGGAATAGGAATTTAAGACATGAGATTTAACTATTTAGCTAAGCGATGTACGGTGAGTGTGAAGAGAATCAATGAGTGAATATGAAAGCAAATATAAAGAGACAAGAAATAAAATAGAAAGATGGAAGGTAAGAGAGTGCAAGTGTGAGTAAATAGAGAAGGACTAGGAATGGATGAAATAGGGTATCTGGACAAGCTACACCTAGGATTTATGCTTCTAGTGCAAGACTATGTTATTATACTTTCCTATTAATGTTAATTGAGTCAAGGATATCCTTAAACACACGGTCCCAAACCTAAGGTCAACCGTGACTAACCCCAATACTATGCCCCGGCATTAGGTTTTCACTACGACCCTTGACTCTCGTTGGCCTGTCAACTAAGCCCTAGGGTAGTCCATCTTCCTAAGCCTCACACTACGTGGGATTGCTTTAAGTTCTAGCGATTCCTAGTGATAAAACCTGTTCCTATGTATAGTTCTAACCCTTTGGTCCAGCTGGAAGAACCCTAGTCTAAATTAAGCCCCAGCACTAGGATTCACTTCAACCCTTCACTTTGTTGCTTGCGCAACTAAGCCCCAGGGGAGTTCCTCTCCTAGCATTTCACTCTATCTCGACCGCTAAGAAATCATGGAATCACACTAGAGGGGAAAGGGGGCGTTCCGCTACCTCACGACTCACCCTCTCAACCCTCTTCAATCTTAAGTAGTCTAACCCTATAGGAGTTGTCACACCTCCAAAGGATAACCTAGATTGTTCTAAACCCTAGTGTCACGGCTAAGGGAAAACAATTACAAGAAACAATTAAGATTGAAACTCGAATTTATTCATCAATAATGGAAAAGCATAATAGCAATGTCATAGAAATATAAAAATCCTAGGGTTTACAAGTCCGAATACCCACAAGAGGTTTAGCTTCTCATGGAGCTATACAAATTCATCAAAATATAAAAGTAAGCATAAATTGAAAGCATCGATGAAAACAACCGTGCGTATGATGTGGCCGTGGTCTTATGCGGCCGCTGGACGTCGGTGACGATGCTGATGACGCGCTCCGAACCTCCACAAAGTCCTCTTCGAAACCCTATCCGCGCTCTCCAAACGTTGGGGAGAAAGATTGGGAAAGAGATGTGTAAAAAGTCTCCAAAACAGGCTTTTATAACGTTGAGTCGCGGCTTCAAATTGGCTGAATCGGGACTTCACATGGCAGTGTGAAATTTCCACACGCCCGTGTGAAGTTTCTGGGTTGCTGGATTTCCGTCACACGGCCGTGTGGAATTTTCGGCCGATTTTCGACTGAAAGTGAACAGTACCTAATTTTTGGCTGCCGGTGAACAGTAGTTTGCTGCAGTGCTTTGTTACAGTGATTTTCAACTGAAAACGAACACTCCTGAATTCATTGTTCTTCATCAAGGCTATTGAATTGGGCACACAATCAATGGTAGGTCTTGCCGATTGCTTCAAATCTCCTTCTTGGTGAAGTTCTCCTAAGCTACACTAGTTAGACTTGTTGTGAATGTGACTGCCCTTGTGCCCCTCCAAAAGAGGTTGGTACACACTCACAAGTCTAGGCTCGTACCTTGCTCTTTTCTTGGTCCGAAAACCCCCCAACAACGGCAAACACGATCTAACTTCGTTCTTCTTCTTCAAATTAGCTCCACAAACCTACAATGCAAAAGAGTACACAAATGCACACAATTTAGTGATAAAATCTGATAAAAGAGATGCTCATTGTAAGATAATAATGCTTCGCGTTACTATAACACAAGCATTTATCATGGTCCTTGAGAATTTGCTATTATGGTGTTGGGTGATTGAGATCACAGTGGAGGGGAGTCTTTTTCTCATTTTGTCTATTTAAATGTGCCGAAAGTCTCCAACATGGGCTCTAAAATTGTTGCCTTTCCCATCTTGTTATAGATTTTCATTTGGTGAGTGTTTGATAAAAATGAAAAAGGAGTTTGGCTAATGTGATGAGGTTGTGCCATACCTTAACCATTCCGATACCATTATCATAAACAAGAGGGTGGATATCCTCACTGTCAACCATTTTCTTTACCTATAGAAACAAGAACCATATTTTAATTACACTGAAAAGCACTTTTTTAACTGTGTTCTTATCTAACTTTTACTTGCATGCTTAGGGTATCTAATCATATATAACTGATACTGTAAAGAGAGTGTGTTTTGTCAATAGGTATTCAAGTGTCAATTAATTCCAACTTTCTTTATCTGGTCTAGTTTCAAATTCTTGGCAATTGGTCTATAGTATCTCAATTGGAAACTATTTCTCGAGACAAAAACAAGAGTTGAAATACAGAGAAAAAGCATAAGATGATGGACATCACTTGAAAATACAACATTTATATACCTATAGTAATAAGAGTAATAGTTAATAGTTCACAAAAAAATTTGAGATGTCATGTTGGAACAGGGAATAAAGAAAATGAGAAGAATATTATGGAAAAAATCAAAAGGTAACAACATAATTTTATACTTGACTAACAAATTCTTATATATCTTGCATTATGTTGAAACAAAAGAATTTTCTATTAGCTCAAAAATCTAGAAAGTGGACTCAAGTATACTTACTAGATGTATCTATATATGCCAACTCATACCGATGAATGGCGTGTATTGGTTATGTATTTATTTCTTTTTGTCACTCTCATGTTGTTTCCTAATTAAATAAATGGGGGTATGTGTATTATAATTTATGTCTATTATAATTTTTGTATATAAAACTATCTCATTTTAATAGTTGTGATATATAGGTAGTGGGAGACTAGCTTTGTTTCTTATTTTAATTAAATCAGATCACCCAACAAAAGTCTAGATTCATATAAATGTTGTGATTTACTATTTTATATATATATATATATATATATATATATATATATATATATATATATATATATATATATATATATATATATATATATTAGTAAATCACAACATGTATATACATAGGTGTGTGTGTGTCTATATATATATATATAAGAGTTTGCATTAATCAAATATATCAGTTTAATTGTTTTTTGGGTTTTCCTATATTTTTATATGGGTTTTTTTTTATTATTTTGGATGATTTTTTATGTGTATGGATGCTTAGACAAACATGTCACTTCTGCATTTGAAACATGGAATAGAGTAACAAGGACAATGAATGAGATAGTGCATGAGGAGACCTCAACCACAAAAAACCTTCATCAGCGCAAGAAGAGACATTTGCAAAGACTTCAAAGTAGTAGAACATTGTATTCAAATGATGAGAGCATGATAGATACTAATAAGTTTAAATTTTACTTTGAGTAAGTTATATTGTTTTGAACTATTTATACTAATGTAGCTATATATGGTCTTAATTGTTATATGGTAATATGTCTATTTTTTTTAATTAATGTAGGCATTTATGGAAAAATTTAACAGAAAAAAAGAGGAGGTCTTCTATATGTATTGATTCTTTATGGTTTTCTATGTACAAGAGCAAGGTGACCAAGGAAAAGGTGCTCAAGTGGATCAAAATGGAAAAGATACTTAAAAAAAATTATGTGTTCATTCCCATTGTTTGTTGGTGAACTCTCTTCCATATAAAAATTCTTTTTTTTTTCCACTCGGTGTGCCGTAATTTACTTATTGTGTTTTTCTTTTCTAAATGAAAGGGGACACTGGAGCCTTCTTATCCTTTGCAACTTTGGTGAAAATAGGAAGCCAAACATTAAAAAGTCTTTCATGCTACTACTAGATTCACTTCATCAAGCAAATTCAGAGAGGCTAGTGCCAGATATAAGAAGGTATGCACTTATTTTTCACCTTTCTTTTCCTTTGGACAAATAAGGTTCCCTTTTGTTCTTTATTGGTGATGATTATCTTGCGGGCTTACTATTATCCTTAAAACTTCCATAAAGAATTAATATTGTTCAGTTTCTATATAGGCATAAGACAAATTTATTAAATCACCTTAAATTGTGTTTTTGTTGCGTCATTGCTCTATATATTGATCATCATTTTATACGTACCTTCATGTTTTTATGCATCATTGCTTTATGCATTATTCAAGTTTGATCACTATACGACTGTTGTAATTTTTTCAGGTTTGGTATCTTTGGTATTTACTTCTTTTTACTTGGATAACAAACTTATTCTAAGAGCCACTCTTAAATAAAAATTTAAGATTTGATTTTTTTTTTTTTTGATGAAATACTATATATGATATGTAAAATAATTTTATTTTATAATTTATTGCAGGAAGTTAATAGGTTTTGCCAAAGGAGTGGGACACAAATTCACAAGGATTATTTTCTTTTATGGTACAAGTTGTAGAGACAACTTAGCATTGATACTTTGGTCTTTTGATGCTTTTTTGTATTTGGATGGTAACTTAGGTTTTGGAATGATTGTAGACAAACAGTTGGTTATATTGAACATTTTATTTTTGGATTCAATGTTTGTAAATTAATGTTTGGAATGGATACCTTTGAATTTAATATTTATATTAACAATGAATTATTACTATGATTTTTAATATTGCAGTGAAAATTTAAATCACTACGTACGATTTGTTAAACAATGACTGCAAAAATAATTGTAGCTAGAGCACGATAAAACAAGATAAAGTCACTACGAATATAAAAATTGTCGACAAAGCCCACAATTCTCTACAAAAATTATCGTTGATAAAACATAATGGAGCAAGACAAATCCACTTTTCTCAATGAATTTTTTCGTAACTAAATTTCGTAGAGAATTAAGGAAACCATTACCTACAATTTTATTCGTATCTAATAATCTTTTATCTCCACGATTTTTTAATTTAAGCTACAAATTTTGTTTACGTATCTCTATGAAAATAACGTAGAGAAAAGTTCCAAGGTTTGGCTACGAAAATAGGAAATTGTAGCCAAATAATATTACCTATGGGCCCCGTTCTCTACGTTTGGCTCTACGATTTGTTTTCGGAGATAATAATATTTACCTACGATTGTGATATTTTTGCCTATGAATGTTTATTGTAGAAATTAGTCAGATTTCTTGTAGTGATGAACATTCCCTCAAGGATTAGTGGCTGAATGATGCTTGGATCCCACGGAGATGGCTTCCAAAGATGCCACTCAAAAGATGACTTCCCTTGTCGTCAACCTCTCAAAATGTGGATCAAATGGGTGGATCTCGTCGTATCTCGCTCTCCCCACCGTTCTCTCCTCAGAAATGCCCTCTAAATCCTTCCTCTAGTTAGGATCCAAAGGTGGTGAAGTGAGCTCCAAGAAGGCTAGGGTCTTCTCCTCTAAAAATGCCCTAAAAGCTCTCGTAAAAACTCTTTTTGGGATGCCATACGGCCTGGCATGCGGTCGGCATACGGGCAGTGAAGATTTCTGAAATTCACGTAACTTGCTACAGTGAACTGCTACATTAAACTTCTACAACATTTCATGCAGCAGTCTTCATGCCCATATGGTTGCCCGCATGAAACTCCAGAATTAGCGTTTTCTTGAAGTCTTCGTACTACAGGATTGCTGCAGTGCTGCAATAGTGCCCGGGGCTCTAAAATGGTGTTTTTGGCGCTGATTTCTTCTCAAATCCTATTATTGAGCTCACCTAAGCTTCTTTTGTACCTGTAACACAAAAGGAGCCAATTTAGACCAAAAACAGGCATCAACTAATATAAAAATACATAAATCATAAGCAGAAATACATATAAAATACATACATTTAGGCGTTTATCAAACATCCCCACACCCAAGCGTTTTCTTATCCCTAAGCAAACAAACATGAAGAACAAAAGCTTAACTGTAAAAACCTCCACAAGCATAGGCAGAAGGAAATCCAGAATGTGAGTAGTTCTATGGGTAACTGGTTAATAATAGTTCTATTTTATCTAAAGTGCACCTATGAGCGTGTGCTAACCTCCAGCCCTAACCTCCAAATCCTGAATTATCCCAAGGTGTCCCATCACCCCACACACAATGCAGTTGGCATTAGGATGTTAAAGACACCCTCAATAACCAGTTAACAGTCCTTTGGGTCGTAAGTAAGACTCTAGCCCTCAAGTGACCATGCAACAGGTTTCAGGGGATACAGACGACATACTTTATTTCCTTACTTGCATATATGCATACATTTTTCTTTTCTTTTCTTTTTCTTTCTTTTTTTTTTGAGTCTGACTAACGTTGTCACACCCCGACCCGCAGGTCCACAAGACGCGACACACCGCTGCAACCATCTCGAGGAGAGATGCTCCACCGCTCAACCCCCGAGACAGCACAAGGCTGAACAATAAACCTGGAATAAATAATATTAATACAAATGCCAAATTTCAAAGACAACACTGCCCGGCGGAAGTAATATAAACAACAGCAATAACGACAAAAACAACAACTACGACGGCGACATCAACAATAAGGATAGAAGATGGAAGGCACTGACAATAATAGCAAAAGATGATACACACAAGTTTAAGGATAGTTTAGGTACAACACCATACAGTAGAGTTCTCAATATACTAGTGGATCCGAGACTCAAATAACTTATGCATGATCCAAAAATAACATACACGAATAAAAGCGATACAAGGACAAAAGAAGGCGACAAATGCCCAGCACATAGCCGCACCGCCTCACCTTCCACCTGCAACTAAACTGGGAAGGAGAAAGAGGGGTTGAGTAACCACAGTTACTCAGTGAGGGGATTAGCACAAATCCACCAAAAATATACCGAAAGATAACAGTACCAAAACATGAATCAGTGAAGATACTTGCTAGTAATATACTAGGTTTAGAACATACTTACATAAATAATCTTCACCACAATACAACGAGATAAAGTAATACCAAGAACTTCTTAATACCCAACTAGGGTTTAAAACAATAAAACTTTGGAAAACCAAACACAGGTTTAAGCTATAAAACACACTGGATATTAAACAAACTTTACTATGATACCAATATATCGATACAACACCAAATCAAATACAAGTGTAGCAATTTATAAAACACAAGGTTTATCAATTGTAACATGATGAAAATCCTCAAAAGTTGGGAGTAATAAGGATAACAATTATCACATAAGAATACCATCTTTCTCATTGAAGTACAAATAGAATTTCATAGAAATCAACAAGAAAACACATGCCATCCTGGACCTAGCATAAGCACAATTCTCATCGATAGATTCAAATATCAAGATGTTTAGAAATAATTAACTCATCGATCTAAATCAACAATGATGTCCAGAATGGCCTCAAAAACTCTCCGTCGCTAACCATGGCCTTGGTTAGGTCTGGAGCTACCAAGATGCGCATATCTTGGCATTGGCCATTGTGAAGTTTGTGTGGTGACTCCGAACAACCCAACTATACCCATGTCAGGCATCTATGCTTCCACCTGACATGGTATAACCGTTTTTGACAGTATTCCACGCCACCTCTGTATAGGTCGGCCCGTGGAAACCATCCACTTCTTACTGCAACAAATTCTGGAGCTCGGCTCCTATGTCACCAACAAAGAATTTAAACAATAACTCAGCCCGTAGGGTCAATGAGTACATCATGATAGCATAATTCTCAATAAGAGACAATACATGTTCGCAATGGCAATACTCACTCCAAGAGTGATCAATTTGATCATATTAATAATAATGAAACCACTTTTATCAAAACTATCATACAAAGATGTCTTTTGAAGATATACTTTGAGCATTGCATCAATACCATGAAAATCAACTTATTTTCACATGCTTTTGATCAAATAAACAATAGTTAAAACTAAACAAGATTTCTTGAGCACTTGCTCCAATCATAGCCTTCGCAATAACACGAAATGTGTAGCATAAATAGGTTATATGAATCCATTTGGATACGATAACAAAAGGCTCAAACCTTCGATTGGAAACCACGAAGTCATAATAAAGCTTTCGGAACATAAATACAACATTTGCCAAACTTTACAAATAAACTTAACCATGATTCAAATACGCCTTTTTGGTCATCAAATCAAACATCTCAAATCTCATAAGAATACACAATTTGAAACATATACTTCAAGACATAGGATTTTCAAATCTCAACAACATATAAAAATACTTTAATAATGCTTAGGAAATGAATCTAGTCACAATTTAGTTATGGCTCCAACTAGCCAAAACACTTTCAAAAGCCACTACTAATACAAGGTATCATTCAATTGAAATTAAACTAATTATGACAAAGGTGTGTGAAATAATACAATCTATAACTAATAGAATATCTAATCTTCACTTACAAATTCCTAATCACATAACAACTCAACTAACCATTCCTTTGAATGGTAATACTTTCAAGTAAGAAAATATAAATGCATATACATATATAGATATATATCTCATTCCAAAATCAAGTTTAAATCTTAAACCGAAGCATAAAACGTTTAGAGCCCAAATCAAGCATCATAATGCACAACGATAAATATCTATACGTATATAGGTATTCTTCGGATAGGATTATGCTTATAAGTCCCACTCACAACTTTGAAAACTTTGCTTCCTTGAACGCTAGTCCTCGACAAGCTCTTTGCTTCAATCCAAAGCTTTTCCTCCTTGAGAAGGCACAGGAAACACCAATAAGTTGTTAGGGCAAAAGTCAAGCAAGAACCCTAAGTTCTTCTACCAAATAACCCTAATGAACTCTAGGGTTGCTCCAATCACAACTCAAGGTGCTAAACCAAATCTAAGGGTTTAAGCTTCTCTCTAAACCAAGGAAACCAAGAACACAAGGAAAGCTCACTAGAGCTACAGTAACTCTAACCTAGGAGATGAAGGATCTCTCTCAATCCTTCATCAAACCAAGGAAAATACAACCAATCAAGAATGTAAACTCAAGAACAACTACCTACTAAGGATTTCTCACCAACAACTCAAGAAGAACCACAAGAGAGAAAGGAAGAAGAAGAAGAGGAAGAACCATACCTCCAAGCTTCTCAAAATTCCAAGGAGGTCTTCACAAGGGAGGATAAAGGAGATCCTCAAGCTTCACTAACAAAGAACAAGAAGGAGAACAAAGCTCAAGCTCCAAAACAAACTAACTAACAAACCCTAGCCTCATCCAAACAAGCAAAGAAGAAGGGAGGAGTGAAGAAGAACTTACTTTGAAGAAACAAGGGATTAATTGCAAGCTCCACAAATCAGCCCAAAATCTCCTCCAAAACAAGCCCTAAACTCTGAAAAAAAGTAGAGGAAGAGAGGAGGAAGGAATGAGGGGCTTTAGGGAGAAAGAATGTGGTAAAAAGGAGCTAAAACAAGACTTTTATAAGCAAAACGGTTCGATGTGCGGGTAGTGTGCGGCCCCGCACAGTGGCCGCACACTCCACTGCCTGGGTTGTACGGGTGGTGTGCGGCCCCGCACAGTGGCCGCACATTCCTCTGTCTGGGGTGTGCGGGCCGCACAGGGGCCGTACACGAGGCCGCACAAGCCTCTGAAATGCTTGTGGGGGCTGTGCACAGCCCGCAAACACCACTGTGCGCCCAACACACGACCCAAACGCCTTTTAAAACCCTCAAAACTTGACCCTAAACCCTCGGCAAGCCTCACCAACTCAAAACAAAGGAGAACTCAACTAAATCACCAAACAAACAACAAAGGAAAGATCGAAAAACATCGATCTACACAAAGAGGGAAAACCCAAAATACTACAAATGTAGACTGGAAAAAAAAATCTTTTTGAAAGATGCACAAGCTAATTAGGCACAAGAGCCACCCAACTTACTCTATTTTTCATTTTTTCACATAGATACTATATCTCATGCTAAAGTAGTAAATGAATACTGTCATAGACTCATTTTTCATTTTTTCACATAGATACTGTATCTCATGTCCCAAGGTATAAAACTTCCTACACAACTTCACTTAAGGCTAAAGAAAACAATAAAGGAGCCAAAAGCTCTTAAAAGTGTTTTGAAAATAGAATTTAACATTTTAATGAGAAAAACATTGTGATGGGTTGGTTGGAGTGTATAAGGTGGAAGTAATTGTGCAAAAGTCTAAAAGTGCACTAAAGATAAAACAGAACATCATTCAGGCATAGAAATGAAATACAACTCACATATGTCAATCCTTCAAGCTAGGAAGTTCTAAACTAGGTATTATGGCTATCACTAGTAAATCATGCATGCAAAATAAGTAAAGTACCCCATCCCCTCACCTAAAGTCGTACATTGTCCCCAATGTACATGAATCAACAGAACATGGTGCTAGGTATGAACGAAAAATAAAAAGACAAGGTAAAAAAACTTCCGCAATTAGTCAATGAGATAACTGCCAAGTCTGCATAGACTAGAATAAGTTGCGAGGGTAGGGGGTGTGAAGCTTCCTTAATGATTGGTCCTGAAAACAATAGAAGATCTATCATAACTCAGAAAATAAATAAAGAAAGGCGAGTCAATAGAGATTAGAATAGATAAATACATAAATTGGGAAATACAAAATAAAAGTAATAAGTCTAAGTGCACACAATAATACAAACAACATGACTGTAAAAGTAAACAGCTGTGCAGTAAGTCTAAGGATCTGGTGGGAGAGACGGTGCCATGTACGTGGTAGTGGCAAAGGTAGTGCCACCTCATGACGAAGAGCTGCAACGGTATATGAGCATCTCAATTATGCTGCTCTCGATACGGCTCTGTACTGTAGCTAACTCCCTCTATCCCCTCTCAAGGGTTTGAAGCTGTTGGCAGACTTGGATGCAGAATTCCTCAAAACTTGCCTCGAGCGACTATTGACTCACTCTGGGTTCTAGTTCAGTTTAGGGGTGGACTCGGACTGAGACTCAGATTTTATCTCTGTGTCCTGTGATGGTCGGGGATCTTGTGCATTTCTCCATCCACGCTGTGTAAGGCGATAAGTGGTCCCCGATCATTGGACTATCCCAATGGAGAGTAAGGTCGGCATCCCAAGTAACATGATAGAACCCACAACTCTCATGCCTCAGGTGAGCTCAATCAGCCCTAAGCCTCAGATCTGGTGCATAATGTATGGTTCGGAAAATATAATCCCAAGGTGAATCAAAGTCCGCTAATGTGCAAAAAGCTCGGCAAAATGATGGCCCAAGTGATAAGGTAGTGCTCAATGATACTATAAATCATCAGCAAGTCAGTGCTCGTGACTACCCGAGTGGAATCTAGTCTATCTCCAATGCTTTTGGACAATAAGGCTTGAATATATCTGTGGGCAGGGTTCAACATTTGGGAGGCCTTTTTCTTCCTCGTACCGCCAATGGACCTCCAAAACGAGTCATGTGTGACTTGGTGTGGGAAATCCTAGGGTAAGCTTTCGAACTCAAGGGTCTAAGTAAACTCTTCTGTGTAAAGCCCAAGATGTACACCGAGTTGATCTTGATAGAGTCTGTGCTTCTTGACAAAGGCCCAAAATGATACAGAGCTTGCTTGACAAGTAAAAGGGCAATACTTGGCCACTTCTATCGTACTCAATACCTCCAAAGTCACTTCTCTATAAGCGGGTTCTTCAATCTCAAACACCTTATCCCACCCGTCATGAGAGATGTATTCACAGATGGTATTGTCTAAGCCTAAAGCCTTCAAAGCTTCCCAATTGATCCTTCTAATGAAAAGAATGCTTAATGCTTGTGGGCTTCATTTATAAACTTTGGCTCACTAACGTGTGGTGGAGGGCTTCTCCTAGCTCTCTTCGAGGCCAAATGCTTGGTCGGCATCCCTATAAGACAATACATGCACCATCAAACCAAAATTCCATGAAAAGAATGCTTAATGAAGTTAAAAGGCTGATTTTTAGGCATTGCTACGGTAATTTCAGGAGAAATTTTGCAAGAGCTTCTTCTTGTAAAAGTAGCAATCAAAATGTAGAAAGATTTAGATTCAAGCTAGAAGTTTGGAAAAAGCATTTAAATCACATTCCACGAAGCTTTCATCCCTTTTGAGCAAGAAAAACCATGGAATGAGTGAGAAATGAAGCTTACCTAAGGTTAGGGCTTCTTGGAGAAGATGAACTGAAACTCGGCTAAAATGTTGATAAAACCTTGAAATCTTTCCAAAAATTTGTTTGTTAGGATGAGGAGAACATTTTAGTGCAAAAAAAATGAAGAAAAGTGGTGGAGAAATGGAAAGGAAAAGAGAAGAATAAGATAGGAAATGAGGTGAATAGTGAAAAATGAAAAGCTGAGGGAGATAAAGGGGGCTGGCCAGCTATACGGCCATCCATGCGACCACATGGATGGCCGTATGGATCTCTGGATAGCATCCAAACATCTCATGTGGTCAACAAATGGGTGATTTCTAGATTTTTCATAAAATGCTCATCCTAACCACCATAAAACACATAAAAACAAAGCCAAAATCACCTATAAACATCGAAAACATGAAATTGTAAGTACCAAATTGAATGATAATCCAAAGAACTCACAACAACCATGGAAGAACATGAGTAAATAAATTAAGCAAATGACTAACTAAGCATTACCACACCCTTAAGAATAAAGAACACTCAAGCAAACACACACATCAGAAATACCTCTTCAAAATCAATTCCATATCCTAAACATAACCATTAGCAACAAGCCTAGCTTTATACCTCTCAACTTCACCATTTGTCTTCAATTTCGTTTTATACACACATTTAACTTCTATTACCTTTTCCCTGCTGGTAATTCACAAAGTCTCCAATTGTTGTTCTTCTGAATTATTTCAATTTCATCTGCCATTACTTGCCTCCAATGACCTGATTTCTCAACCTCTTCATACCAACATGGATCAGTCACATTTAAGGCAAAAGAACATCTTTCATATAAATCTTTCAAAGTCCTGACGTTCAGTATTGGTGACTCATCAATTTTAAAGTCAATTCCTCAACTTCCCTGAGCCATAAAAGAACCATTCCCGTTACTGCTATTAGCTCCTAAACATGATCTATTTATTTCTCCAATTCTTGAATTTTCTACAATTGGATCTGCCTTTCTTTCTTGCATCACAATTGTTCTGGATGCCTGATCATTCACCACTGTCCATTGCCAAATTTCTGACTCCAAAAACTTTACATCCCTACTAATCACAGGTTTCCCAGAATCAGGTAAAAATACCCTATATGCCTTTGCATCTACACAGTAGCTAACAAAAATCCCTTTCACTGCTCTATCATCTAATTTTTGCAATTTTTGTTTAGGTACATCTACCAAGGCAACACAGCCAAATACTCTTAAATGAGTGACTTTAGGCTTCACCCCAAACAATACTTCATGAGGTGTCTTCTTCCAAATCACATGAGTTAGAGAGACATTGGACAAATAAGCAGCTGTTACAATTGCCTATGCCCAAAAATTCTTTTCCAAATCACTAGATTTAAGCATACTCTTGGCCTTCTCCACAAGTGTTCTATTCTTTCTCTCAGCTACTCTATTCTGTTGGGGAGTATAAGGAGCTGTCAATTCATGTTTCATCCCCTTTTGCTCACAGAACTCCAGAAATTCCTTTGATAGAAACTCTCCACCACAATCAGTTCTTATTATCTTCAGTTAATTTCCTGATTGTCTTTCCACTATTAACACAAATTTTTGAAAGCAACTGAACACCTCATGCTTGAATTTCAAAATGTATACCTGATGCGTATGCACGAGAGGGTCGTATACCCAAGGGCCTGAGAATCTACACTTACTTCCCTTTCATATGATTGCTTGTCCTACCAATTCGAGTGTTGCAGCAAAATTATAAAATACAATTCAAGCTCTAATATAAAGCTTGACAAAGAAGGCGATACACGAGGAATAAACAGGGTAAGAAACGGTCACGGATGTGGATCCCCGAGGGGGCTACTAAAGTGTCAAGGATACCCTAACTAGCATGCAATTGGGTAGTTTGACCTAGAAGCCTTAAATTAGACCAACCCAATGGTCACGGCAATTGGAACCTAATCCGGTACGAGTATTAGATACATAATCTCTTCCGCCCAAATCCTCCTACGATTGCAATGAGGGTGGTGGATTTCTGAAGCTAGGTTTAAAACACAATCAAGACAACCCTAACAATGGTGGGGGTACAATTATCCGTTGGTCACGGCATATTAGTACATGTATCTCTTCCAAGCTTGGTGAGCCTAATCCTAGGGCAATGGCCATTTAACCTAGTAAAGTCTAGAAATTGATACACCCAGTTCTCATGCATACCAAGGCATTCAAATTGCACCAAACAAGGATCACAAACCAATCTAATAGCAAATAACAAGTTAAGCATCCATACAACACAAGTTCACCGCCAAGGTTCACCTACATTTGGTGTACTTGGGGGTTTAGTTGTTCATGGTCACAAAATACACAAATAAATACAAGAAAATAACCAAACAAACCATAAAGAACACTCTCCCAAAGATTGGAGGCCGAATGATGCATGGATCCCCTGGAGATGGCTTCCAAAGATGCCTCTCAAGGGGTGGCTTCCCTCATTGTCAACCTCTCAAAATGTGGATCAAAGGGGTGGATCTCGTCGTATCTCACTCTCCTCACTGTTCTCTCCTCTAAAATGCCCTCTAAACCCTTCCTCTAGCTCAGATCCGAAGGTGGTGAAGTGAGCTCCAAGAAGGCTAGGGTCTTCTCCCCTAAAAACGCCCTAAAAGCTCTCTTAAAACCTCTTTTCGGGATGCCATATGGACAATGAAGATTTCTGAAATTCGCATAAGTTACTACCATAAACTGCTATAGTAAAACTACTACAGCACTGCATGAAGCCATCTTCACACCCGTATGGTTGCTCGCATGAAACTCTAGACTTAGCGATTTCTTCAAGTCTTCATGCTACAGGACTGCTATAGTGCTGCTTTAGTGCCCGATGCTCTAAAACAGTGTTTTCGATGTCGATTTCTTCTCAAATCCCGTTGTTAAGCTCACTTAGGCTTCTTTTGCACCTGTAACTCGAAATGAGCCAATTTAGACCAAAAATAGGCTTCGACTCATATAAAAATTCATAAATCATAAGCACAAATACATATAAAATACATACATTTAGGCGTTTATCAACACCCAACACATTCTTAAGAAATCATCAATAAACAACAGAAAATATTTACCTCCTCCATTAGATTCAGTCTACATAGGGCCACATACATCAGCATGCACTAATTGATGCCTTTGCCTAGCTCTCCATGATTTTCCTGATTGAAATGGAAATCTTGCCAGCTTTCCATATACACATTCTTCACGATAATTTATTTTCTCAACCTCTTGCAGGCCCACAACAATTTCCTTCTGAGAAAGTACCTTCAAATCTTGGAAATTTAAATGCCCATACCTTTTATGCCCATTCGTTGGACAGTCCAACCATCTTACTTTTGGCCTCCAAGGAAACAATTTGGGTTGGGAATTGTCCAAGCTTAGCATAGGTGGGTCATTGGATGGTTTAAATATCCTATCCACATCTTTTTCCCTTCCCAAAATCTCTTTCTTGCTTTTTATGAGTTGATCAATCCTAAAGAACGGTGCTTGTTCCATTACCTTAGGGTTTGCTTCTTCTTGTGTATTTTCAGCTTGAAAGGAACATGACACTAGCAAATCCCCTTGAAAATTTTCTTGCTCACAAGCACACTGTTCTTTCATGCAATCCAAATTCTCAACATGATGTTCTTCTTCTTTCTCTTTAATTTCTACAGCAACGTACTCAGTATGCCCCATTTCTTCATTATCGTTCACTACCATATCATCTCTACAAGGAACTTGCGTTGCTTGCTCAAATACTTCATTTTCCTTGGAGAGTGTGTCAAGTATCCATCCTAATTAATGCTCAAGGTTGTTATAGGAGGCTTCATGACACTTTCGTGTGGCTTCCATACTTTGGCAAGAGGAATCGGATGCTTCAATAAAGTTAGCTAGCACTTTTTCCCACTGAGGTGCATCATCTTCGAGTATCTCATCCTTTTGAAATTGCTCTTGAGGTGCTTCCCAATGTTTTCCATCATTATTCCATAAAAAATTTTGGTAGCTCCTCTCATTTGGATGATGTGTGCTGTAGCCTGGATTGCTCTGTTGTTGTGAAGCAATAATTCTATCAAGCTTTGTACTGAGAGCTTCAACTTGAGAATATAGCTCAATGACTGCATCAATCTCCATTTAGGCTCCTTGCAAGAAAAAGTAAGACAAAATAAAAGGAAAAAATAAATAAATAAGAATGACGGAAGAATAAGAAAAGGTGAAATAGAATGAATGATGAATAGCTAAAATAGCAAAGTACAAATGTCTCTAAAACGCCTATTCCCCGTCAACGGTGCCAAAAACTTGACACACCCCTTGCGTGTGTACCCCGCAAGTGCACGGGTTATCGAAGTAATAAAATACCCTAGTGAGTGGGCAGTTGTATCCACAGGAAATAGTGTTTAGAAACAAGCGTTATCACTATTTTAGCTATAAATGGAATCGATGGTAAAAGAAATCAATATGTATATATATATATATATATATATATATATATATATATATATATATATATATATAAAAGAAAGTAATAGAGACCAAGAAGGGCAATAAAGGTAGGAGAGGTAATCGATATAAAGATGGGGTACCCGGACAAAGCTCCCCCTAGGACTAATGCTTCTAGTGCAAGACTAGTATTATACCCTCTAATTGATGTCTAATGAGTCGTGGAAATCCTTAAGAACACGGGCCCAAACCTAAGGTCAACCGTGACTAATCCCACACTATACCTGGCTCTAGACTTCTCTACGACCCTTGACTCTCAATAACCTGTCACCTAAGCCCCAGGAGAGTACCTCATACTAATGCCTAGCACCGTGTGAAATTGCATGGAGTTCTAGGGATTCCATGTGAAAGACCCTATCCCTAATTATAGTTCTAACCCTTTGGTCCAGGTGGAAGAACCCTAATCTAAGTTAAGCCCCAGTCCTAGGATTCACTCAACCCTTCGCAAGGGAGTTCATCTCCTAGTACTTCACTCTACTTCGATCGCGATTAACTCTTGGGATACGGAGGTAGGGAAATTCACACTGGAGGAGAAATGGGACGTTCCGCTACCTCTCGACTCACCCTCTCAACCCTCTCCAACCTTGTGTAGTCTAATCCTATAGAGGTTATCACACCCTCAAAGGATAACCTAATAGATTCTCAACCCTAGTGTCACGGCTAAGGGAAAATCTCATACAATCGGCATGCAAGGTTGGAACTCAATAAGAAAACATCAAATTAATAAAGCATAATAAAAGTTATAGACACACAAGCATCCTAGGGTTCACAAGTCCGAATATCCACTAGGGGTTTAGCTCTCCATGGAGTAATACAAAATCAATAACGAGTTTAAGAACATATGCATAAAAATCATAAAGAAAACCCCCTTGTAGATCGTATCGATGGTCTTGTGGAGCCGCACGTCTTCTCCAACGAATCCCTTGTCAAGCCTAGGGCACACCTCGCCGAATTGATGCCAACGAAAGCTCCGCCAATAGCTTTCTTCCAATGGATGTCGATGCCGATGTCATATAATCGCCTCCAAAGACCTCCAGGAACCTCTCTAAACCTAGCCGAAAGCCCCCCAAAAGATAGGCAAGAGATAGAAGCGGGGCTCCCCAAATAGATTTGAAAACGAGCTATTTATAGGTTGAAATCGAGCTGAAATCAGAGTTCCACACGCCCCTGTGGATTTTCCACACGGCCGTGTTGAAATTCTATTTTGCTGATTTTCGGCAGACCGTGAACAGTAACTTGCTACATTATTTGTCTACATTAACTGCTATAGTACTTCACCGAAATGCTCCCGAATTAATCGTTCTTCATCGAGGCCGTTAAATTTGGCACACAATCAATGTTAGATTATGTCGATTACTTCATTTCTCTTCATTGGTAAAGTTCTCCAATGCTACACGAGTTAGACTTTTGTGAATGTGACTGCCCTTGTGCCCCTCCAATGGAGGTAAGCACACACCCACAAGTCTAGACTCGTTCCTTGTTCCTTGCTTGGTCCGAGAACTCCCCATCAATGACGAACATAACCTATTCTTGCTTCTTTCTTCTCCAAATTGTCTCCACAACCCTACAATGCACAAAGACACACAATTGCACACAAATTAATGATAAAATCTGAGAAAAGTAATGCTCAATGTAAGATAATAATACTTCGTATTACTATAACACGAGCACTTATCACCTAGCCTCTTCAAATGATGTCACAACATGCGCAAACCTTGATGACAAACTCCTCATTACTTTCAAAACCACATTAGCATCTTTCAATTCATTTCCCATGCCTCTAATCTGGTTAACCATTGCTAACATTCTAGTAATGTAGCGTTGAACTATCTCCTTTTCCTTCATCTGCAACAAATCAAACTTTTGTCTCAAAGTTTGCTGCCTTACTAAGACCATCCTTGAAGTACCTTGATTCTCACTTTTGATGTGATCCCAGGCTTCTTTTGCTGAATCAAATCTAACCATTTTGTGAAGAATTGTTTCATCCATAGCTTGCTGCAGTAAATAGTGCCTTTGCATCATCTTCAATCTCTTTATCTATTGGGTTTTCTAAACTAATACCTTCTTCAATCACCTTCCACAATCTCTGAGATATAAAGAAGGTCTTCATCCTATAGCTCCATTGCTCATACCCGTCACCTCTAAAGACAAGTAACAAAGAGTGAAATATATTTAGTGTTGGTGCTGAAGATGAACTAGAAGCCATAACTTGAGTATCTTTACCCTCTTCCTTACTCATCCACACACCCTGGATGGCTTTTCACTGCAAACTTCAACCTCACACAAACTCCACACAACCAGCCTTCACTAAATAACCATAAAACAACCACAAAGGAGAACACAAACAACTTCAACACCGCTCTCACAGCCAATAACAGCAAATCACCAAATACAAACCAAAGATCTTACCATGAAAAGCTGATACCACTAATAATCACTACACAGATACTAGAGGTCAAGAGGAACAACTTTTGTATTCATAACAAAGATCAAAAACCATTGCATTTTACAGGATAATTAATACAAGTGAGAGAGAATCAAAGGATAACAGAAAAAACTTAATAAAAACTTAATACCATACTTCTCTTATGTTTTACAGATAATTTAGTGACCAAAAAGAAACTGACTAGGTGAGTCAGCTAGTAGCGTGGTGCACTCTGGTTAACCCCAGCTTAACTCTCATGCATCGAACTAATGCAAACCTCTTTGATGATCAAAATCTAGCCATCCATCAGAAACCTAATCCTGAGACTGCCTCAAACTTAAACACATCTCCCAAATAGATGAGATCTCAGCCGCTCATTCTTTCCCTCTCAAACCTCAATGGATTTAACTAACATTCAATTACTAGAGATGACTTTAATGCCCTCTGATTTCAATTTAATCCTACTAGGACAGTCTCTGAAACATAGACTTTGCTTCTTCACTTGATTTCTCTGCAATTCTCCAATCATTTCTAACAAACACTGGTCAAAGGTATAAATAGTTCTAGAAGGAGTCTTACAACAAGGTAGAACTGCTATGATTAGCATGAAGAATATCACAAGATGCAGCTAAACGACCAAGCTTTAGAAGAAACTAACAGTAAGGCAACCAAAGGTACTAACCTTAAGCCCTCAACAACAAACTTGAGATAACACCCTGCCCTCACCTCATCATTGATGATGCCAAGGAGCTGTAATCAGAAGCTCATCTCTTCAAAGTTGCAATATCTAGGGAAAGAAGCAAGGATTATAGATAGAGTGTGGCGACAAGGTCCCTGAATGGCCGACTCACATGATTGCCTTGGGCCAGGGAAAAGAGTGGAATTCTCTGTGATTTCCTTTATAACAAAAAGGATAAGACAAATATGGGGTTGGTGGTTTCATCATGCTTCAATCAGTTGAGGATGATCTCCAGCATGGAGATGGTGATGGCAACAGTTCGAGCTTTGACTGTTATTCTCTACTCTCTCTATTGTAGGGTGAAGCTTTGCCACAAGAAACCTAGTTTGGTCATGTTGAGAGGTGCTTGTTTTATTTAATTATATTTTATCGTGCCAAAAAATGTGGACATCGTATCCAACTGTGCCCACAATGTATTTGTGTCAAACATTGGCATAATGAGAAAATTGGTATGTCCATGTTTCATTAATCGGTTTTAAAACTCAGAAACCTAACACCTACTATGTACCTTTGAACAACGGAAAGCATTCCTAACATCTAATCATAAATAAGATTTTACATACGGAATTAGTTTTTGGGCTCAGGTCAGAATTTTGAAAACCTGGATAAGTTTTGGTTTGGGTCAATTAAAAAATTTGGGTTAAGTACTAACTCAAACTAATTATAATATAGTTTTATATTATATAATAGGAAATTTTGAATAAAAAAATTGTGGTTCTCCAGTTTTGAAAATTTGGGACGTAGTAAATTTTTTTTTCGTGGTTTCTCCATCTAACAAAAAAAAATGGAAATATTGTTAACAGTGTTAACTTTTCCTTATTTAGTATGAGCAAAATCTTCATTTCATTTGAAAACTCACCCATATGGCATATAAATATTTCTTTTTCTTACTATAAATCCCACCAAAAATTACACTAAAGAACATATATATATATATATATATATTAAAAGGTTAAAACCTAGTTTTTAATGATTTTGTTTCACTTTTATATAAAACTTATATTTCTATACCATATGAATGAGCTACAAAAATATTGTTATTTTTATTTTTATCATTAATTTTATTTGGATTTTTAATCCATTTCTTTTTATTAAATTATGGATTTTATTTAATTTTTTAATGATATAATGTTTTTTCTCTAAAAATAATTTTTTAGTATTTTTGATCTTTAATATGATACATATATACTTTGTATCCAAGGGAGTATAAAAATTTTAAAAACTTTATTTTTAATTTAATTAATTTTTCAATAATTAATTTAAAGATAAAAACAATGATTCTAGTCTTGTTGGAGTCAGGTACATGACCAGTAAATTTGGTAACTTGTTACTAGGCAGCTTTGACCAAGTTTTCGAAAACCCGAAAAATTTGAGTCAGGTAAAAAATTTTGGTTACATGTAGATTACCCGACCCATCCACACACACACACACACACATATATATATATATATATATATGCAATTATGCAAATACATAAATATGCACATGCTTCTTCATAATCACAACGACACAATGTTTAAAATATGAACAATTACATTTCAAAAATAGAAATTTTGGTTTCATGTAGATTACCCTACCCATCCACACACACACACACACACACATATATATATATATATATATATATATATATATGTGCAATTATGCAAATTAATAAAATAATAGCTTTGTCTTGTTATGCATCTTCATAATCACAACCTCACAATGTTTAAATATGACCAATTACATTTCAAAAATAGAAAGAAAGGCTTGAAAAAAAGTCAATATCTTCGAACATGCAGTTAGGTAAGATGCTTGAATTGCATTCCATTGCCATAACGGCTTAGCTCTTAAAAAGCTAATGGACCAAAAATTGGATAACAATTAAAAGTACAGTATTAGCATTTAAAAAAAAAGTGTTAAAAAAGGCAATTAAAATAATGTCCACAGAGAGAATATGTTTGTGTCTTGAGGAGCACTTCATCTACTAAAAATTTTAAAGATCGAACTAGAGGCAGGATATAAGAGCAGCTCAAGGATAATGCATAACTAAATAACACAAGAAGACATGATAAACAACAAACAATGGAATAATACTTGTTCCTTGCTCAAATCAATATATATAAATATACATAGTTTGGATGAGCATACCAAGACAAAGCACTTATTTTATCTTGAAAACATCAACCCAAACTCCACGGCACACTTAAAGGCTCTCTCAAGGAGTAACAGCAACGGAGTTGAGTACCATTAGAGGTTCCTCCAATGGCTCTATATAAATACATACCAGCTTAGTTTGTGTATCAAGCTTTCAGAGCCTTTCATTAATTCACTAAGCCATCTTTGCAGTCATGGCTCCTAATAAATTCTTATTGTTGGCATTGGTAGTCATGATTTTAAATGCTTCAATGGCTCCAGCTCGAGTGCTGAATGAGATATCCATGGTTGAGAGACATGAGCGATGGATGGCCGAACAAGGCCGGATATACAAAGATGACGCCGAGAAGCAACACCGCTTTAACATATTCAAGCACAATCTTGAACGTATTGAGTCTTTCAACGCAGCTGATCACAAGTTCAAACTCGGCGCAAACCGGTTTGCTGATCTCACTAATGACGAGTTCAAAGCCATGTACAATGGCTTCAGACCATCCCTTACCAATAATAAAGCAGAAATGGCTTCCTTTAAGTATGAGAATTTCACTGCTGTCCCTGCATCTGTGGATTGGAGAACTAAAGGCGCTGTTACGCCCATTAAGGATCAAGGCCAATGTGGTAAATAATCAAATTTATATAATTTAATATATCATACTTATAAAAATAAGTACATATATATACATATGCTAACTACATTAGATTCTATGTGCACAGGATGTTGTTGGGCATTCTCTGCAGTGGCTGCCATGGAAGGAGTCACTAAGCTAAGCACCAGTAAGTTGATTTCCCTCTCTGAGCAAGAGGTTGTGGACTGTGATGTCCATGGAGAGGACCAAGGATGCAATGGTGGCCTTATGGATGATGCCTTCAAGTTCATCATTAAGAATGGTGGCCTCACTACTGAGACAAACTATCCTTACACTGCAACTGATGGCACATGCAATAGTAAGAAAGCGGCCTCGCATGCTGCTGACATCAAGGGCTTTGAGGATGTTCCTAAAAATAGTGAGGCGGCTCTTCGTAAGGCAGTAGCTAACCAACCAATATCTGTTGCCATTGACGCTGGTGGATTTGCCTTTCAAATGTACTCTAGTGGTGTTTTCACTGGTGATTGTGGAACTGATCTAGATCATGGTGTTACTGCTGTCGGTTATGGGAAAGATACAGATGGGACCAAGTATTGGTTAGTGAAGAACTCATGGGGTGAGTCATGGGGAGAGAATGGATATATAAGGATGGAGAGGGATGTCGATGCAAAGGAGGGTTTATGTGGCATTGCTATGCAGGCATCATATCCCACTGCTTGAAGCCATTGAACATCATATACCTAATTGTGTATCTCATGGCTAGTCTTTTATTTCTATGCTTGTAGTTATTGTGAAGATATGATGGTGTATATCTATGTGCTCGAAGCAGCAAGTATGTACATTTATGTCTGTACGTGTGTTCATTTCTGAATTTGTTAAGTAATTAATGCATGTGAAGTTGGTCAGAAATCCATTTTATATTATGCGTGTGTTTGGATAGGTTGTTTCCCTCCCAAATTAAAAATGCTTAATTTACGAAATAAACACTTTTGAAAAGAAATCTAGATAAATCTAATATTTTTTAAAATGTCTATATCCATTTTCTTTTATTCCATATATTAATTTGTTAACCAATTTACTCATTTTCTACCGATTAAAATTTCCTCTACACCGGAGCAACTAGCAAAGCATTATGTTGCTGTTGATTCTTCGGGAAATCAGGAAAAACATCCATGCTTAAACATTGGAGAAGAAAGCAAAGGAGAGAAGAAGCTTGAGATGAGAAAAATTGGAACTAATTCTCATTTCATTTCAATTCAATTTAATATTTACATCTATCACTGGTTTTATATAACAACCTTGATAACATGGCCCATTATAAAAATGTAAACCAACTAATTTGACTAAAAATTCAAATAGAGTCACAAACAGATATAGCTCAATGAGATTCAGTAGCAGCAGCTTCAGCAGGTTTGGGCACCAGTTTTGGACCTTTCTCAGACTCCAAGCTTTAGCATCTGGACTTCACCTACATCTCTAACACACACAAACACCCCCCCCCCCCCCCCCCCCCCCCCCCATCCCCTCAAGTTGGAGGGTGTGAAGAAGCATGAAACACTCCCCATCCCCTCAAGTTGGAGGGTGTGAAGAAGCATGAAACACTCCCTACTTGGAAATTTGATGTTGATGTTGAGGTCCAGATAAACTTTTTGTAAAGACATCTGCTAATTGTTGTTTTGATAGAACATGATGTAAATTAATCAAACCTCTTTGTAATTGTTTTCGAACATAATGGCAATCAATTTCTATATGTTTTGTTCTCTCATGAAAAACTGGATTTTTGGCTATATAAGTTGCTGCTTGATTATCACATTTAAGAGCAATTGGTGTAACAGTAAGGACTGTTAATTCATACAACAATCTGCTCAACCAGAACTAGTTCAGAACAAACCCGTCTCATTGATCTATATTCAGCTTCTGCTGAAAAGAGGTCAACAGCATGTTGCTTCTTTGATTTCCAAGATAAAGGAGAACCTCAAAGTGCAATGCAATAACCACTAACAGATTGTCTTATGTTTGGGCAAGAAGTCCAATCAGAATCACAATTGGCCACAAGTGTCAGATCAGAATCTGAATTTAGGAAAATTCCTTGTCTTGGATTTAAACCAATGTATCTGAGAGTGTGTATTGCTGCTTCCATGTGATATTGTTTCGGGGAGGCCATGAATTGGCTTAGATATTGAACTGCAAATGCTATGTCAGGCTTGGTGTGTGTAGGATAGTTGATTTTACCAACTAAGCGCCTATATTCTATAGGCTCAATAACAAGAGGTCTGTCATCCATGTGAAGCTTGATTCCTGCTGGTAAAGGACTTAAGAAGGTTTGAGTTTCTCACAATGAAACTCTGCTAGCATATCAATGGTAAACTTTTGTTGAGTTAACAAAATTCTATTGTCTTTCATAATGGCCTCAATTCCCAGAAAAGAAAATGAATACTGCAAAGATCCTTGATTTTGAATTGAGAATTAAGAAATTCCTTCAAGGATTGAATTTCTTCTACATCTGTTCCAGTAACTAGTATATCATCCACATAGACTACTAAAAGACTATCAAACCACCTATCCCTTTAGTAAATAAAGAATAATCATTCTTTGAACTGATATACCCTCTGTTCTTTAAGGCATCTGAAAGCTTGGAAAACCATTGCCTTGAAGCCTGTTTCAGCCCATATAGTGACTTTTGTAACTTGCAAACATAACTTGAATTTTCTGTAATCAATCCTTGTGGAACTTTCATATAAATTCCCTCATGTAAATCACAATGTAAAAATGCATTGTTAACATCTAATTGGAATAAAGGCCAATTCTTCTTCACTACAACTACAATTAAGCATTTAACTGTTGTGATTTTCACCACCGGTGAGAAAGTCTCTATGTAGTCTATACCTGCCTTTTGTGTGAAGCCTCTTACAACTAACCTTGCTTTGCATCTTTTCACAGAACCATCTGCCATATATTTAATTTTATACACCCACTTGCAACTAATGGGTTTCTTGCAATATTGGTTGGAGTACTGCATCTTCATATGTAATTGGTTCTTGTAATTCAGTCATATTAGTGAGCAATTGTTAGCTATTTGTTGTGACATTGTTGAAACCAATGTTTTTGGGAATTGGTAGAAAATTTGTGAGAGAATGTGAGTAGGGCAGTGCTTTTGTATTGACATCTATATTAATATTGGTTCAAATGTAATCTTGCAAACATGCTGGCTTATAATGAATTCTAGTAGTTCTTCTATGAGTGGGGTGATTAATAATTGGAGAAGAAGCAGGATTTGAAATTGAATTTGTGTGGAATTGAAACTGAATTGGGTGAATGATCATGAAAAGAATTGCGTTGAGTTGAAGGAAAAATGAAATCTGAATTTGTGTCTGAAATGGGTAAAGGTAAGTCAGAAATCTCTGTTTCAGTATATTGATGAAAAGGAAAATTTGATTCTTTAAAGACCACATTTCTAGAAGTGCGTATTAGAAAGTTTTTTAGGTCGAGGAGTAGATATGCCTTTTTACCAAATGGATAGCCTATAAACACACAAGGTATGGCTCTAGTTTGAAATTTATCAAAGTGCTTAGTCGTAGGAGTCATATAGCATAAGCATCCAAAACTTTTTAAATGTGTATAATCTAATTTTATTTTAATCAAAATTTCATAAGGAGTCTTGGTTTGTAAAATTTTGAATGGAATTATGTTGATTAGATTAGTAGCAGTTAACACACATTCTCCCCAATATTTCAAAGGCAATTTTGACTGGAATAGAAGGGCTCTAGACATTTCTAACAAATGTTTGTGCTTCCTTTCCACAACTCCATTTTGTTGTGGTGTATAAGAACAACTTGTTTGGTGAATTATTCTTTTTTCTTCAAAAAAAAAAAAAATGTTTACCTTCTAAACTAGATCCTAATTCATAAGCATTGTCTATTCTAACAATCTTAATTTTGGTTCTAAATTGAGTCTTGACCATTTGGACAAAAGCTTTTAGACAAAGCATTTCCTTCTGTACTTAATAGATGTGTCCATGTTGCTCTACTAAAATCATCAACTATAGTAAAAAAAATATCTATACCCTTGATGGGTTTGTTTATGATAAGGTCCCCAAACATCCACATGTATTAAATCAAAAAAAGAATTGGTATATATTTGGCTATGAGGAAAAGGTTTTCTATGTTGTCTAGCTTGTGGACAAATGTGGCAAGAATCTAAGATACCTTTTTCATCATTGCAATTAACAAAAGATAAATGCTGAAGTTTAGACAAAGGTAAATGGCCAAGTCTATTGTGTCATGTTAGTACAGAATTTACAGAATCTAAAACAGATGAAGTAATACAAGCTTTATGTTCATATTGTTTATTGAATTTAAGAGGAAAAAACCAAGTTCCTAATTCAGACACAGAAATAGAAAAGTGAAGTAAATATAAGCCCTTGTGAAGTTTACCAAGAACCTGTGGCATCTTCACTGAAGGGTCCTGCACAATGCAAACATCAGATGTAAGGGCCTGTTTGGATAACCCAGAATTATAGCATAATCCATACATTATGCTATAATTTAACATTTTCTGAGAAATTATACCATATTGGCTTCTTGGTTACTTATTTTAAAGTATTAAATTATGGCATAATACAGGTATCATGGCATAAAAAAATATTCCACTAAAAGTGGAATATTTTCTCATTGTAAAAAATCTTTCTCTTTTTGATCCACCCACCAGCCACTAGTCCACCGTCGGTCAGGCCGGCTTCCAGCAATCGGCTACTAGTCCGGTCGGTGATTCGGCCGCCCTCCGGCTACCGGCCACTACTCCACCAAGGGTCCGACAAGCAACCGCCCGACCTCCAGTGACATACCGGCGGTCCAGTGGTGGTCCGAGCGGCCTCCGGTAACCGGCCACCGGTCCACCGGTGGTCCAGTCAGCTACCGGATGACCTCCGGCGACCGGCCACCGGTGGTCCGGTTGGCCTCCAGCCACCGGCCACTAATCCACAAGCGGTCCGGTGGCCGAACAACAAATTTATGTAATTTTTATTATTTTGTTAACCAAAAACTCATTCTATAAGAATAAAATATGTCACAATTTCTGTAATAATCACTTGCACTTCATACATAATAAAATTATGCCATATTATTTTATTTTGCAGCCAAACAGGCCCTAAAAGTAATTTTGCACTGCCTCTGCTTAGTAAGTTTACTCACAGAGAGAAGATTATAGGAAAACCTAGGTATAAAAAGAACATTCTCTAATCTAAGATTGGAAGTAAGCTGAATTGTGCCAGTGTGGGAAACAATTACTTTGTGTCCTGTTGGTAAGAAAACATTAAAAGGTTTTGCAACAGCTGATTTGATTTCAAAAAGGTTTGGGTTATGACAAATATGGTCACTGGCTCTAGAATCTAAGATCCAAATATGGTTTGAAATAGGTTGCTCACTAATATTACTGAAAACAAATGAATTATAAGAAGATGTAGTAATCATACTGGCAAAATTTACAGAACCTGTCAGTTGAATACTTGATTCTCCTTCATTTTGTTCATTTAAGAACTTCAGAAATTTTGTATACAAGCCTTTTGTAAAGTTAGGATCATGAGCAATATTTTGAACATTACTAGTAACATTTCCTTGAAGTGTCTCTCCTTACACCTGTGCCACAACCTTTCTATCCTTGGTGCCTTTAAAACTCCCTGGAAACCCATGTAATTTGAAACACTTCTCCTTCAAATGACCTGGCTTCTTGCAGTAATCACAAAACATATTATTTCTTCTATTCTCACCTCTCCCTTTTTCACCTCTTCCTCTTTGGAAAGAAAAACTTCCTCGGTGAGAATTGTTTTGGCCAACATGAAAAGAAGCAGAATCAAAATGGGAATTAGAGTAAATCTCCCTTTGTTTCTCTTCTTGAATCAAAATTGAATACGCTTGGGCTACAGAAGGTAGAGGCTTCATCATCAATATATTTCCTTTAATAGAATTGTACTGCTCATTTAAACCTATCAGAAACTGCATCAACTTCTGTTCTTCATCAGTTTTTGTCAAGATTGTAGTTGAACCACATGTTGTACAAACAGAAGGTGCTCTCAAAGAATGAAGCTTATCCCAAATACTTTTTATCTTTGTATAATAGATTGCAACACTACTTGCACCTTGGGAAATCTGTGACAATTCCTTTTGTATTTCAATGACCTCAGCTCCATTAGATTGCCCAAATCTCTACTCCAATTCAGCCCAAATTTGAGTTGTTGTATTGCGATACAAAACACTCTCTGAAATTTCATTTGATAGGGAATTCAGAATCCAAGAAATCACCATATTGTTGCATCTCTCCCAATGATACAAATCAGGAGATCCTTCTCCTGGTTTAACACAAGAACCATCTACAAAACCCAATTTATTCTTTGCCAAAAGAGCAATGATCATGGACCTCTTCCAAGGACCAAATCCAGTTCCCTTAAAGACTTGAGAGACAAGTACAGCACTAGGACTCAGAAATAATTAAGGATGGCAACGGGTAGGGTATGGGTAGGGTATGCCAAAACCCTTACATGTACCCGTATCCCCTGTCCCATGCCCCTACCCATACCCATACCCTTCAGGGTAAAAAAAATCATACCCTTACCCTTACCCGCAGGGTACCCGTTATTCAAATTACCAAATTAAATTTAAATAATAATAATAACAAGTTGATTAATATAAGATAACAAGTTAATTAATTTTCATTATCTATGTGTTGTTTTTAATTTATAATAATGAGAGAATTTATAAATAATTTTTAAAATTTATATTCAATATGTTGTTTTTAAAAGATTGAGAGTAACAATATACTTGGCTAATTTTCAATTTTCAAACATTATTATTAAAATCATCACAATTATGTCGGTGCGAATATTATTTTTAACACATGTTTATAATGTTTATCTCTCCCATCCCGTGCATAAGCAGCATAACTCGGGCATAACACTAGTAAATTATTATGACATTATTTTTTTATATTTGTTTTGTAATATTTAATTTTTAATTTAATTATGATTCGTAATATAAATCCAAAATTTAATTTTGATAATATTATGCACTGTCAAAGAGAATTATCATAATAATGAGAGAATTTATAAATAATTTTTAAAATTTAGATTGTTGTTTTTAGAAGTTTAAGTAACAGACTAACAAATTATTATGACATTATATTTTATATTTGTTATATAATATTTTATTTTTTAATTTAATTACGATTCTTCATATATATATCCAAAATTTAATTTTGATAATATTATGCACTTTCAAATATAATGAGAAAATCATCATAATGAAAGAATTTATAAATAAATTTTAAAATTTAGATTCAATTTGTTGTTTTTAAAAGTTTGAGTAAGAAACTAACAATATACTTGTATACTTGGTTAAATTTCAATTTTTAAAAAAATTATAAGAATCATCACAACTATGTCAGTGCAAATATTATTTTTAACATAAGTTTATCTCTTTTAGGCATAACACTAGTAAATTATTATGACATTATATTTTATATTTGATTTATTATGTTTACATTTTTTAATTTAATTGTAATTATTAATATTAATCAAAAATTTAATTTTAATTATATTATGTTATATTAAATATAAATATAAATAATAAATAATATTCAAAATAATATATTAAAAGAAAATTTAAGGTATTATTTTCAAATTAATCACAATGAAAAGATGTTTGGTAAATTATTGGCTAAATGTTTAGCTTAATACATAAGTATATATATATATATATATATATATATATATATATATATATATATATATATATATATATATATATATATAGGGTAGTAGGGTACGGGTACGGGTATGGGTTTTACCCGTACCCTCTTCAGCGGGTGCGGGTAAGGATATGGGTAGGTAGAGGCATACCCTTACCCGACCCATACCTGGTCAAAAAATAACGGGTAATACCCGTACCCATATCCGTACCCGGTCAAAGAGGATATTACCCTCTTTGATCGGGTACGGGTATGGGTATACCCATCGGGTAGGGTACATATTGCCATCTCTAGAAATAATTAAGTAAAAGGGACTAGTTACATCACTAATGGTAGAACATCCAGCTACTGAATTTTCTTAATTCAAATCATCCATAACTCGAAGATCAAATGGTAAGCACTCAAGAAAACACCACAAAAGCAAGCTAGTAAAGCAAATCAGCCACAAAATGAACAACTAGCACCAAGAAATCCATGAGAACAGCACCAAAAGAACAAGATAGAACACCAAAATCAACAACAAAAACAGATTTCCTGAAGAAATTCACCTTGAAGGGTCTCTGATACCATGTTGATTCTTCGGGAAATCAGGAAAAACATCCATTCTTAAACGTTGGAGAAGAAAGCAAAGGAGAGAAGAAGCTTGCGAAGAGAAAAATTGGAACTAATTCTCATTTCAATTCAATTGAATATTTACAGCTATCACTGGTTTTATATAACAACCTTGATGACGTGGCTCATTACAAAAATGTAAACCAACTAACTTGACTAAAAATTCAAATAGAGGCACAAACAGAGAGAGCTCAATGAGATTCAACAGCAGCTTCAGCAGCTTTGGGCAGCAGCTTTGGACCTTTCTCAGATTCTAAGCTTTAGCACCTGGACTTCACTTTCATCTTAACAGTTGTTGAGCTGGCTTGACTACATAAAATTCTTAAATCCATTGTTTCCAACTATGACCCAAGAATTACATCTGATTTTTGGTATAGTTTACAAAAACCTAGGGATTAGATTAAATTTCAGTATTGTTTTCCTATACAAACTGACTATCAAACAGAGTTGACTTTATAGAGACTTATAGTTATGCTCAAAGCTTGTGTCATAGAGTTCTATGGTAATTACACATTCCATTCATAGAGTTTATTAATAATGATAACTATCAGGAGAGTATCTATATGGCTCTGTATGAGGGCTTAAATTGTAGAAGATGTGGAACACTTTTGTGTTGGGATGGAGGCGGTAGGAAATTAAATACTTGGTTTAGAGCTAGTGCAAGTTACAATTGATAAAGTTAATATAATTAGGGACAGATTAAGAATAGGTCAACATAGTTACAATTGTAACTACTTTAGTAACTTCATATCTCTGAAGAAGTGGGTGACAATGTATTTCTTAAAGTGTCCTGGAAGGGAGTGTTAAGATTTGGCAAATAAGGAAAGTTAAGTCCATAACATATTGAACCATATGATATTTTGGCGCAAATTAGACCAATCGCCGATTGTCTTCCCTTGGTCATGGAATGGACTAGAATTCATGATATAGTTCATGTTTTATATGATATGCTACTATTTTTTAAACTAATTGAAGTCTGCTCCTAGATGTTGCGATCATGCCAAAGAGCTGAAACTAGCATGGTATTGTTGAAGGATCTACTGTATAGATGATGTCTCTTTACAACTGTATGCATGGAATGCACTTAAGCCATGGAGTACCGTGTTCAAATAATACGAGTCATGAGTTATATGCCTTGAGACTAGTTATCTTTTTATTACTGTTCCTTTAGTATTTTTGAACCATGTGTTTTTTGTAAGTTTGTAAGACTTTAAAAGTGGAGACTCTTTCCAAGAATCAACAATAGTAGTATTCAATTAAACATTGGTACCAGAGACTGAGTGATCACAAAAAAATAAAAATAAAAACTCTCCCCACCTTGAACCATTCCCATGGCTTCCGATAGTAACTCACTGAACATCTTGTTAGGATTATGCCCTCGAATGCCAACGAGGATACTTGTATTAGGGCATTTCATTTATATTATACATTCTTATTATTATAGGCATTTATTTTAATGTTCATATAAATCTTGTGATGGCATTATAATTAATTTTGAATATCATAGTCCATGTGTATTAAGTTAAACTTTCTACTCTTTGTGGGATAAAGAGGAGAGCACTAGAAGGGTTTGGTACTTATACACTTAAATAGTTCGCAAATGTGATAATCTTTAATTGGCCGCTAAAGATTCATAAGGATTTGTATGACATATACGTTGACGAAGAGTGCTAGTTGAACACTATAGAATAGTGGGAGCATATGTCATAAATACAACATTAGGATTGGTGTATTTGAACATGACTCGCAACAAGCCAATCACATGGGTTTTACTCTTTGACAGTTAATGATTGGGATTGTTGGTTATGATCATATGAGTGTACCTTAGACCTGAGGTGTCATGATCACAATGTACCTGTGACTTCTAGTCTATTACTAGAGTCATTAGGCTCAGTTTACATTTTGGTAAGACCAACCTCAAAGTGCGACTATGTCGGGCAAGTAGTAATTGTGAGTGATCACCAAGAAGGAATTCATTCTCTCGGAAGTAAACGAGTTAGTATCCTATGTGATTATAAGTATGTGAGATTAGAAGACCTTAGCCAAGACAGTCAAACTAATAGTGTGGGACACGAAGGGTAGTTTGGTAATCTCACTCTACTATAGTTATTTGCATATGATCGAGTTCAATGAGTTTGAAAATTACCATGGCTCTCACTCGGTTGGGATACAAGAACAAAAGGTTTATACACATGGCAATCATAATTGGAAATGTTTCTAATTTTCTACTTATTCATGTTCTATTGGGTTATGACGTGGGGTCACGAGGCTGGTTAGGTGTCACCCAATTGGAATGAACCTAGGGAGTCACGCTTAAAGGGATAATGAATCAGTCTTGTTTTTGAGTGCAACGGTAAAATTTTCAATTTATAATTTTACTTCATGGGATAAGTAAAATTGTAAGTTGGTCTAGGATTTTTTCCTTAAGTTTAAATTTTGATTTAAATTCGATGGAGTCAAATAGATAATCAAAATTATTAAAACTCAAAGACGAAAGTGGTTTGAGTTAAATTACGACTCATATTTCTAATAGAACTTCTATGATAATGTTTATCATATTATGAAGGTTCATATTTCGAATAGGACTCATAATTGAATAATATTTATCATGTTTTATGAAGTCTCTATAAATATGATTCCTCCCTAACCATAGAATCAATCAATTAATTCTCGAGTGAGAAAAATCCCCAAGCACTCTCTTCCTCTCTAATCCTAGCCGCTATTTGGAGAAGAAGAGGAGATTGTTTTTTAATTCTGACCTGTGATCTAGAGGCGGGGGACTTTTGTTCGGCGCTAGGAGATTGATAAGCGAGTGCGCAACTAGCTACAGAGCTAGCACGCGACTCCCCGGCCGCAAGTGCACGGGTCGTCAAGTAATAACCTCACAAGGAGGGTCGTATTCCCTAGGGCCCGAGATCTACTATTAGTTCCTTTTGGAAGTCACTTTCTAGTCGATCGAAACAAGGTTGAAGCAATATTAAAATAATAAAAACAAGTAAAGAAATGCAAATAAAATAAAGCTCAATCCAGAATAAAGTTAGAGACGAAGAAGCCAATAATTAGGGAAGGCCTCGGGCGAGGATTCCCCCTGGAGGAGACTAAATCCGAATGATCATGGGAATAAAAAAAGCTAGGGTTGGCTTGGTTTTGGTCCGCTAGACTCGGACGTCGACTACCCCGGAACCTCCGTAGTGTAGTCCTAATCCAGTACGGGTTACTCTATCCAGAAGATACCCCTACGATGTCAATAAGAACAAGGAGTCTTGATTAGGGTTTATCTAATGCACACACTCGGCTAAATTAACCCTAAACGGGCGGGAGGCTGCTAACACCCGGAACCTCCTGTGTATTAATACATGAAACCCTCTTTAACTCATCAAGTGACCTAATACAAGCTAGCATCCCGCCAAACAAGTATCATTCGAGATCAATTCTACAGAAACCATCCATTGTAGAATGAACAACAAGATGATGAATTAAAACCAAACAACCAAAACAACTCAATCATTCAAAGCAAATAAAGATCATTCATACAAAGTCTCATCCCAAGGTTCACCGGGAGCCCGGTGGCCTTAGGAGTTTAGTTCGGCATTACAAAATGGAGGAGTTCACAATACATAAGGTTCATCAAGGAAACAACAAGAAAACTTCCCTCGAAATGTCGACTAAGGGTTGATGGTGTAGCTCGTCGGATCCGCGCCGCCAAGCCCTTTGATGCTTGTCAACGTTCTCCCCTTCTTCTCTCCTTCAATCCTAGCCGAAATCACTCCAAAGCCCTCCAAAGATGAAGAAAGTAGTGTATGGTGGAGTGGAGGCCGGAAGAGAGCAAGAATCCCCAAAGAATACCTCTCAAAAGCCCTCAGATCTGCTTAAATATCCCGAGCGTGTGCGAGCACTGTGCGGGCCGCACAGTGCCCGCACAGCCTTCTGTCTGTGGTGTGCGGCCACTGTGCGGGCCGCACAGTCACCACACACTCTTCTGGCCAGGGTGTGCGGCCACTGTGCGGCCCGCACAGTGGCCGTACACGGCTGAGAAGATCGGCTCCGTGTGCGGCGCGTCGGCTTCCGATGTGCTCCAACTCTTCGTTTCTTCAATCATCCCCGAAATGACACAAATATGGTTTAATCTCGAGCACTTGGTCCTCGAAACCATGAAACGAAAATAAAAACATCAAGTGCGTAAAATGTTATCGAAAATACACAAAAGTTGCACAAAAGTACAAGAACATCATCGCTAAAGCATGATGTATTTAGGCACTTATCAAATACCTCCCACTTAAGCATTTTCTTGTCCCCAAGCAAACAAACATGGAAAACGAGGGATACTGATAAGTGACTAAATACACAACCTCAGGCAAGAAATGAAAATATCATAGCCAAAATGAAACTCAAATACTAAGCAAAGACCACTTGAGATCATTCACGCATTCATTGGCCGTGTTGTGCTATGTGTGTGCAAATCCCCTAGTTCGAAGCCCTGTAGTCCAAACGAGGTAGACAGGACCCCGAGGACCACTTCTTGAAGCAATTCATGCCACTTAGTGGAATACGGCCTTGAGGTGGTAGAAATACTTCTAGTAGAGTCCTAAGGATCCTTCCTCTTATTTTCGAACAAGTACCGGTCGAATTTTATTTTTTCTGTACACAATTGCATAACTTTTTCTTTTTCTTTTCCAGGACTAACATGAACTGCAAATCTACATTACCTGGAGCTTTGCACATACATGTAAACACGCTCATGTCCTTATAGCTTTTGGCGAGAGGAACACTCTGGTTAGGAGCCAGAACCCTGAGTTACTTCGCTATTAGGGTAGAGGAGCACTGTCCACGCTTTTATTCAACTTTCCCACTTTTTTTTTCTACCGTATTGCAAGAAAGAACAAGAAGAAGGTCCTCAAAATACTATTAGAAGACATTCTAACACATCAAGGCGCGAAACCACTAGTATGGGTTAGCAACTAAGAGGGTTACGAAGGTGATGTGGTCCCTCGCCTAGGTGTCCAGGGTTCTACCTAAGGGAAAAGTGCGAAAAATGCCTAGAATGGCACGAAAATCTCAAGTGTGCAAGGTCATAAGAAGCTTAGCATTTATCACAGTTTCGAGCTATAATACAATCACAATTAGATACGCCATCCAAGGTTTTACAATCATGCAACAATTCAAAAATTTTCAAAAAGTTTCATACAAGTTCACGAAATAAATAATGAAACTAAGACATGCATACCTACCCCCAACTTAAAGCAGTACATTGCCCTCAATGTACAGGAATCAGTAGTATAGAAAAATCAGTGCAATGAAAATAAGAAGGATGGTTTCGTGAACTTCCCCAAGAATTTAGTAAGGAAACTTGCAGGGCACGAGCTCGGGGTGGCCAACACCATGGTAGCATACAAGGTGGAGAGGAAGAAAAATGGACGTCTTGTTCTACCTACAAGGAGAAAAAACGTCGAGTCAAGCATCCATCAACCACACAAAAATAAAGAAAAGAAACAAAAAGTGAAAGGGAAAGTGAGCGCTCGGAGTGAAAGGACTGATGGAGCCGCTCAAGGTCTTCCGTGTCTCCTCCAAGGGGCTTGATCGGAAAGTTAACCTACATCTCCAAAAATAAAGATCAAGCAATGGCAACATGCTGAAATGTGCGAACACGAGTTTAGAAAAATGAGTGAAGCGGAAACCACGTGATTGCGATCAAAATTGAAAATCGTCGCAAACCCCCCGAGGATCCAATTCGGGCGGGAAACTAAAAACCAAGAAATCACCTCGAAGGTATGAAAAGAAATTGAGTTTTGAAAATGTTTTTAACGTTGAAACGATGCGAGGGAGGTGATATGATCAAAACGAGTGCCAAAAGGTGGAGAAAAGCTGGAAAGAAAAGCATTTCTGCAGCAAAACTGGGGCCAGTGTGCGGGCGGCACACCAGCCCGCACAGTCTTCTGCCAAGCATGTGCGGCCTGGTGTGCGGGTCACACACCAGGCCGCACGCTCCTCTAGTTGAGGCGTGCAGCTGGTGTACGGGCCGCACACCAGCCTGCACACCCTTCTGGCAGGGGTGTGCGGCCTCTGTGCGGCCGCACAGAGCCCTACAAAATGCTCAGAAATCAGCTATCTCCTAACCAAAACTAGTCTTCGACATTACAAACGTGATGAAACTCATCTCGAACAATTGATACATGTTGAAAAACACAAAACATACGGGATTTCACCGAGATGGGGAGGAAACAAAGACATACACAATAAAGCATACCAAAAACGAATGAAGAGGAAAGCTCACAATCGAAACCTAATTCATGCATAACAAAAATACGAAAATGAAAAAGTACAAAATTGTAAAAATCATGGGTTGCCTCCCACAAGCGCTTGTTTAGCGTCACGAGCCTGATGTTCAAGTTTCTCATCACCAAGGTGGTTCAAAGGCAGAGATTTTACCTGAATTTCCCATGGATGCAAATGATGACCTCACCGACAAATTCAAGGAAACGAGAGAATCAACATTGTGCATACCTAGGTCGACGAAGCATGCCAGTGTCCCTTTTCATGAGAGTCTTGCTTGCTTTGCTAACCTTAGGAGTCACCTTTTTCCATGCTCGCTTCCATGATCGTTCTCCTTTGCTTCTCCCTTGTGCCTTGTCCGGATATGTATGAGGAGGGCCTTCTTGTGCCTTCTTTAGTGTTTTTTTCTGCTCAATATCAAGATCTTGTAATAATTCATCAAGGGGGTTCATCATAAGGACTTCATGCACACAATCTTCAACTTGTAGTTCTGTATCATCTAGTGCATAGGAAGTGTCATCAAGCTCCTTGGGGTGTTTCATTGCCTCGGGAATTTTAAAAGTGGCTTCCTTATTCCCTTCTCGCAAGATCATTTTCCCGTCTTGGATATCCAGTAGGGCACGGGATGTGGCAAGGAAAGGCCAGTCAAGTTTGATGGGGACCTCAGTAGCGTCATCAACATCAAGGATAACAAAATCAGCCGGAAAGACTAGACCACCAACTTTCACAATCACATCGCTCACAATGCCACGCGGGCGTCTAATAGTCCTGTCTGCAAGTTATATGGTGATCCGTGTCGGCTCTAAGTCTTGAAGGCCTAGTTTTAAGAAAAGCTCGTAGGGCATAACATTTATGCTTACACCGGAATCGGCGAGGGGTTTCTCTACAAGCGAGTCCCCAAAATGACACTCCACAATTAGACCACCCGGGTCTTTGATTTTCTCGGGCAATTTGCTTTGGATAATTGCCGAACAACTTTCGCCAAGAGACACCGTAGATGCTTCTTCAAGTTTCTTCCTGTTTGTAAGCAACTCCTTCATAAACTTGGCATATTTTGGCATTTGAGCAAAGGCCTCGACAAGTGGAAAATTAATGTGAAGTTGCTTGATCATCTCCAAAAATTTTTTGAATTGAGTGTCCTCCTTATCCCTATTGAGACTTACCGGATAGGGTACCTTTGGTTGGTGCTCTAGCAATTTTTTGTCTTTGTTTTGAGGTTCAATCGAATTGTCATGGCTGTCATTAGCTTCCTTCCCACCCATAGAGGGAGTGCCTCTCACCATGTTTTTTTCCTTGTTTTCAGTTGGCCTAGGAGTCGGCCGAACCTCAACCTCTTTACCACTCCTCAAAGTGATAGCTTGTACATGTTCTCGTGGGTTAGTCTCAATGTTGCTAGGGAGACTACCCGGTGTTCTTTCTGCCATGGATGCCGCAATCTATCCCAAGTGTTTTTCGATGCCCTGGATTGAAGCTTGCATGTTTCTCACTGTCGTTTCAAGTGTGTTCACCCTTGCATCAGTGATTTGCATGTATTTAGCTAGGACATCTTCAGTAGTGAATTTCCTTTCCGTTGAAGGTGCTTGTGATGAGAGTGCCTGAAACCCTGGCGGTTGTGAAAATTTCTGTTGGCCCTGATTTCCCCAATTGAAATTTGGGTGATTTATCCACCCGGGGTTGTATGTCCCACCATAAGGGTTTCCTTGAAATTTCTACCCCTGATTCACATAGTCAACATGTTCAGCTAGGGCGGCATCGGGGACTGAAATGGGGCAACAAGCAACATCATGCCCCCCTCCACAAGTTCCACAGTTCATCACTTGCTTGACACTTGTGCTCGAACGCTCGACTCTTTCGGACATAAGCAAGCTCACTTGCTTCGCTAGTGCTTCGAGCTTCGCATCTTGAGCGGTCTTACTGTCTATTTCATGAACTCCTCGAGCTTGAGTCATTTTTGCCCTCGAACTCCAATGTGATTCATTTCGTGCCATGTTCTCAATTAATTCTTCGGCATCCTCGGGGTATTTGCTACTCAAGGAACCGCCGACTGCGGTATCAATGAGTTGACGATTCTGGTAGCTCAAACCATTATACAGTATCTGTACTCGCATCCAAGCCTCGAAATCATGATGTGGACATTTTCGCATGAGATCTTTAAATCTCTCATGGGCTTCAAAGAGGGTTTCAGAATCTCTTTGACTAAAGGCCAAGATCTCTTGCCTTAACCTTGCTGCCTTGCTCGGAGGAAAGTAGCGGCCCATAAACTTGTTCACCATCTCCTCCCATGTCTTTATGGAACCCGGGGCAAGTGAGGTGAGTCACCTGTAAGCGGCGCCCCGCAAACTGAATGGGGAAAGACGGAGTCTAGATACATCATCGGATAGGCCATTGACTTTAAATGTCTAGCACATTTGAAGGAATCGGGATAGGTGCTCCTTCGGGTCCTCGTCGGCCAAACCATCGAACTGCACGGTGTTCTGTATCATCCCAATTGGTCTGGCCAAATCAAAATTACCGGCACTGGCAGCCGGAGCTTGCACACTAAACCCTCCCCCGGTAAACTGTGGCCTCTCATAGTCAGACAAAGTTCTTCTCTCTTCGGCCATAGCAATAGGAATTGATTTAGGTGCTGCAACTGATCCTGAGTAGGGACCCACCTGACTTTCCTTCACCCGTTGGTGTATGACGCGTTCAAGTTCTTCGTTTGGCTCTATAAACCCAGTGGGGTTTGCACGAGTCATGCACAGAAAGCCTGAGAAAACAAAAAGCAAAAAGAGATATTACTGAATATATATATATACAAACGATGAAAACAAAAACAATAAAAGATGGATAATTACAAATGAAAGCGAAATGACTAGAGCAATGATCCAAAAGTTTTCCTAGCATTCTCGGATGATCCCCGGCAATGGCGCCAAAAACTTGATGAGCGAGCGCACGACTAGCTACAGAGCTAGCACGCGACTCCCCGGCCGCAAGTGCACGGGTCGTCAAGTAATAACCTCACAAGGAGGGTCGTATTCCCTAGGGCCCGAGATCTACTATTACTTCCTTTTGGAAGTCACTTTCTAGTCGATCGAAACAAGGTTGAAGCAATATTAAAATAATAAGAACAAGTAAAGAAATGCAAATAAAATAAAGCTCAATCCGGAATAAAGTTAGAGACGAAGAAGCCAATAATTAGGGAAGGCCTCGGACGAGGATTCCCCCGGGAGGAGACTAAATACGAATGATCATGGGAATCAAAAAAGCTAGGGTTGGCTTGGTTTTGGTCCGCTAGACTCGGATGTCGACTACCCCAGAACCTCCGTAGTGTAGTCCTAATCCAGTACGGGTTCCTCTATCCAGAAGATACCCCTACGATGTCAATGACAACAAGGAGTCTTGCTTAGGGTTAATCTAATGCACACTCTCGGCTAAATTAACCCTAAATGCGTGGGAGGCTACTAACACCTGGAACCTCCGGTGTATTAATACATGAAACCCTCTTTAACTTATCAAGTGACCTAATACAAGCTAGCATCCTGCCAAACAAGTATCATTCGAGATCAATTCTACGGAAACCATCCATTATAGAATGAACAATAAGATGATGAATTAAAACCAAACAACCAAAACAACTCAATCATTCAAAGCAAATAAAGATCATTCATACAAAGTCTCATCCCAAGGTTCACCGGGAGACCGGTGGCCTTGGGATGAGACTTTGTATGAATGATCTTTATTTGCTTTGCATGATTGAGTTGTTTTGGTTGTTTGGTTTTAATTCATCATCTTATTGGGAGTTTAGTTCGGCATTACAAAATGGAGGAGTTCACAATACATAAGGTTCATCATGGAAACAATAAGAAAACTCCCCTCGAAATGTCAACTAAGGGTTGATGGTGTAGCTCATCGGATCCGCACCACCGAGCCCTTTGATGCTTGTCAACGTTCTCCCCTTCTTCTCTCCTTCAATCCTAGCCGAAATCCCTCCAAAACCCTCCAAAGATGAAGAAAGTGGTGTATGGTGGAGTGGAGGCCGGAAGAGAGCAAGAATCCCCAAAGAATACCTCTCAAAAGCCCTCAGATCTGCTTAAATACCCCGAGGGTGTGCGGGCACTGTGCGGGCCGCACAGTCACCACACACTCTTCTGGCCAGGGTGTGCGGCCACTGTGTGGCCCGCACAGTGGCCGCACACGGCCGAGAAGATCGGCTCCATGTGCAGCGCGTCGGCTTCCGGGGTGCTCCAACTCTTCGTTTCTTCTTCAATCATCCCCGAAATGACACAAATATGGTTTAATCTCGTGCACTTGGTCATCGAAACCCTGAAACAAAAATAAAAACTTCAAGTGCGCAAAATGTTATCGAAAATACACAAAAGTTGCATGAAAGTACAAGAACATCATCGCTAAAGCATGATGTATTTAGGCACTTATCAGAGATCTACGGCAATCTGAGACAAATTCGGCACATCAAAAGAAAGACTTTCAAATATTAAGAGGTAGGTTTCTATGCCTTTTAATTAAATTATGATATTTCATTGAAGTAATTAGAACATATCACAAATTTATTATTGCTTCCGCATGATTTTGATGATATTATTGATTTTTGCGATATTACCTATCACATCTCTCATTTAGCCATTCCCATATTTCAATTTAGAAGGCTATGAACATTTGGCCATTATGATGAAAAATCTATTCAAGTCTCAAGACCTATGGGATTTGGTGGAGAAGGGGTTCTCTAAATAGGATGATGAGCCAAGGTTGAGAGAGAATAGAAAAATAGATGCAAAGGCTTTGTGTCTTATTCAGTAGGCAATGCAGCACTCAATCTTCTCGCATTACGGCGTTGAACACACCTAAGGAAGCATGGAGATTTTTGAGAACGGAGTATCAAGGGGACTCTAAAACAATTCCCCTGAAACTGTCAGCGTTAAGGTATTCTTTTGAAACCCTATAGTTGAAGAACAATGAGAATGTACAGGGATGCATATCAAGAGTGGGAGAAGTGGTGAATCTGAAGTACCAAACACCGGTTGCAAACTGAGAAGATGAAGGTGTTTGTGGAATATTCTTCAGTTCTCTAACTTTGACTAAAGATTCAAGGAAGCAAAGATAATGGAGAAGACTATTCTAGCCAACCAGCAACCAGCACTACTTCATATATTTATAATAAGATACAAAACATTAAGTTACATTCTATTGGCCAGACTTTTCAACATAAGCTACCATTAACACGTTCCCCATTGTCTGATTGCTAAATCCTAGAGATTCTAAGAGCATTAAATGCTCTTTTTCCATTACAAAACAAGCACTAGAGTATTCTAAACTCCAGCTCAAACAAAACACATCTTCTCCAAGTTTGTACCTTCAGCAACACCAATTCCATCATGCACCTCATGCTATTAAACTCCACCAGCTTCGATTCTCCATCACCCTACATCTATAGCTTCGATCAAATCTTCAACACCCCCTTTTGATTAAAGCTTGCATACTCTGAGTAAGCTTCTCAGTGTAACATGTTTCTCAACAGAGACAAACTTATTGAAGATGTCTGCAAGTTGCTCATTAGAAGAGCAGTGTTGCAAAGTGACCACTCCTTCAGCAACTAACACTACACCAAATTCTAGTTATAGAGGCAGACAAGGAGAGTCGGTCTTCTAAAACCGGCTCTAATAAATGGGGTTAAACATTATAGCTTACTTTTAGAACCGGTTTAAAGCATCCGGCTTTATAAGTGTTTAAATATTATAAAAAAACTTAGTCAATCAAATTGTAGACCCTTTTCATAGTTCGGATGGATCAAAATCCCATCCTCCCTCTTAGTCAGTCTCCTTATTCTACCTCATCGACTGCGACGGTGACACCGGCTCCTCCTCATTGAATGCGGTAACTCCGGTAATACTCTATTTTATCTCTTTGTTTCTAGGGTTTCGATCACATCAGTTGATGTGGAATGATTCATCTTTTTGCATTAACGCTTGGTCACCTTATCGGATTTGGAGTGAGATTGGCATGCTGATTAAATTTTTTTGGATTAGATCTTGGAAGGGAAGCACATAAATTGCTCATTTGTGAGATTAAATGAGAAATGAGAATTGAGAATGTAGTATGTAATGTTTGGTTTTTTTTTCTTTTTATTTTTGTTTGACCAGTTGACCGGGGTTGTGGGGCTGAGTGGTGGAGCCCATGCTTGTCTTTTTGCCCGAATTTGTGGATCTGGTCGAGAGAGGATTTTGGTATTGTTTGGGCTGAATCATTGGAGAGCTTGGCTTCTCTTAATTTATTTTTCTTCACCAAAGTTCAAGGTTCTCATCTTGGTTGCTAATCTTTAAGCTTGGTTAATGTTGGCACTTCGGTTTAGTTGGGTGTTTTACTTGGTGTTATATGATTGTTTTTTTTTGGACTGGTTTGCTAAGTTAGCCTTGTGTGTGTGTGTTTGTGGAGATGTTATTATGAGTTGATAAGTGCTTGTGTTATAGTACCGCGAAGCGTTATTATCTTACATTGAGCATATCTTTTATCAATTTTTATCACTAAATGGTGTGTAATTGTGTACTCTTGTGCATTGAAGGTTTGTGGAGCTAAATTGGAGAAGAAGAATGAAATTAGGTCGTGTTCGCCGATGTTGGGAAGTTTTCAGACCAAGTAAGGAACAAGGCACGAGCTTGACTTGTGAGTGTGTGCCAACCTCCTTTGGAGGGGCACAAAGGCAGTCACATTCACAACAAGTCTAACTCGTGTAGCTTAGAAGAACTTCACAAAGAAGGAGACTTGAAGTAATCGGCACGACTTACCATTGTTTGTGTGCCCAACCAATGGCCTCTCCAAAAACTTGACACGACCCCTTGCATGTATCCCGCAAGTGCACGGGTTTGTCGAAGTAATAAAATTTACGCTGGTGAGAGGATAGTCGAATCCACAGGGAATAGGGATTTAGAATATGAGATTTCACTAATAAAGCTATGCGGCGTATGGAAAAGCAATAATAGGATCAAGGAGTGAATATCGAATCAAACAGAATGAAAGACAAGAAATTAAATAGAAAGATAGAAGATGAGAGAGTGCAAGTAAAAGAGAATAGAGAGGATTAGCAATGAATGAAATAGGGTATCCGGACAAGCTACCTCTAGGATCTATGCTTCTAGTGCAGGACTATGCTATTATACTTCCCTATTAATGTTAATTGAGTCGAGGATATCCTAAAACTCACGGTCCCAAACCTAAGGACAACCGTGACTAACCCCAACACTATGCCCCGGTATTAGGATTCACGTCAACCCTTCACTCTGTCGCTCGCATGACTAAGACCCAAGGGAGTATATCTACCTAAATCTCACACTGCGTGGGATTGCTTTAAGCTCTAGGGATTCCTAGTGGTAAAACATGTTCCTATGTGTAGTTATAACCCTTTGGTCCAGGTGGAAGAACCCTAGTCTAGATTAAGCCCCAGCGCGTAGGATTCACTTCAACCCTTCACTCTGTTACTTGCATAACTAAGCCCCAGGGGAGTTTATCTGCCTAGCACTTCACTCTATTTCGACCGCTATAAAGTCTAGGAAATGGAGGTAGGGAGAAACCACGTCGGAAGGGAAAGGGGTATATCGCTACCTCACAACTCTCCCTCTCAACCCTCTTCAATCTTAAGTAGTCTAACCCTAAAGGAGTTGTCACACCTCCAAAGGGTAACCTAAATTGTTCTTAACCCTAGTGTCACGTCTAAGGGAAAACATTAACAAGATGAAATTAAGATTGAAACTCAATTTTTATTCATCAATAATGGAAAAGCATAATAACAATGTCAAAGAAACATAAAAACCCTAGAGTTTACAAGTCTGAATACCCCTCAAGGGGTTTAGCTCCTCATGGAGCTATACATGTTCATCAAAATAGAAAAGAAAGTATAAATCAAAGACATTGATGAAAACCCCCTTGTATATGGTGTGGCCGTGGTCTTGTGCGGCCATCGAACGTCGATGATGATGCCGATGACACCCGCTAAACCTCCATGTAATCCTCTCCAAAATAGCAGTCATTGTAGCCTATGACTGCTATTTTTGATGACCTTTTGGAAGATATAATGGAGGTGTTCATGGATGACTTTTCAGTGTTTGGCGACTCATTTGATCTGTGTTTGAAAATTTTGGAGAGAGTACTAATGAGGTGTAAAGAAACAAACCTTGTTCTTAATTGGGAGAAGTGTCATTTCATGGTGCAAGAGGGTATTGTTCTAGGGCACAAGATCTCCCGAAAGGGTTTGGAGGTGGACAAAGGCAAGATTGAAGTTATAGACAAGCTTCCTCCACCAACAAATGTAAAAGGGATTCGGAGTTTCTTGGGTCATGCGGGGTTTTATAGACGGTTTGTCAAGGATTTTTCGAAAATCACACAACCGTTGACCAAACTCCTTGAAAAAGATGCTCCGTTCGACTTTGGGGAAGCATGTACGGTGGCTTTCAATATGTTAAAAGAAAAACTGGTTCAAGCTCCAATTTTGATCACGCCCAACTGGAATGAGCCGTTTGAGCCCATGTGTGATGCAAGCGACTATGCTATCGGAGCGGTGTTGGGGCAAAGAACGGGTAAATAGTTTCAACCCATTTATTATGTTAGCAAGACTCTCATGGGTACATAAGAGAATTACACAACCACAGAGAAAGAGTTATTAGCAGTTGTGTTTACTCTAGACAAATTCAGGCCATATCTTATCTTGTCAAGAGTCACTGTTTATACAGACCATTCAGCTCTCCGTTACCTCATGAACAAAGCCGATGCAAAGCCAAGGTTGATTAGGTGGATATTGCTACTGCAAGTGTTTGATATCGAGATAAAGGACAAGAAAGGGACTAAAAATGTGGTGGCAGACCATTTATCTCGGTTAGAGGGGAGTATCGGACAAGAGCCATCGAGTAGGGAAATCAATGATTCTTTTCCGGAAGAACATCTATACTCGATCAAGGATTCAGACTCATCATCAAGTGATGCCCCATGGTTCGCAGACTTTGCAAATTACTTATCCGTGAAGGTGCTTAAACAAGGACTTACACTCCAACAGAAGAAGAAATTCTTTAGTGATCTGAAGCATTACTTCTGGGATGATCCATTTCTTTTTCGCATTTGTGCAGACCATGTGGTTCGGAGATGTGTCTCAAGGGAGGAAGGATGGGATATTATTGCTCATTGTCATTCCGGACCGGTTGGAGGCCATTATGCATCAAGTAGAACTGCAGAAAAGGTCTTGGCCGCAGTGTTCTATTGGCCGACTCTATTCCAAGATGCATACCAATTTATTCTTCGATGTGATAGTTGCCAAAAGGCAGGAAATTTGTCGCGACGAGACGAGATGCCTCAGAATCCTATGCAATTCTGCGAGGTTTTCGATGTTTGGGGCATTGATTTCATGGGGCCTTTTCCGAAGTCCAATGGGAACCAATACATATTGGTAGCAGTTGATTATGTCTCCAAATGGATCGAAGCTCAAGCATTGCCAACAAACGATGCGAGGACGGTGGTAAAATTTTTGAAAAGGTTGTTTGCTCGTTTTGGTACTCCACGAGTTATCATTAGTGATCGAGGAACACATTTCTGCAACTTCCAACTGGAAAAGTTGTTGAAAAGATACGGAGTACACCATCGCCTCGTGACCCCGTACCATCCACAAACTATTGGACAAGTCGAGGTGACCAATAGAGAGCTCAAGAGAATTTTGACAAAATTTGTAGAGCAAGGAAAGCGGGATTGGTCTGAACGGTTGGATGATACACTTTGGGCCCATCGAACAGCATACAAGACTCCTATAGGAACTACACCGTACAATTTGGTTTATGGGAAATCATGTCACTTACCGGTGGAGCTCGAACACAAAGCGTATTGGGCAATTAAGGCGATGAACCTTGATTTGAGAAAGGCCGGTGAGCAAAGATTACTCCATCTTAATGAGCTTGATGAGAGGAGATTGAAAGCATATGAGAATGCTAGAATCTATAAGGAGAAGATCAAAAGATGGCATGACAAACACATTAAGCCACTGAAAGAATTCAAAGTTGGTGACAAAGTGCTGTTGTTCAACTTACGGTTACGGCTCTTCCCCGGAAAACTCAAATCAAGATGGTTTGGCCCATATACAGTCACGCACGTATCAACCCATGGGGCAGTCGAGATTACTCATCCAGAGAAGGGTACGTTTAAAGTGAATGGGCATCGGCTGAAAACGTACTTTGGTGGTGAAGTTGGTGATGATGACAAGAAGGTATTTTTTCTCAAACCACCGTAAGGTAAGACAGGTACGTCAAGCTCAGTGATGTTAAACAAGAGCTTCTTGGGAGGCAACCCAAGGTTTTACAGTTTTTCTAGGACCTAGTTCAGTTTTAGATTGAATAAAAGTCTTAGTTTTGGTGTCCTAATTTTCATGTGCTTATGCTGCATTTTTCTTGTGGATTATTGATGTGTTTCGTGTGCTTTAATGTTAATTGACGAAGTTTAAGTCAGTTGAGTGTGTTTTTTATGGTCTCTGGTCATGTTTTCATGATTTGCATAGGTTCTAAGTGTTTTAAAAGAGTTTCTGAAATTTTTCTGCAGAGCCTGTAAATTTTTCTAAGTAAACCAGATAAGACACACGGCCGTGTGGAATTTCCACACCGCCGTGTGTTACCATTTAGGGCTCAACCAGAGAGAGCACAGGGGCGTGTTCATGCCCCTGTGAAAAACTTCAGAAGGGGCACACGGCCGTGTGAAATCCTACAGAACCTTAACTCCTTTTCCCGAGAGTCCACAGGGGCGTGTGGGTGCCCCAGTGAGAAGTCTAGTGCTAAGGCACACGGCCGTGTGGGTTGTTCACACGGCCCTATGATAATTCTGCAGAAAACCCCTTTCTTCCCGAGAGTCCACAAGGGCGTGTGAGCTGTCCTTTGAAAAGTTCATGTATGGCATACGGCCGTGTGGGTGTTTCACACGGCCGTGTGAAATACTTAGAAATTCTCGGGCAAGCAGAGAGGCCACAGGGGCGTGTAGGGTGCCCCTGTGTCTGATTTTTGTTCTTGGGCACACGGCCGTGTGGAGTTGTCACACGCCTGTGTGAGGTTTTCAGCAAAATCCCCAAGTTTTCCGAGAGCACACAGGGCCGTGTACTGGCCCCTGTGAACCTTCTTACTAGAGGCACACGGCCGTGGGGATCCATCCACACGGCCGTGTGGATTTGCAGAACCGATTAGGGACCGAAATTTTTCCTCTTATTTCTTTTGCCCTCTCACTTATAACTCTCTGTAAGCTCTAAGGATCATCTCCCTTTCCATCCTTAACTATTTCACCATCATTTCTCACTAGTTTTGAAGAGTTCCAAGCTGCATTCAAAAGTCTTTTCAATTTGTTCATTATCGGTATAACTCTCAAGCATTTTTCACTTCGTAAATATGATTTTATGGGTTCAATCAAGCTGCTTTCACAAGTTTTGTTTGCGAAATCACAACTTTGATAGGTCACTACCCATATCGAGGCGTTTGTGAATGTTTTGCACGAGATTTTTGACCTCACGGTCGGGTGTCCTCAGTGCCCCGATGATCCAAACACTCGTGTGGATTACTGCATAACGAATATTCAGCGATGACTTGATTTGTTTCTACTTCTTATGCAGGAATGACATCGAGACAGAAGATGGTGACCGGTAAGAGGCCCCTCGAGCCCTTGGTAGAACAATTGTCCTTCGCCACAAGTGAGCATCGGATTAGATATTAAAGATTAGCGAAACTCAAATTTGGACAATCTAGATATATTGATTTAAGCAATTTGAGGACAACCGAGTGGGGTCAGGAAATGGTAGATGAGATTGAGGAACTTGTAGCAGTGGGAAGTTGGAAGAAATTACTATCTATTAGGGATCCGGCTAACCGTTCACTCACCTTGGAGGTACTTGCATCCTTTGAGTTTGACAAATCACATCAAGGGTTAAAAAGGACCAACACCATACAATTTAGGGCTTTTGGGCATGATTACGGCATGTCAGTGGCACAGTTCTCCATTTACATGGGTTTATATAATAGAGCTTTCACTGAGACAGAGGAGTATGAAAGCCTACCGACCGATTACCCCGGCAGCTTGAACCCTCAAGGAGCTTTTAGAGTGTTGTGCGGGCAAGAACAATATGAGCCGGGGATATCAAAGGCCACTTGTTTATCATGACCAACATATAGATACATTCATGCTATACTGAGTTGATCAGTAAATGGACGGGGCGATAGTACAGGAGTCCTAAGTCGGCAAAAGCTCCTCTACCTCTACTCAATGGTGCAGGGTGAGCCACTTCATCTTGGTTACATTCTAGCAGAGTATATGCGGCATCAGGGTCAGTACCCTAGGCTTGGGGTGATATTTTCAGGACCGTACGTTACGAGACTTATGAAGGGGATGGGCCTTCGAGAGGCAGTCAGAGGAATAGAGAAGACAGTCATACCTGCTCCTATTAGTTTGGAGATGTTGAGACAAATGGGACTGGCCCGAAAGTATGATCAGACCTACATAATGAACAAGCCACAATTAGGGACAGGAGGAACGCGACCGGTATTACAGTTACTCCCAGCACCAGTCGAGACAGATACACAAGCACCACCCACGCCGGAGCCACCTCCGGTGCGCATGTTCTCGCCCTCTCGAGGCAAGGATCTACTGGAGCGCCTCAAGAGCATAATGGGTGTGCTACAGTCAGAGCAGGCCGAGATTAGGGCTACACAGGCTGCGCAGCACTTAGAGACCATGGCACGGCTTGACACTATACAGAAACTCCTAGAGCAGGCCGTGTCAACACCATTTGTGGTCCGTCCCCGAGCTTCTACACCTCCACCACCATCTCCTCCAGCAGCAGCAGATCCACTTGCATCTTCAGAGCTTCCAGCAGCACCAGAGGCCACTACTCAGGACACCGACGCGGAGGCGTCGTAGTTTTTATTTTGATTTTCTGTTGCACTTTTATTTTCTATTTCTGTTGGACTTGTAGTACCCAGAAAGGACTCTCCTTCTGGGTTTGCTTTTATTTTCCGTATATTTTTATTTTGTCTCGAGTTGTATTTCATTTTCATATATTTATATACTCGGGCTTTGTTTTGGTTTTTCTTGAGCTATACTGAACCCTTGTATATGTGTGCGCAGATGGTCTTGGATGTAAGGATTTTGAGGAACAGTCATTGGCACGGTCATAGGACCGTGTGTGCTCCACAAACCATTGAGACTCAACTCTCAATGACCTAGCTCCATCAAACGCAACACTTGGAGTTCAGGGAGTAATGTTTCAATTGCCCACTTCCACACTAATTGTTTTTATTTGTTACTTATTATTGTGCTTGCATGCGTACATTGGGGACAATATACATCTTAAGTGTGGGGGGAGTTCACATTGCACACACCTTTACTTGTGCGTTCAATTGCTCATGCTCATGTAGCCTATGGCGGTTCACCTTAGTTGCAACGGTTGTATTCTTAGAGTTTAGGAGAATTTTTAACATTGTATCCTATCATGCTCTAGATTCTACTTGAATTTTAGGGAATTTTTGCTCGATTATCTTTTGGAAACTCAATCTTGAAGTTTTTAAGGACAAGTTTATCATCTTTCTTAGTTTTACTTTGGAAAATGAATATATTAAAAAAATGGAAAAGAGAAAAAGAAAAAAAAATATATATATATATATGAGTTTGTGAATAGTTGCTTTGTTTTATGTATGCATTTGGGGTGGAAAGAGCTACCACCTATGAAGTATGTAGCTACTCTCATAAGTTGGATACAAGTTATGCCCTAATGAGAGAAAGAGCTATCTTATGGGATGCGTGAAAGCTACTACCCCGGTAGAAAGAGCTACCTCCTCGAAAGTGTGAAAGACACCTTTGGCGGCCGCCTAGGAAAAGGCTACCTTCAAGGATGTGTGAAGCTACTACTTCCTTTTCTCTTTAGTTTTGTTTTTGTATATAAATAAGTCCTTTGTAACAAAAGTTTGAGGAGTACTCGTTGGTTCTCTTGAGTGAAATCGCACACACTAACACATTTTCGAGTTTTTATCTTTTTTTATTCGAGTTTTTAGCTAGAGCATTGGTAACCTTATGCAATGTTTTGATTTCCCCTTACTTATAGAATGCTTCTTTTGCATACTTTTGGTGAACCTAAGGCCGAGCACTTTCAATTGTTCTTTCCAAGTACTTTCACGTTTTATTTTTGCTTGAGGACAAACAAAAGCTTAAGTGTGGGGGGGTTTTATAAGTGCTTGTGTTATAGTACCGCGAAGCGTTATTATCTTACATTGAGCATATCTTTTATCAGTTTTTATCACTAAATGGTGTGTATTTGTGTACTCTTGTGCATTGAAGGTTTGTGGAGCTAAATTGGAGAAGAAGAACGAAATTAGGTCGTGTTCGCCGATGTTGGGAAGTTTTCGGACCAAGTAAGGAACAAGGCACCAGCTTGACTTGTGAGTGTGTGCCAACCTCCTTTGGAGGGGCACAAAGGCAGTCACATTCACAACAAGTCTAACTCGTGTAGCTTAGAAGAACTTTACAAGGAAGGAGACTTGAAGTAATCGGCACGACTTACCATTGTTTGTGTGCCCAACCAATGGCCTCAATGAAGAACAACGGATTCGGGAGCATTTCGGCAAGTACTGTAGCAGAAATGTAGTTGTCACTGCAGCAAAACACTATAGCAAGCTACTGTTCAATTTCTGCCGAAAATTAGGGTTTCAGAGAATTCACACGAGCGTGTGGAAATTCCACACTGCCGTGTGAATCGATTTTTCAGCCAAACAGAAACTTCATGAGTATTTGTATGTTGTGTATTTTTATTGCAACCTGGTTAATTTTCGGCAATTTTATTTTTCTTAAGTAAATTGTGAAATTTTTGGTTAGCTTTAATGTTTGATCAGCTTAACCAAAGCTTGGTGTTAAATGCCTTAAACTTTTCTTTTCTGTGAGAACCCTGAGTATTTTGATAACCATGTGATTGTTTTTGTTTTCATGTTTTTGGCTTGCTATGATGAGTGTTTATGGATTTTTGTTTAGATATTCATGTCAAGGGTGTTAAGCATGCTTTTGAGTTAATTAAAATATTTCATGTTTGTGTGATCAGGCGTGTGTTATCTATCCAGGTGTGAGATCACTTTCATTAGTATTTATTTATTTTCATGGAATTTTAATTTTTTGGTTAAAAGGATCCATTTTTCTGAGACATTGAAATTACCCCTTTAAGTTAGTTTGTTTTTAAATTGCTGGTAACGTTGATGGATTAGTTTCAAGATTTATTTAGTTTTGTGCTTGATCTGGTAGCTTTATTTAATGATTTAGTTGTTGAGTCTAATTCATAGAAATCATTATTTGTATTTCCTGATTTTATCTCTTGGGCTTTTATAGTAATTGTTTTAGTTAAAATTTCTGGTGTGTGGCCTTATTTATTGTTTGCCTAGTGTGACCCTCCTCAGGCCGTGGGTTGGTTGTGAGTTAGGCCTAGCCCAAGAGTGTTATCTAAGTATAATTTATTTTGTTGGATTAGATTTCTGTAGCTAGTCTTAGTCCGTGGGACTTGCCGAACTTAGCTTTGTGACCTGGTACCAGGTAGGCTCTCGCACCTGCTAAACTTTGTTTTGCCATTGTGAGGTAAACCAGTGGCAATTTTATTTCAGTTATTTAATTATTTATTTCTTTATGCATTTTTACCTTGTATTATTTTATTCAGTACTTTCTGTATGTTCGCTGTAGTCTCGCGGCTTTTAGTACATCTCCATTTCTAGCAACTTGCCGAGCTAGGAGGAGTAAGTCATAGCCATGTGCACATGTTTTCTGTAGTAGCGCTACCCCCCGACTGCGGTTGATGATCCGGCTTCGGCCGTAGATATTCTGTTCTATTCTGTTCCGACTTCACAGTCAACGATCCAGCCAAGTGCTGTTGATTTCTGTTATTAGTCAGGGAAATGTACCGTATGTTTTCATGTTATTTTATGAAATTCTGGATTCTGTTATTTCGGTGCATTTTCTTCATTATCTGTCTGGAATTTAATTATTCTGCAATACCTGTATTATTCTGTATTATTCTGCATTATCTGTTTTAGCTGCGATCCTACTGGGCCTTTGTGGCTCATGCACTCTGTGGACTCTGTTTTTCACAAGAGAAGATCAGGCTTAGGAGCAGGGATGGTATCTGGGAGTCACTTCTTTTCCTGCATGTGGTTGTAGTCAGTTTAGACTCTCTTGTGTGAGTGAGACTTGTATTCTGTTGGAATTTTATTCAGAACCTGTTTGTGTGGCACTGTTGTTTGTAGGGCTGCTTAAGCCCATATCTGTATCGACTCTGTTTCTGTTATTTTATTTGTAGTTCTTGTTATTATTCCTATTCTGCTTGTTAGGTTTTCTTTTACCAGGTCTTATCTAAGGCCTTGCACCTAGTGGGGTCCGCCCCGTTGGATGCGGCCGATCTGTCAGCGGGCCCGGCCGTGGGGCTGGGCGTGACATAGTAGGATCCTTGTTTTAGGGCGTTGGAAGTTTTGGCAATGAGTAGGGGTGAGCAAAACCGGGTACCCAACCCGGTTTTCAAAACCGGATCGGGTACCCGGTTTTTCGGGTCGGTAAAATCTCGACCCATATCCGACCCGGTTTAAACCGGATACTGAAAACCGGGTACCCTGTTTAAACCGGATCGGATATCGGATATCCGGATCCGAATTTAAGTTTCATCTACTCCATGTATTTGTTTTATATAACAACATCAACGTTCATAAATACGAACAAATATGAAAAACTTATTACTTATAAAGAGGATTAAAACGTTACACTATTTACCACACAAAAAAAAGTCATAAAAAAAATAATAAAAAGCTTCATCAATTTTAGACATTAAAAAAAAAATCAAATATCTTATGAAACATCAATCTTAGAAAGGGATAGAGGCTAGAGAGAATAGGCCGGGTGATGAACGTTGAGGACTAGGAGGTAAAGATTTAAAATTTTTTTCCTTTTACTTTTAACCCTAGAAGAGTTTAAATTTATTAATATGTACATATATAAATATAACTATATAAGCAATTAAGTATATAACTCTTTAAGTTTTTAAACGAGGGATTTTGATTTTTTTCTACTTAAGCCCTTGTAAAATTTTAAATTTATTAATATATGTTCTAAAAAGTAAAAATGAAAAAAATCCAAACATTTAAATTTTGTATAGTCTAAAGAGTAGAAAAGAAAAAAATCCAAATTCCATATATATATACTAAAAACCAGATCAGATTCGGATATCTGGTTTTTAATTTCTTCCGACCCGGATCTGATCCGGTTTTCACCTTAAAAATTCGGATCGGGTACCCAAAAAATTCAGGTCAAAAAACCGGATATCGGATCGGATCATCGGATCCGGATTTTTTTGCTCACCCCTAGCAGTGAGTAAGTCAGATTAAGAGGAGTTTGGAAGCATTTTCTTAAGCAATAAATTCAAATCATTTGTCTAGATAGGGGCTTCAAGAAACAAAACTAATCTACTGATTTTGAATGCATTTTTTTTGTTAAACCAATGAGACAAAGGTGTTCATTTTTTTTATGAATGAGGAGTAGCACTTTATTTTGTTGGTGATAAATTTGAGAAAAAGTTTTTTTTTATGAAGAATACTCTCTGTTCTATGCCTTGTTCTTTATTTTATTGAGAAACTTGCTTAAAAATGCAAGAGAATCAGGAATTTATTTGCTCAATCACAATTAGTTTTAGTTGGCTGCAGATCATTTTCAATACTAATTTCCTTGTGGGTATATTGCTTATAAATCTATTTCTTCTGCTAGGACACATTCCTTATTTAGTTTCCAACTTTGACTACTGTAAAATCCAACCTCTTATTCAGACTCAATGACTAATTCATCCTTTTCATGTTTTCCTATATGTGGTTTTAAGTGTGTAAGTTTTGTCAAATCAGAGATGACATTAATTAATGTTGGAATTCTCTGTCCCCAGCCATTTGTTTGTCATCTCATTTGGATTTTGGTATTAGGTTATGTTAGCTTCATAATGCTTTCCATTAGATGTATTGAGTCAGCGTTATACAATTAATTATAACATTATATTTTTGTCTTGGAGTTGTTCTTAAATTATTTTTCTTGAATTTCAAAGGATAAGTTAATGTTTTTCGATAGATAGAATAACTATATCCTTCGATATGAAAATCAAGTATTTTAGTTGAATTAGGGTTCTTGGCTAAAAGTCTATATTACTGTGTTATGTTCACATTTTAAAAAAAAACTAGAATTATTGAATAAAGCTTCAGAAGTAGTTGCTTTTCCTTCTTTGGCAATTTTTGTTGTCAAAGACTAATAATCAATGTTAGTGAAGATTGATAATGAGATGTTATCTGGATCTTGTCTTGGATCTGTTTGTATGCTCGAGTTCAAAAAGATGTCTCTTACACTAGAGATTTTGGCAAGCTAATTCTGAGAATTTTCTATTTTGCGGAATTAGCTAAAACATAATAACTCATTCCCTTTTCTTCAAAACATTGTCTTGTTGAACAGTCTTCTACATGTTTACGATGCTAATTTATCTTTGTTTTTTAGTATTAACATTGTAATCTGGCAATTTTTTCATTAGATCCACAAGCTTCTAGCATTTACTGATAATATTAATGTCATTTTTATATTTTTTTTCCCTGAGATTTTTACTGTAATTTTGTTTGTTTTCAGGTTTTTCATTAGATCTTTCATTTCATATAACATCGTTCATTGAAATTAAAATGTAGCATGAGATGATGACAATTAATCTCTCAGGCCATATTATTTTTTTAAGCCATAAATAATTATAACTTTTATTTATAATTTTGCTTGAAATTAAATTGATTTTCATAACTCGAAGAACATGATTCTCTTCGTAATTTGCTTCTTTATTTATATTGGGAATCATTGGCTTGTCTCTGAAGCAAAGTGATTTTTTTTTTTTGCCGTAGTCATTTTTTCTATCTGTTGTCATTTTCATGTTAGCCTGGAATTTGAAGATGACAATGCTTATGTCATTTTTAAGTATTTAAGCAATTCAGTTAGGGTTAATGCTACATTGGTTTAAATAAATGTTATGGGTAGAACTATAGCTACAAACTCCTGCCATGTATGTGAATGTTTTCAAGAGAGATAAATATAATTGCTCTATGCAACAACTTTCATCTTGAAACACCCCAGAACTCCAAATACTCTCAGGATGACATGCTATCAGAATGCTGGATGTAATCAATTGATGAAGCATACATAGTCTAGGAGTCGCCAAGATGATGTGGTAATGTGGTTACAAACGCATGCTTGACCTTACTATTGTCCTCTACAAATCTAACTGATTACCACCTAATAGCAATATGTTGAAATTTACATCCTACTTCCTTATACTTGTCAAAGGGTTGTTTGAAGTTGGTACTCTGGTCCAGGGAATGGAGGATTAAGGGCACACTGCTAGAGCATGGGCAGAGGAGTGTGTGCAGGTGACCTGCGCTGGTGGTTGCGAAGAAGAATGGGCGAAGTTGCTGTCTGGTGAGCAACTGTACTGAAGAGCATGGTTGCTGAGAAAAGTTGAAGTGAAGTTCAGTATCCGTTTTGATAAAGGTGGTCATTTTGTCAGTTGTGTTTTGAAAAGAAATGAATTAAATATAAGTGGAGATCTGTCTCGTAGTGTAAACAGCCAATGAAGTCCTTTTAAGTTAACGTGTACCCAATAGTCTTGTACTAGGTTTTGCTCAGCCAATGACTGAGTGCTTTTGTGCTTTACTTTAATGTCTTTCTTTTGTTATTAAATAGAATGGAGACCAGTAGCTGATTGGCTCTCAAGACATCTTTGAAAAGTCTTCCTTTTTCTCTGAGTCAATAGAGAAGTCCATAAGGCTCAGTTCTTTTAAGCATTTCTTCAAACACCTGGTTTTTACCGGCCATTTCGTCGAACACCAACAACTGGTATTAGAGCTCCGGAGTTGGAGATGACATCCTCAAGCATCAAGGAGACGCCGGTGACCCTTTCTCAAACGTCCGTGCCGGTGTTCACAGGCGAGGAATACGGCAGGTGGAGTCTTCGCATGAAGACAGTGTTTAGATCCTTGGAACTTTGGGATCTGGTGGAGAAAGGGGTAGCCGAGTCGAAGGACGATGCTATTGAGAAGGAGAACAAGAAGAGGGATGCAAGGGCACTGTGTTTGATTCAACAAGCTGTTGATGGCCCGAACCTGGACCGCATTGCTGACGCAAAGAACGCACATGAAGCTTGGGAGATCCTCAAGAAACAATGTCAAGGTACTTCAAAGGTTTTGGCTGTGAGAGTTCAGGCTCTCAAACAAGACTTTGAGACCTTGCAGATGAGAGACGATGAAGAAATCCGTGATTATATCACTCGGGTGATTGGCATCATAAATCATGTTCAGGCACTTGGACACAAGGTTGCTGAGGCTGAGGTGGTGTCCAAAATACTTCGAAGCTTGGCACCAAAATTTGATTGGGTAGCTGTGGCCATTGAAGAATCCAAGGAGATAGCAACACTCTCTCTTGATGATCTCAGTGATACTCTTCAAGCTCATGAAGTAAGGGTGAATCGGACTGCAGTGAAGATTGGCGAAAAAGCTCTTCATATGAAGAGTGAGCTTGCTGGGTCGAGTCATAGAAGAGGTGGAAGATCAGGAAGCTCCTGGAGTGACAACAGAGGCCGGGGAAGAGCATTCACTCGTGGAAGAGGAAGAGGCCGTGACGGTCGAGGAAGAGGCTATGAAAACGGAAATCAAATACAGTGTTTTCAGTGTAAGCGGTTCGGGCATATGAAAGCCTAATGCAGAAGCAAGGAGAAGCAACTAGAGGGTGCTGGGCTAGTAGCAGGCGAAGAAGACACTGGGAACCTTTTCATGGCGAGTACTGCAACTGAGTTACACTCAAATTCAGTATGGCTCGTAGACTCGGGCTGCTCAAACCACATGACCGGCGACAAGACCTTGTTCAGCAACCTAGATGAGTCATTGAAAGTTAGCGTGAGGCTTGGTGATAATAAAGAGATGAAGGTGCATGGAGTTGGTGTTGTAACTGTGCTCACTTAGTCAGGAGACGAGAAGAAGTTACACGGGGTAGAATATGTACCAGGTCTTACGCACAACCTGCTCAGTGTGGGCCAATTGATCACAAGAGGTTTCTCCGTGATGTTCAAAGATGATAAATGTATTATCAAAGGCAACAAAGCAAGCAATCAGGCAATAGAAATTGAGAGATCGAAAAACAATATGTTTCCTGTTGACATTGCAAACATGGAGTGCATGAATGTAGCTGAGAAAAATCAATCTTCAGAGGAGCTATGGCATCTGCGTTTCGGGCACCTCAACTACAGAAGCTTGGTGTCTTTATCTCAGAAGCAAACAGTGAAGGGATTGCCTAAACTGGAGCACATTATACAATGCGAAGATTGTACTTTGGTGAAGCAAGCTCGTTGTAGTTTTCCTACTGGATCTTCCAGGAGAGCATCTGCCAGCCTACAATTAATTCACATGTACCTTTGCGGTCCTATGAGTGAAGGATCACTTGGGGACAACAAATATTTTTATTTGTTAATTGATGATTACAGTAGATGGAGTTGGGTTTATTTCCTCAAGGAGAAGGCAGAAGCCTTCAAAAGATTTCAAAGATTTCACGCATTGGTGGAGAGGCAGACGGGAAGAAAGCTTCAGGTTATTAGAAGTGATCATGGTGGCGAATTCACCTCACAGGCCTTTCATGACTACTGTGAGAAACTCGGCATCAAGAGGGAATTCTCGGCTCCATACACACCACAACAGAACGGTGTGGTGGAGCGCAAGAACTGTATGGTGGTGGAGATGGCCAGAGGGCTGCTCAGGAGTGGTGAATTACCAACGAGGTTCTGGGGAGAAGCGACATCAACTGCTGTGCATTTGATCAACAGATCACCAACGCAGGCGCTGAATGGGAGTACACCGTATGAGGTATGGCATGGGTTTAAGCCCAATGTAAGTTACTTGAGAGTCTTTATGTGTGTTGTGTTTGCTCTTGTACCCTCACACAGCTTACAGAAACTTGACAACAAATCCGAAAAGTGTATCCGTGTTGGATATTGCTCAGAATCAAAGGCATACAAACTGTACAACCCTCATACTCACAAGGTGATAGAAACAAGGAATGTTGTGTTTCATGAACAATCCAGGTGGAATTGGAAGATAAGCAAGGATGATGCTCAAGAGGTGACAGTTGATGGTGTTCTAGGAGATGCAGAGACCTTAGAAGAAGTGGAAGCAGCACCAGCAAGCACTAGCTCGTGTTCTACTAGCTCAGAGCTAGTCCCATATGACATAGTAACGGATGGATCACCATCAAGGAAGTCTCGATCACTGATAGAGATTTACAATTCATGTACTTTGGCTATGAATGTTGCTGAACCAGTGAACTTTGAGGAAACTGTGAAGATTAAAGAATGGCAAGATGCAACGGATAATGAGATGGCATCCATAGTCTCAAACAATACATGGGAATTATGTACTTTGCCTGAAGGGAAGCGTTCTGTGGGTCTTAAATGGGTGTTTAAGATAAAATGTGATGCTGAGGGGTGTGTAGTGAGGCATAAGGCCCGACTAGTAGACAAAGGATATTCTCAACAATTCGGCATCGACTATGAAGAAGTGTTTTCACCTGTTGCTCGGCTAGAAACTGTGAGGCTAATACTTGCTATTGCAGCTCATGCAGGGTGGCCAATATATCATTTCGATGTTCAAACAGCTTTTCTCAATGGAGAGTTACTTGAAGAAGTATACGTTGATCAACCGACAGGGTATGAAGTCAAGGGAAGTGAGCATCTTGTCTGTCGACTAAAGAAGGCCCTATATGGCTTAAAACAAGCAGCTCATGCTTGGTATGGGAAAATTGACCAACACTTCAAGGACCATGGGTATGTGAGGAGTGAAAATGAATATACTCTGTACAGGAAGATACAGAAGAATGGAGACATCCTCATAATCAGTCTGTATGTTGATGATATAGTGTATACAAGCTCGTCACTTGATCTCATAAATCAATTCAAGAATGAGATGGTGAAGACATTCAAGATGACTGACTTGGGTAGTGTGAAGTACTTTCTTGGGCTTGAGATTATACAAGAACCAGACGGAGTCTTTATTATGCAGAGAAATTATGTGAAGAGCTTACTCAAACTACTCAGCATGGAAGAATGCAGACCAATATTGACTCCAATGAGAGTCAATGACAATGTACAGGATGAAGCTTCAGAGGAGTTTGAAGATCCAAAGCTATACAGAAGTCTGGTGGGAAAATTAATCTATCTCACACATTCTCGTCCTGACATTTGTTTTGCAGTTAATTATCTGTCTAGGCACATGAGTTCGCCAAAGAAGCACCATTATGTTGCTGGCAAGAGGGTGGTGAGATACTTAGCCGGAACATCTGATTATGGCCTGTGGTATTCACGGGGAGACAACACAGTCCTAGAGGCATTCTCAGATAGTGATTGGGGAGGTTGCAAGGATGATCGAAAGAGCACTTCTGGTTTGTTCTTTTCATTTGGGTCCAGTCCAATCGCATGGAGCTCTAGGAAGCAAGAGATTGTTGCTCTTTCCACAACCGAGGCAGAATACATAGTTGCAACTGCCGCGTCCTACCAAATTGTATGGCTTAGAAGGATACTGGGTGATTGTGGAATAACTCCCAACACTGCAACTAGGCTTTGGTGTGACAACCAGTCAGCCATTGTAGTAGCAAAGAACCCCACTCATCATGGGAGGACTAAGCACATTGATGTGCGTTATCACTTCATCCGTGGCTTGATCACTGATGGGACAATATCAATTCTTCACTGTCCAACCAATAACCAACTAGCTGACCTGTTTACAAAACCACTAACATCTGAGAAACATGAGAAGATGTGTAGGATGATTGGAGTAACCAAGCTTCAATCACCGGGAGGTGACAAAGGGTTGTTTGAAGTTGGTACTTTGGTCCAGGGAATGGAGGATTAAGGGCACACTACTAGAGCATGGGCGGAGGAGTGTGTGCAGGTGACCTGCGCTGGTGGTTGCGAAGAAGAATGGGCGAAGTTGCTGTCTGGTGAGCAACTGTACTGAAGAGCATGGTTGCTGAGAAAAGTTGAAGTGAAGTTCAGTATCCGTTTTGATAAAGGTGGTCATTTTGTCAGTTGTGTTTTGAAAAGAAATGAATTAAATATAAGTGGAGATCTGTCTCGTAGTGTAAACAGCCAATGAAGTCCTTTTAAGTTAACGTGTACCCAATAGTCTTGTACTAGGTTTTGCTCAGCCAATGACTGAGTGCTTTTGTGCTTTACTTTAATGTCTTTCTTTTGTTATTAAATAGAATGGAGACCAGTAGCTGATTGGCTCTCAAGACATCTTTGAAAAGTCTTCCTTTTTCTCTGAGTCAATAGAGAAGTCCATAAGGCTCAGTTCTTTTAAGCATTTCTTCAAACACCTGGTTTTTACCGGGCATTTCGTCGAACACCTGTATTCTCTACTTGTTCTCAACACTCTCAACACCAACAATACTCAGCTTACATATCATGCTCCTATTCCACAAATTGCATCATCCTTGGATGACCTACCAGGAATTGTAGCTTATGCTATGAATCAGGGATCAAATGTGACAAGCATGGACTTCCATCCTTCTTATCAAACACTACTATTAGGTATGAAGATGCTTTTGATTTTGGATTACTTACCACTTGTGTTTATCTGGTTTTTCATTTCTAACATTTCCTTTTTTACAGTGGGCACTGGGGCCGGTGAAATTACACTATGGGAAATTGGTTTACGGGATAAACTTGTGTCAAAACCATTCAAACTGTTAAACTTAGCATCTTATTCTTCTCAATTTCAAGTATTTATCATTCACTGTGATTCTCTGAAAAAAAAAGTGCTTTCCTATAGTTGAAAACACCTCCAAACAGTTTAAATTTCTGTTGTGGGTGTCTAGATATTTGGTCTGGTTAACTTGATCAACTAGTTTGTCTATACTATTTATGTTGCTAAACGCATTGTGCAGTGGGAAGGTTGTCTTTGGTGGGAATGGTTAAAGATTCTTCAATATCAGTTACTAAAGTTTCATGGAGTCCAGAGGGAAACTTGATAGGTGAATCTTCTTGTTTATGTAATTTGGATGATCCTATCCTTTCTATGTGCTAAATTTTAATCTTACCACTACAGGGGTTGCATTTTCAAAGCACTTGATTCACCTACATGCCTATCAAGCACCTGATGATCTGCATCAATTTTTAGAGGTAGATTTGCAAAGTGGAACATCTTCTTATTTCATGTTACTGAAGGAAGATATGATGCACCAACGATTCTAATTTTGAAGCAAATTGAAGCTCACTTGGGAGGAGTTAATGACATAGCATTCTCTTATCCAAAGAAACGGTTATCTGTAGTCACTTGTCATGATGATAAGCTTTTGCAGGCATGAGTTATAGTTTTTAATGCTTTTGTTTGTTTTGTATGGATTCCTTTAATAATGCTTACTGCCTCATTATAGGTTTGGGATTTGACTGGTCACAAGCTTTACACTTTGAAGTCCATGAGGCTCCTGTTCATTCCATTTGCCCCCATCATAAGGAGCATATACAAGTATATTTGATATTTTTGCCATCTCCTTCTAGGGGAATTTATCTTATCCCCTCATGGGTGTACTCAACCCCTTTGCCACTAAAATGGTTTGCCATTGAAAAAGTTCCGACTTATCTTTTCTTTTAGTGGATCTATAATTTCTATAATGAAGATTATTGTGTTCATTCTGTAAATGGCCCTTTTTCGGCAAATTTAATCATTTGTAGTGACTCACCTTTATGCGATGCTTTTACACTTGATCAAGAAAAAAATTATAAATTAAAATTAGTTTTGATTTTTATTATTGGAAGCACAAAGTACGACATGATGGGAAGAAATCTGCATGAGGCACCTAATTATTTATTATTCTTGTGGGAATCATATAGCCGAAATTTTTATTTGACCCAAAAAAGGGCCACCACCCAATGATCCAACATTCTCCTCTTCTTTCTTTGTATGAATGAAACCAGCTTTTGTAATTCTACTCTCTGAAAGCTATTCTTATTGAGGTGGTTGTGCAGTGCCATCTTCATTTGCTAGATTCCTCTTGATCATGCATTTTTCTATAGACATGAATCTGAACTTCAATGGCATGTACTTGCTTCCTTTTTTTTGTGTGACCATATGTTAAGAAACTCTTCTTCAAAAATTCTTCCCTTCGTTAGAAAAAAAGGGTAGGATTCATGAAAGTTTTTATTTAGGATGCCAGAAGTCTTCCTGTGATGGTTATGTGAGTGAAACCTCCTTCATTTCAGTTCATATGATAACATCTTAATCTTATTCCTTAATGCAGTTTGTTTACTCACTTGCTATTGATGGGAAAATCAAGGCATGGCTGTATGATAACATAGGATCTAGGGTGGACTATGATGCTCTTGAGAATTGGTGTCCAACTATGTTATATAGCTCTGATGGATGCAGGCAAGCTTGAGAGCCTATATTGAGAGCAGAAAGCTTGAACTCAATCCTTCTATGGAATTCCTATGCTATTATAGCACACAACATGTTCTGTTTGCCATGTTAAAATCTTGAATTCTTTTACGGAATTCTCATGTTATAGCACAACACTCACACATGTTCTCTTTGCTGTGTAGATTGTTTTGCTGTGGCACTAGAAGAGAGGGAGACTCATTTCTTGTTGAGTGGAATGATCATGAAGGGGCGATAAAGTGAACATATGCTGGTTTCCAGAAAAAATCAATTGGTGTTGTTCAGTTTGACACCACCCAAAACTACTTTTTGGCTGCTGGAGAAGAAAATCAAATAAAGTTTAATATTTTGCTGATTGTTTTTTCAAATAAAGAATAATTTGATCAGTATTTCAAGTAGTAGAAGAAGTAGTAGCTCTCTGCAAGCTAAAAATGTAGTTAATAATCTTTATTTACACAAATCCCTATCTCATACTGTAATCTGGTCATTTCTGATATGATTAGCATACAATATATATATATATATATATATTTTGAGGTGCATGCTCAAAACTTCTTACAATGTCTTTCCTTGCTTCCAGAACAGTGCCACACAAAAATCACAGGTGAAGAGAGTATATATTAGCCGCGCACAGTTTCAGTTCATCCATTACCATTGCCAATGAGGGTATATAATCTTAGGCAGGAGAAAATAATAGGCAAAATTTATTCTGACTTATTAGTAGCTGTTAATTGGTTTTTTTTAACTTCCTTACTTTTCTTTGTTTATGCTTTTGTTTTGTATATTAATCTTGAGTGATATGGACTGACAACATGATTTACTTGTAATGGTTTCCATATGTTGCAGGAGAATATGGAGATTAGTGATATGGACTGACAACATTATTTACTTTTGTTTTGGAGGTATGATCAAGAACATAAAAAAAACTTTCTTCTAGATACTGAAATGTTTTTTTCTTTGCTGAATACTTGCTAGATTTACTTGTTTTAAAGTATTCCTACTTGCTGAATTAAAATATATTATCTGATAACTCATCAGTTTAGTGCTTCAATAGTCAGCTTAAATTGAACAAGAATAGAAAATGGAACCAATTTACTTCCCCTATTACAGAAATTGACAGATTGCAGGGCATATTCTTGCTATTTCAACAAGTTCTCCACAAAAAACAATACAAAGTAGTACAAAACCAGACTTTTGAATGTTTACCTGAGGGAACTAGTTCTCCATGGTAATTTCAATGATTTACACATGTCAATGGAAATGAGAAACTGGACAACTGCTAGTATATGAAGGCTTGAGAACTTGAAACAAGAAGTTAAATAGCTCCTTTTAGACACAAGTAAAGATCTATAAGTATCATTATGCATGGATCATTTGATACTAGCTATATCTGTTGTGACAATTTCACCCGGCAAGGAAATAGTGTAAACTCCGGAAAACATATGTTCACAAGCTGTTCAATAAAATATATGCATTCCAGTTCAATCAATGATGATTTCTTCTAAATTTCTAGGCGTGAGATATCATCAAAATTTGAAGTTTAAGCAAAGCTTCCTATTCTCTGTCAAATAATAGAATGCAATCCTAGCATTAAAAGAACAAATAAAAATCACAAAGATGGGTTTATGAAGCCTTGAACAACCATAAATTCTGAATAAAAAATAGAATAAATTAAATAATGAACTTCGAATTATCAAAAACAAGCCTCAGAACAAATGTACATTACATAACCATAATCTATTTTCCATTGACATGTTTCTATTCTTGTTCAGTTATTTTTTGAGAACATAGTGATCTCTTGGTAAATTACATAACTAGTGTGACTCCAGGCTTAGATAAAATAGTTCATCTGATCCAAATTGGGTAGATCATTTGTCATGTTTATGTTTCAGTTGTTACGGGCTTTTTTCCCTTGCGCTCAACAATTCCTTGTAAGGCCATAGCAAAATCCTCTGCCACTCTATGCACTTGTTACTTAGAAATTGGTTGAAATGCATCCGCCGAGTGGGATTGAAGTTATTATTATTTATTTAATTATTAATAAATTTTATTTTTTAAAATTTTAAATTCTTATGGTTTTTATTGTATTATAATTGCATGGCTTTTTTCCTTTTTTGTCCTGGAGTTTTTGAGTGCAAACAATATAATGTTAATAAGTATGAACTAATAACAACAATTTGTTAATTAAATTGGTCCTTCTATGTTACATTTGTTATTTGGCGTCACAATTTTTCTAATGCAGTATATCCAATCTTTTATATATATACATAAAAAATTGGATTTTTTTTATATGTTTTTGCAGATTTTGGAGAATTCATGGTTAAAGATCGAGAAGGTCAAAGATGAAGAGGGCACACAAAACTTTTGACCTTGTGTAATTAACCCAAAAAATATTTTGTAATGAAAGTACATAGATAGTGTAAAACTCTTTACATTTTGTTATTAATCAAAATACATTGCACTTTAGCCCATAATTTGTCAATAAAAGTCAATGAAATTGAATTTAGGATAATTTCAAATATATTTAAATATTTATGTCTTTTATTTACAACTTAAATAAATTTATTTATTATTAGTTGGAAAATAAATTAAAATTAATGAACAAATTTAGAGGCGGTTATATAAAACTATGAATATGTAAGAAATTATTAGCTATAGAGGCAGTTATAACCACCTCTAAAACTATTGAAGAGTAATGAAAACTTAGTAGCTATAGAGGTGGTTATAAGCACCTCTAAAACTATTAGGAGTGATGAAAACTTAGTAGCTATAGAGGCGGCTATAACTACTTCTAGCACTTATAATTTTTAGAGGACGTTATAAACGCCTCTAAAACTATTGAGTAATGAAAACTTAGTAAGTATAGAGGCGGTTATAACCACCTCTAAAACTATTGAGGGTATTGTAAACTTAGTAGCTATAGAGGTGGTTTTAACCACCTCTAAAACTATTGATGGGTAATGAAAACTTAGTAACTATATAGGTGGTTATAACCGCCTCTACTCTTGTTAATAAAAACCACATCCGAAGATGAAACTTACCGCAACGGTTGGTACAAACCGGCTCTAAATTGTAGAGCTGGCTTAATACAAGGCTTTTTAGAGGCTGGTAAAAAAACCAACGCTATATCTATAGAGACGGTTATAACTGCCTCTATAGGTCTTGAAAACTGCCTAAAAGCACTTTTTTAGTGTAGTGTAAGCTCCTGATGAAGTGACAACGCAAGTCTATGTGCTTGGTTCTACCATGATGTGTAGGATTCTTCTACACAACAAGCACTGACTGATTGTCACACCAAAGTTTGGTTGCTTCAGTGAATACAAATCCACAATCTTGTAGAATTCTTCTAAACCAAACCACTTGACAAACTGCAAAAGTGACAGCAACGCATTCAACCTTTGTTGTTGATAAGGCAACTATCTCTTGTTTCTTTGATGCCCAAGAAATGGCACTTAAGCCCAGGCCGAAGAACATCCCAGTTGTACTCTTACAATTAGACATAGAGCCACCCCAGTCACTGTCCAAGAAATCTTCTAACAACCTTTCATCGCCATGTGAATACAGCATCCTATAGTCTCTAGTTCCTAAGAGATACCTCAACACATGCTTGGCAGCAAATGAATGACAATTGCTTGGATGATTCATAAACCTTGATAAATAGTTTACTTAAAAACCAATATCAGGACGAATGTGTGTAAGGTAAAGTAATTTCCCAACTAAACTCCCATACATCCTTGGATCAGTGGACTTGTCAGTAGTATCATTCTAAAATTTTTCATTCACTCCCATTGGAGTCAATACTTGTTTGCACTGATTCATATATATATATATATATATATATATATATATATATTAGTTAAAAGAGCTCACAAAGCTAATTTTATTAATAATGAACAAGATTACAGATAAAAGTAGAAAGAACACAAAAACACAAAACAAATAAAGGAGAAAAGGAAGAAGTAGCAAAGGAAGGACAACCTAACTACCAAGACAAAAGAGAGCATAACAATATATCATAACACAAAGGCTGCATCTCGAAAAGCCTTCAAAAATCCAATGAGGTAACTCCAGGTCTAGGAAGAACAATGTAAGACGGTGAAGTGTAATTGCATGAGAATCAAGCTTGAATACTGGAGAAGCCCAAATCTTAAGGATAGTGTGCATGCAACGCTACCAAGAAATGAAGATAAGAAGATTGATGCTAGAAATCTAAGGATTCAAACAGTTGCTAGAAGAATGATTCAAAGTGACAATTCTGCAGGTTGTCGGATTATTGATGAGGAAGTGATTGAAATGGATCCCAGCATCTACTCCAGCCTGAAAAGCAAGATTGATTGCCAAATTATCTGCTTCAGCATCATTCTCAGCTTGAATGGGACAAGAACTTGCCATAAGGATCGAGTAATTAGAGTCAGCGTAAAAAAGGCCATCTGTAGAGGAGAAATTATTGAGAATTATTGAGAATTAACTCAGTTTCCACACTTCGGAAGCTAGAAATGAAAAGAAAGAGGCCATCTATAGAGGAGAAATTATTGAGAATTAACTGCCTGCCAAGCTTATCAGCATGGATATAAGAGAAGTCCAAAACATGCATCAAAGCAGACAAGCAGTAACCTGTCAAGGCACAGTGGAGTTCCTAAAAATTTTATCACATCTGTTCTTCCATATAAACCAGGCTATAGCAGCAATAATAGTTTTGATATATGGTGAAAAGGATGCATTGATAAGCCACGCACTAGAACAAAAACCATCAAGAAATGAAATAAGTGTATTAGTTTTGAGGCTGATTTGATTCCAAATTTCCAGTGCCATGCTGCAAGAGGCCAAAAGATGCTCAATTGTTTCGTGCTTAAGATTACACAAAACACAAAAGTAGCGGGATCCAAGTTGATGGAGTAAAGATGCTTAACAGTACTAACTCTTTCTTTAAATGTAAGCCACAAAAAGTGTTTGACTTAGCGAGCCTCAATTAAATCCCAAAGCTTTTTCCAACCAATCCAACCGTCATTCTAGCACTGATGTTGATTCAAGTGATGATAGATTGTGGCAGTAAGACTGCAATCAAGTGTCTTAGGGGAGTAAATCTAGTGATTATGATCAGAAGTATCAATGCAACCCAACTTGGGAGTAAAACAATCCAAATAATTCCCGAACAGCAGACCAAGTTTATTAACATCCCAAGGGCAATTAGTGATGAAATCAGAAACATTTATAGTGTCTAAGTCCAAGCTAGAATTAATGAAAGAAGGAGAGTGGAATCTCAAAACACTAGGAATGATACAAAAAAGAAATGTGATTAGGGTTCACAATATTAATTCTTAAGTTGGGTTTTAATTTAAAAGTAGAATAACATAAGCCTCTGAAGAACCAGGAACGACCAGCAGGAATAGAGTCCTTCCAGAAATTAATAAGGCCATATTTAACATGAAGGATATCAACCCAAATATACTCATCCCGGTTAATGTATTTTAAAATGTTTTTAACCATCAGAGAATGCTATGCAAGAAGAAAATTTCTAATTGCAAGACCCCCCTCAGGTTTAGAGACAGTAAGATCATCCCAGGCAATAGCATGGATGCCTTTTCCATTGTCACTCTTACACCAAAAGAATCTCTTAACAATTCTATTGATTTCAAGGAGAGTAGAGTCATAAATAGGATACACAGATAAATAATATGTAGGGATAGAGAGCAGGGAAGAATTAATAAGGACAGTTTTGGCTGCTGGGAAAGTTTAGAATGCATCCATCTAGAGCAATGATTCCTAATATTGTCAATAATGGAAGTAAAGACTAACTTAGCCAAGCGCTTAGGAGAAATAAGGACACCCAAATATATAAGAGGGAAGGAAGCAGCCATGAAACTAAGAATGGAATAGATGCTCTTAGAAATTCGCTTATTAACCTAGGAGGGAAAATAGATTCCATATTTAGAGACATTAGGAGCTTGACCAGAGAATTTGCCGTAGAAAGCAAGGCAAAGCTTGATGAATCTAGCAGCTTTTCTAGACTTGAGTAATTAACACTAGATCATTGGCAAACAAAAGGTGATTAAAATTATACTTAAGTTGATTATTAAATCCAGGAATCATATTTATCTCTAAGAGCAAAGTTCAGTGTGGAAGTAAGGTTTTGAGAAACAAGAATAAAAAGATAGGAGGAGATAGGGTCACCTTGACGAACTCCTCTAGAGGATTTAATCTAGGGGGTAGGCTACCCATTAATAAGGAATGAAAAGGAATTAGAACTAATGCAGGTTTTAATCTAAGAAATCCAAATAAAAAGGAAATTCATTTTGGTGAGAGTAGTAAGAATTGCACTCCAGCTAAGAGTGTCATACGCTTTTTCAACATCTATCTTAATTAACATCCTAGGGGAATCTCTGCAATCATTTTCCAAAGTGTGCACTACTTCTTGCAAAGTGATAATATTGTCAAGCCTAATGAGATTTGGGAGAACAAGCTTAAGACAGTTGGCTAGTAATTTGGAAATGATTTTAAAACAACATTGCACAAAGAAATGGGTTGGTAATCTAAGATTAAACAAGGATTGTCTTTCTTAGGGATAAGGATGATGTAAATTTTGTCCCAAGAATCAGGCATAACAGAGTGGATAAAGAAATATTGAACAGCTTCAAATAAATGATCACTAATCTTAGGACAAAAGAATTGATAAAACTCCACGCTAAACCCATCTGACCAAGACTTTTACTTGAAGGGAGTTTAAAGACAGTAAGTTGAACTTCCTCACGAGTAACATTTCAGATAATAAAATCACAGTCCAGTGAAGAAAGTTGAGGAAGATCATTAGGAAGAGCATTTAAAATATCAGAAAAGGAATCATTGGAAGAATTCGACCAAAGGTGGGAGTAAAAATTAATGAAAGCATTTTCAATAACAGTACGATTAGAGAAAAGATTATTATTCAGATCACGTACCTAAGAAATGGAGTTAAAATGCTTACGGATATGAGTAATATTGTGAAAGAATTTCGAGTTAGTATCACCATCACAGACCCATTGCCTTTGAAGAGCAACATGCTTAGCATACATTTCTTCAAGGATGGGTTAGGCATCTGGATTAAGAGTATCAAAAATTTCAAAGGAAGCAATAATATTCTCAGTATTATTAATATCTTAATCAAAGATTATTTAAACTAGTTTACACCAATTTATAATACCAGTACGGGATTGTGAAATAAGATGATAAAATGAATGCATAAGATGACCATTAGGGAAGAAGTCCTAGGCTTTACAAACAACATTATAGCAGCCAATATAATCCAACAAAAAATTATTAAAGCGGAAAGGACTACGACTACCCATATTAGTAAAATTGATAGAAAGAAAAAGAGGAGCATGGTCAGAAAAGATTTACACTTAGAAGACCATTCTAAATTCACCAAGCACCTATCAAGACTGACCCAACATCTTGCAGTATCCGTCTGTTTATAACCTGGGACCAGAGAAATGCAAGTCAAGGAGATTGTTATCCTTAATAAAACTTATGAAGTATCGAGCCTTTTGGGCATAGTAGGAAAAGGAACCTCCTTTATGCTCATCAGGAGAACAAATGGCATTAAAATCTCCAATAATGAGCTAAGGAATATTAACAGAGGAAATCTTTGAAAGCTCATGGCACAAAGAACATTGAGAATGAAAACAAGAAGAATTGTAAATAATAGAAATAATCTAGTTACCAAAAGAATCTGGGGTGATAATGTGATGAAGACCACATCGGGAGATGGCAATTAGAGAGACCAAGCCAAGGGACTTCCTCCAAGTGACCACAATTCCTCCAGAGTATCCATCTGCCAAAATCGCAGTCCAATTCTAGGAAGTAGGAAGTCTACTACATAATAGATTGACTCAATCTTCATTAGCCCTAGTCTCAACAAGACACATCATCATTAGATTATATTTCTGAATGAGCTTAAGGATTTGATTAGAGGTATCCCTAGCAGAGATGCTCCTGCAATTCCAACAAATAACTTTAAAAGCATTCAAGGAGAAATAGAGATAAAAATCAAATATGAGGAGTATAAGCATTTCGAAAGTAAAAACACCTTGAAAGACTAAACCAAGCCAAGCCTTAGACATTCCTCCCTGTAGTGTCAACTCTGCCCTTCTTGTACGAAGGTAGCGTGTCATGTGTACCCTTGCGAATCAGGGCATCTCTTTGAGCTTCTTACTAGTATTAAATAAGAGTCATCATATCATCTGGTTCTTCATCATCAGTTATCTCATCACCACTGTCTCCGAGGGACCCGTCTTCATCGTCATCCTCATTATCAGAAGGGTAACCTTGTAAGGCTGTAGAAATGTGATCAACTAACAATGAATGAGAATGGTTATGATCATCAACTTCCGGAAGACACATCCCGAGGAAAGGCAATGGTAAGGTCCCTAGGAGCAGCAGTGTTAAGATCCCGAGAAATAGTAGGCGTGTTGCTGTCAGTGAGAGTATTCGGCTGCAGGGATATGTCAGAAAGTGGACTCAAATCTTGTTTAAAAGGTTCTGAGCATTGGGCATGATAAGCACGGAAGCTTCCCCGACCGTTAGGCTGTCCATCGACTGTGGCATCTAAGGTCACGTGACTAGCACGGTGTTTGTCACTGCAACCACGCCGGCGAGCCACCAAAATCTACGGGCCAAACTTTTTCTCCAAAGAGGTTTCTAGGGGCACCATTGAAATATCAGTACTCAAGGGATCCGAACCAGCAAAGAACAAATCCAAATTCTGAGCAGCAACACCCGTACTCGGACTAGAACCTACCCCTGGCACCCTTTGAGCATGGAGGGGTGGATGGATTTCATTGTTTCTGGCCGCCGCAACTCTAAGACACGAATTGGACCCATGCTCGACCATCCCACAAGAATAACAAAATGTAGGCAACAGTTCATAGAGCACTAAAACAAAAACAAGATGAAAATTATCACCAATCTAGAAACCACGACATAAGGGTTTGGAGAGATCAATCTCAATACAAACTCTCCCAAACTTGGAACGAGCCAAAGATATGGTAAGATCATCCACTTTGAGAAGCGGGCAAAGGTGAGCAATGATTGATTCAAGGGAATCACTATCCCAAAAATCCACAGGGAGATTGTGGAGCTGTACCCAAATGGTAGCTGTATTAAGCTTAGCGAACGCTAGCTCGAAGAACAACTTCCATGTCTAGAGCTGAAGGATTATTCCATTTATGGACCAAGGTCCACCTTGAAGAAGCTTCTGCATAATCGTGTGAGAGCTACAATGAATTAAAAGGAAGCCATTAGGAAGGTCAAAGATACAAACCTCACCAATGTTTGCCCATTTGATCATCAGAATCTGCTTCACCTACTCATATGGCCGGGGCTTACACAAAAATTTTGCCGTAGAGGGAGTTTTGGAACTTCATATGAGCTCTATTAATGGTTTCATTGTCAATCTTAATGAACTCTGAATAATTATCTTTAATTTTGTTCAAGATTTTGGCATTGTGAAGGGGGGAGCTAGCAATAGTATGAGTGGCTGGAAGGCAATTTGGGCCCAAGTTCTAAAGGAAGGTTGTTGTGGTTGGGCGTCTATCTGCCCCCCGCTTGCCATGGCAAGGGGGAAAAGATGGGGGAAAAGATGGGGATTAGGAGAGGGAAGAGATGAACAGTGGAGCAAATAAAAGCAAGTGTGCCCGTTCATTATCTGCAATGATTCATCTTGAGTTGATGCAGCAAACTCTCAATGTATTTCTTCTGCCCAATAAACATTCCACTTCATTATTGCTTTACTTCCAATCCTAGGAAGTAACTCACCACTACCAAATCAGACATACTAAAGGTGTTTACCATATCATTCTTAAATTCTTCAAGTAAAACAGATAAAGAACTTGTATATATTATGTCATCATAATACAAACTTATTAACAAAACTTCTCCATACTCTTTCCGTCCTTCTTGTAGAGTGTGTGTTCACTCTCACTTCTACTGAAACCAAGCTACTTAAAATGTTGATCAATTTTAGAATACCATGCCTTGGGTGCCTGCTTCAATCCACAAAGGGCCTTGTTTAATTTGCACACCAAATTCTCTCCTTCTTCCACTTCATAGCCTTTTGGTTGAGAGACAAACACCTCCTCTTCGATTTCACCATTCAAGAAGGCTGATTTCACATCAATGTGAAATACTCTACCATCCTAAGTGAGCTGCAAGTGCTAGGACCAACATTACTATCTCTAGTCGATCTACAGGTGGAAAAAACTTCATCATAATCAACATCTTTCTTTTGTGAGTATCACTTAGCCATCACTCTTGTGGAGTTTCGGTTTCTTTGCCCTTGTTTATTGTTTCGATTGTCTTAGATGTTGTTGTCGTTTCCCCATTAAGTTTTCTTTGAATCTTTTTGTCGAATCTTTGGAGTTGGTTGACGGGTATTTGAGCGTGTTTTGGTCGTGTTTTAGAGGAGTTTTAAGGGTGAATGGCCTGTGCACAGACCGCACAAGACTGTGCGGGGCTGTGCACAGGACGCACAACCTCTCCTGAGGGCTGTGCGGCCTCTATGTGGGGCCGCACACCCCAGGCAGAGGGGTGTGTGGCTGGTGTGCGGGACCGCACACAGCCCGCACATCTTCGCTTTTTGGCTTATAAAAACCTGCTCCTAGCTTTGTTTCTTCATTTCTTTTCCCCCAAACTCCTCTATCTCCTTCTCGTCTCTTCCTCTATCATCTCTTGGTGTTCTAAGGCTGATCTATAGGGATTTTTTGAGCTTGAAACTTGAATCAACAAGTTGTTCATTCATTTGATCAAGGTATGCTTTCATCCATTTGTTCCTTCTTCTTTGTTCTTTGATGATGATGGTTAGGGTTGATCATGAACCCTTATGAGAGCTTGATTGTTGTCTCTTTTCTTCCTCTTTGATGGCTAATCTTTTGAGGGTTGATTTTATTGAGTTGTATGGCTTTAACTTCTTGAAATCCTTGAACCTTCAAAACCCTAATCCCGGAATTACTGTAGCACCGACCATGTTAGGTCATCCTTGCTTTCCTTGTGGTTTTATGAGTTGTGAGAGGTCTTCTTCTTGCTAGAACTCTTTGCTATGGTGTTTAGCAAACCCTAGAAGCAACCATTCCCCATTTTGAGCATTCTTTCTTCATCATAGTTAACCAAGTGGTTGATGATGTTTGGTTGATTGTTTGGTTGTTTAATGGCTTCTAGGAGGTGAGGCTTCAAGTAAGGGCAAAGAACCAGTGGAGAAGTGATTTCGAGGCTTTTGCTAGCCAAGTTTGTGAGTGGGAAATTACCAAAGTTGGACTATGATTCATGCATGATATTTCTTGATATTAAGTTGCTTGTTTTGAATTTATAAAATCCTTATTGCTAAACTTATTCAAAACCTAGAATGATGTTTAGAGTCATGATGATTTATGAGATTGGTTTATTTCTTGAATTCTTGCAAAGTGTATATAAGTTGCTTATGATTTGAAACTCTATGTTCAAAATACATGTTTTAAGCTATGTGTTTTCAAGAGAATTGATGTTCTCATCATGATGAACAAAGGCATATGAAAACAAGTTGATTTTCATGTTATTAATGCAATGCTCAAAGTGTATCTTCAAAAGACACTTTTATATGATACTTTTGATGAAAATGGTTTCATTATTGATATTTTGATCAAATTGATCACTCTTGGAGTGAGAATTACCATTGTGAACACTTATTGTCTCTTATTAAGAATTATGTTAGCATGATGTATATATTGAGTCTACGGGCCAAGCTATTGTTATATTCTTTGTTGGTGACATGGGAGCCGAGCTCCAGAACTTGCTGCAGTAAGAAGTGGATGGTTTCCACGGGCCGACCTATATAGAGGTGGCGTGGAATACTGTCAAAAACGGTTATGCCATGTCAGGTGGGAGCGTAGATCCCTGACATGGATATAGTTGGGTTGTTCGGAGTCACCACTCGAACTTCCCAGCGGCCAATGCCAAGATACGCGCATCTTGGTAGCTCCAAACCTAACCAAGGCCATGGTTAGCGACGGAGGGTTTTGAGGCTATTCTGGACATTTTTGTGATTTATGATCGATGAGTTATTTATTTATAAGCATCTCGTCATTCGATTCTGTTAATAAGAATTGTGCTTATATTAGGTCCAGGATGGCATGTGTTTTCATGATGATTTCAAAGAACCTCTATTTGTATTTCAATGAGAAAAGCTATGTTCTTATGAGATATTTGTTACTTAAGGCATGTTTCATTCTTATTGAGTATTGAAATATTTTTATGATGTTTTATTTCGATTTGGTCATGCTTGAACTTTAGTCCTATGACTAACCCCTCACTGAGTAACCTAGTTACTCACCCCCTCTTTCTTCCTCCCAAGTGATAGCTCAGCGCAGGGGTGAAGACGTGAAGTGCTTGGCTAGAGTCACCATAGTCTTCTCATTTTGGGGTTAAGTATGTTATTTATGTCTTGGTATGTATTATTAGGGGTCCACTATGTATTATTGAACCCTATCATGTTTCTCCATGCTCGTAGCACTTTGTATGCCAGTCTAGTCCTTGTTTTGTTAGAGGAGTGTGTCCTCTATTTGGGGTGGTTATTATCATTATTATCTTCCTTATGTGCTCTTTGTTATGAGTATCAGTGTGTTATACCTTGTTGAGTAATATAAGTATTCATTGTTGAGTGTTGTATTGTGATTATAGATGTTTTGTACAGGGAACAGGTTAGCCTTACGGCCACCTAGGGTTGAGGCAGTGTTGGACCTCCCCTGGGTTATCGTGGTGGTATGTCGTGCTCAGGACCTGTGGGTCGGGGCGTGACAACTCTTGCCTTTAACTTCTGTACATGGTCTTCTGTATTGAACTTTGTCTTAAAAATCCATTTATGTCCAATTTTCTTCTTTCCTACCATTAACTCACACAACTCCCAAGTGTTGTTGCTTGTGATTGATTCCATTTCAGTATCCATGGCCTCTTGTCACTCGTTGTGTTTCATTGCATCCTTATATTCAGTTGGATCAGAAACATGCAAAGCAAAAGTGCATGTATTATAAACATCTTTCAATAACTTGGTTCTCCTTGAAGGTGACTCATTAGTGGGTGCAATTCAATTGCTTGGTATCTCCCTCATTGAATTATAGCCTGATGACAATGCACCATCATCATAGACTTCTTCAGCATTTTCAATTCGGAGAGGAATATTGACTTCCCCAATTGGCTCTTCACTTGCTTCATCAACTGATACAATAAAGTTACTTTGCTTACTTGCTTCCCAATTCCATATGGAGCTCTCATGAAATACTACATCTCTACTAACAATTACTTTAGAAGTAATTGGATTGTAGAGTTTATATGCCTTGGACTCTAAACAGTACCCGATGAAGACACATCTTTCTAACATTCATCAACACATCTTTCTAACATTCATCAAGTTTCTGCAACTTATGTGAGGGTATGAGATCAAATGCAATGCATCCAAACACTTTAAGATAACTTACATTGGGCTTAACTCCATGCCAAGCTTCATATGGGGTTTTGTTGTTCAAATCTTGTGTTAGAGATCTATTAATCAAATGCACAACAGTTAAGGTTGCTTCTCCACATAATTTTATTGTTAGCTCAACAATTTTGAGTAGCCCTCTTGCCATTTTAATCACTGTTCTGTTCTTGCTCTCCACCACACCATTTTGTTATGGTGTGTAGGGAGCTAAGAACTCCCTCTTGATTCCCATTTTCTCAGAATAATTCTGGAAATTGAGTGAAGTGAATTCTCCTCCACGATCATTTCTTATTGCCTTGGATCTCTTCCCTTTTTGCCTCTCCACAAGAGCATGTAAATTTTGCAACTTCTCGAAGACTTATGATTTGTTCTTTAGAAAGAAAACCCAGCTCCATCTGCTAAAATCATCAACAAGTAGATAAACATACCTATTTCTTGCCAGAGAATACACACTGATGGGACCATAGAGATCCATATGGATCAATTGGAGGATGGTTGGTGCTCTTCGAGATACACCACTCGAAAAGCTATTCATTGACTATTTTAACATCACACAATCTTCACATTGTGAGCTCTGCTTCATGTTCGGTATCCCAATCACCATTTGCTTCTGAGCTAAAGACACCAGTATTTTATAATTAAAATGTCCAAACCAAAGATGCTATAGTTCAGCAGGGGTGTTGCTTCTCACTGGAACATTTAATCTTCCAATATTAGCAATATCCAATGGGAACATATTATTCCATGATCTTGGTATTGATATAACTTGCTGCTTCGTGTAATCATCACTTATGATGCACCTATCAACCTTGAACACAACCACATAGCCTTTACTAAGTAATTGTCCTACACTAAGAAAGTTATGAGCCAAACTTGGGACAAACTGAACTCTATGTAGCTGCCTTTGCTCGCCTAAATGAGTATGCACAGCAACAATCCCAACTACATGCACTAGCATCTCCTTATCATTCCCAAGTCATACACTAACCTTCAAAGATTCATCAAGTGAACTGAAAAAGCTTCTTATTGCCCATTATGTGATTTGAACAGCAGCTGTCCACCAACCACATTGACCTTAATTCATTTGCTATCAAAGTGCTCACCATAAAGAGATTGTTGCTCTCTTTTTCTTCAGCTACTAGAGATGTTCCTCTATCTGGTTTCTTCTCTCTTGCCCTACAATCATCTTTTATATACCCGAACTTTTTATAATGAAAACATTGCACATTATTTCTATGTTCAAAGCTTTTTCCTCGACCAACATAACTCCTATCTCTTCCGTGACTGTAGTTTCTCTCTCGGCCTTTTTCAGAGCTCCAAGTGTGAATAAAGTTTGCACTTGAACTACCTCTCTCACTGAAGTTTGTGTTTGTGGCTTCACTCTTCATATGAAGAGCCTTCTCTGCAAGACTGACTACAGTTCGGTTAACTCTCACTTCATGGGCTTGTAATGATCCACTAAGATCGTCAAGTAGAGCTTAGAAATGTCTTTTGATTCCTCTATTACAATAGCTATAAAATCAAACTTCGGTGCCAAACTTCATAACACTTTGGAGACCACCTCATCTTCTCCACGTTTGTTTCCAAGCCCTCATATATGGTTCAATATTGTCATTACCATTGAATAATACTCCTGAAAACTTTCATCATCATCCATTTGAAGTGTCTCAAAGGTTTGTCTAAGGGCTTGCTTTCTTATTGACACCACCTTGGAAGATCCTTGATATTGTTTCCTTATCACCTCCCAAGCTGCATGGGCTAAGCTGCCTTAGCTATTCGATCTAAGACCAGTTCATCCACCACCTATTTGATGAGGTATAGAGCTTTTACATCTCACTTTTTAGTCTCCCTTTCCTTTACTTCATCTTCACTCTTTGGAGGGCCCTTCTTTAGAAGGTCCCATAGCTCCTAAGAATGAAGCGTTCTCTTCATGCAAAGACTCCATCACCCATAATCTTGTCCCCAGAACACCGGCACTAATGGCTATGAGAGAATCACCTGTAAGCCATTGGTTGGCATCAGACTAGTTCTGATACCAGATTGAAGAACCAAACACCGGTTGCAAACTGAGAAGATGAAGGTGTTTGTAGAAATTTTCTTTAATTCTCCAAACTTTAATTGAAGATTCAAAGAAGCAAAGATAATGGAGAAGACTATTCAAACCAACCAGCAATCAACACTACTTCATATATTTATAATAAGATTCAAAACATTAAGTCACATTCTTGACAGGGGTCTGAAAGTATACGAGTTGTCGAAGTAATAATAATACCCCGGTGAGAGGTATTCGAATCCACAGGGAGTAGGGATAGTAGACACAAGAGATTGCTATTTAGCTAGCGTGAAATACGGAAAGTGAGAGCAAGAATCAATGTGTGTGTGTAAGAGTAATTGAAAGTAATAAGAAAGTAAAGAGAAATATGGAAGATAAGAGAGTGCAAGCAAAGAGTAAAAGAGAGAAACAACCAAGTGCGAAATAGGGTACCCAGACAACCTACCCCTAGGATTAATGTTCTAGTGCAAGGCAATGTATTATACTCTCCTATTGATGTTTAATGAGTTGTGAACATCCTAAAGCACAAGGTCACAAATCTAAGGTCAACCGTGACTAACCCCTACATTATGCCTCGGCATTAGGTTTCACTACGACCGATAACTCTTGTTGACTTGTCAACTAAGTCCCAGGGGAGTCCATCTTCCTAAGCCTCACACTATGTGGGATTGCTTTGCGTTCTAGGGATTCCAAGTGATTAGCCCTGTTCCTAAGTATAGTACTAACCCTTTGGTCCAGGTGAAAGAACCCTAGTCTTAATTAAGCTCCAGCACTAGGATTCACTACAACCCTTCACTTTATTGCTCGCGCAACTAAGCGCCAGGAGATTTCATCTCCTAGTACTTTGCTCTACTTCAACCACTAAGAACTCTTGGAACACGGAGGTAGGGAAAATCACACCGGAGGGGAAAGGGGACGTTTCGCTACCTCACGACTCACCCTCTCGACCCTCTCCAATCTCGAGTTGTCTAACCCTATAGGAGTTGTCACACCTCCAAAGGATAACCTAGATGATTCTCAACCCTAGTGTTACAACTAAGGGAAATTCAATTCAACAAGCAATCAAGATTGGAACTCAATTAAAATCATCAATTAAGAAAGCATAATAGTATGTCATAGAAACAATATCATCCTAGGGTTTACAAGTCCGAATACCCACAGGGGTTTATCTCCTCATGGAGCTATACAAATCCATCAATGTGTATAAATAAACAAGAATCGAAAACATAGATGAAAACCCCCTTGTGTACCGTGGTTGTGGTCTTGTGCGGCCGCTTCGTCTCTTCACCAAGCTCCTCGTCAAGCCTAGGGCCCACCTCGTCGGATCAGTGCCGACGAAAGCTCCCCCAATAGCTATCTTCCGAAGGGCTTCGATGTCGATGCCGATGCCGATGACGTGCTCCAATCCTCCACAAAGTCCTCTCCAAACCCTAGCCGCGACACTCCAGAAGATAGGCTAAAATATACAGAAAAAGTCCCCAAAAGGCCTTTAAATATTGCTGAGTCACGGCTGTAAATCGACTGAAATAAGGATTTCACACGACCGTGTTGAATTTCCACACGCCCTTGTGAATTTTCTTTATTCAGTTTTCTGGCGCATAGTGAACAGTAAACTGCTATAGTAATTGCTGCAGTGATCTTCTACAGTAACTGCTACAGTCTCGCGCATCAAATGCTCCCGATTTCATCGTTCTTCATTAAGGCCGTTGAATTGGGCACACAATCAACGGTAGATCATGTTGATTATTTCTTTTCTCCTCATTGGTGAAGTTCTCCTATGCTACAAGGTTAGACTTTTGTGAATGTGACTGCCTTTGTGCCCCTCCAAGGGAGGTTGGCACACACCCACAAGTCTAAACTCGTGTTGTGTTCCTTGCTTGATCCGAGAACTCCCTAACAATGGCGAACATGACCTAACTTTGCTCTTTCTTCTCCAAATTGGCTCCACAACCCTACAATGTACAAAAATGCACAAATACACACTAATTAGTGATTAAATCTGAGAAAAGTAATGCTCAATGTAAGACAATAATACTTCATATTAATTCTATTGGGCAGACTTTTCCACATAAGCTACTATTAACCAGTGCCCCCATTGTCTAGTTGCTAACTCCTAGAGATTCTAAGAGCATTAAATGCTCTTTTTCATTACAAAACAAGAACTAGAGTATTCTAAACTCCAGCTCAAACAAAACACATCTTCTCCAAGCTTATACCTTCAGCAGTACCAACTTCATCATACACCTCATGCTATTGAACTCCCCTCAGCTTTGATTCTCCATCACCTTGCATACACAAATTTGATAACATCTTCAATAGAATCAAATGAGGAGCCTTGGAGATACAGTACCCGAGTGGATGATGGTCGGAAAAGTATTAAGAAGCTTAGGCCTTAAGTTTAACAGTGTGGTTCCAGCTATTGAAGAAGCAAAGGACCTCATGAAGCTCACACTTGATGAGCTGAGTGGCTTGCTACAAGCACACGAAGCTCAGTTAATAAGCTAAGTAGATGATCATGTTGCAGAGAAGCCATTCTTAGTGAAAGTTAAAAGTTTTAGTGCCAAGGATGAAGACAAGGGAGGAGTTAGAGGCCAGGCCAGAGGAACATTCAGAGGTATAGCCTAAGGTAGAGGCATGGAAGAAGTTCAGGATGGAGAAAAGGGTCTAGTGAAAACAGACCTCATAGGGCTCATATATAGTGTCACAACTGTACTAAATATAGACACATTAAGGCAGATTGTTGGTTCAAGGATAGGAGTGCAAATGTAGTCAAGGATTAAGAAGCAATAAATCTCTTCATGGAGAATAATCATGGTGAGGAAAGAGGGATTCAGTGTGGCTAGTTGACAATGGGTTCTCAAAACATATGACGAGTGCAAGCACTTTATTCAAGGAGATAGATGGCATTTACTAATCAGAAAATTAAAATAGGAGATAATAAAGAGATAAAGGAGGGATAATTGCATTAAATGCATTGAATAGCGAGGTTAAGTTGTTGCACAACGTGCAGTATGTGTCAAACTTAGCTTATAATCTCTTAACCGTCAGGCAATTACTTACTTCATGCTACATTGTCACCTTTGATGATTATGTTTGCTCCATCATGGACAAGAATATTGGATCATAGGTAGTAACAATATAAAGGACTCAGAACAACATACTTCCATTGGAGATTTTTTATGCTAAGAGATACAGTTTGATAGTGAAAAACCAACTAAACTCAACACTCTAGCACCAAAGGTATGGACACCTTAATGTTGCAACCCTGAAGTCTCTGAGTCAAAAGAACATGGTGATCGGGCTACCAAGAATTAAGCATATTGAGACATGTGAAGACTGTATATATGGGAAGCAAACAAGCACTTCTCTTCTAGTGAGGAGAGCCAGGAGAGCAACACCACAGTGAGGGTTGATACACACTGATTTATGTGAACCCATGCAAGTTGAATCACTCAGTTGAAGTAGGTATTTTCTACTTTTCACTGATGATTTTAGCCGTATGAGTTTGGTGTATTTTATCAAAATGAAATCTTAGACCTTCGAACGCTTTAGAGGTTCAAGGCTCTTATTGAAAATCAATCCAACAGTTATATAAAAACTCTTCCAACTGATATGAGTGGGAAGTTTATGTTAAGGGGTTTTAATTTATTCTGTGAAGAGAATGGAATCAAGAGGCAATATACAATACCCTATTCTCGTCAACAATATAGTGTTGCTGAGGAAAAAAATAGGAATAAGATCAAAATGGTAAGAAGTCTTCTGACGAGCAAGGGTCTTCCAAACACCATTTGGGCTAAAGCAATTTCCACCTCTGTTTATCTGCAAAACATTTCTCCGACAAGATCTGTGGAGAATGTGATACACTATGAAGTATTCAAAGGTATGAAACAAATGGTCAAACATATAAAGGTATTCAGATGCATTGAGTTTTCATTAATTCACACATACAAGCTTCAAAAGCTTGACCCAAAATCAGAGAAATGTATCTTTGTGGGTTTAGATATAAACTTTATAACCCTATAATTGGTTGTGTAGTAGTTAGCAAGGATGTTTACTTTTATGAAGATGCTCACTAGAATTGGAGCACTTATGTAAAGAGAGAACCAAGAGTCATGCTGAAAGACTCAGGTAAATCTCACATAAGAGTTAAAGCACCAGGAGTTAACATTGACATTCCCTAGGAAACAAATACATTGAACTCACCAACAACCAGAGCTACACCAATGGCACATAAAGGAACCTCTATAAACTTGGCTGGAAGAGGTGAAGCAGGAGTAGACTAAGCCACCAACAATGCATCACCATCGAACTCAACACCTCTGAAGTTGTGATCCTTGTAGAATATCTATAATACATGTAAGTTTGCTCTTAATTTTCAGATCCAATCTTATTGATTAATGTATAATCATATATCATTTTTTATTGTTTATACACTTATTTGGCATGTACTAGGGTATTTATTCGGAAGATGATGTTAAACATGGTGTAAATTATATTTTCAGTTAATGTGCACTATTTAATGAGGAGAGAGAGCCAAAAGAAGCAATTTGGAGCCAAAATGAAGAAGATAGAATTCTCTTAACATCAATAGCTGAAAAATAGGTCAGACAAAGCACCTTATGGTCACTTTACAATAGGACTTACGGCCATAAGCCTCATCCCTAGAACTTTTCTTGCATGCTTATTCCCATAAGGAGGAGCATAATAATCAAATAGAGGGAATTATAGACAGGACTTACACCCATAAGCCGCATAGTAAGGGTTGTCCAGAGGAACTTATAAAAAGCAACGCACGCCCATTAAGGGAATTACAAGTGCCATCCATAAAAGTTTACGTTCCAACACTTATAGCTGTAAGCTGGATCATAATATCAAGACAAAAGACCTTATAGGCAGAGCTTGCAGTCGTAAGATGCCCGTAAATTATGAGGCCCACCATCTTCAACTCCTTACAATATCATTTTTACACTCGCAAGGAGCCCATAAGTTATTAGGTATAAAATATTCTAATTAGTGTTTTTGAAGAATCTTTTGATGACCAAGCAAAGGGAGAAAAAGGGAAATTTTCTCCAAGTTTTCTATGGTAATCCATCGAGAAGAGGAGACTTACCTACCTTCTAGCATACCTTGATGAGTTTTGTGGAAGATAGGAGAGGAGTTGGTTGGCATCTTAATGGGCAAGAAGGGAAATGGGGTTTTTATGCTTTCAATCATGTCTATTGTATCTTGTGGATTGGATAATTGTTCTCCTTTGATGGAGAACTAGTTTGTAGGTGTTCGAGTATAGATGAACCCTAGGGTTTATAATTTGATTGACTTTGGTTGTGGATATTGAATATTTTTACATTGATTTGTTAATTGCAATCTTTTATTATTGAATTCCATTGCTGTCTTTATTGTCTTGGATTCTACTGAGTCGAGAGTCATGATTTCATGTTTGATGTGCTTATGTGATGAGTGAAGAGACCAACCTAATATAGGCAAACCGCAATTGAAGAAGATTACAAGTTTGCCTACATATAGGGTACTGATAAACGCCTAAACATACGTATTTTCCATGTATTGGGGTGTATGTATTACGTATTTTTCTATGAGTTGGCACCCGTTTTTGGTCTGAATTGGTTTCTTTCGTGTTACAGGTACTGATGTGACCCCTTTGAGCTCATTGATAGAATTTGAGAAGAAATCGGCAACGAAAACACTATTTCATAGGGGGGGTACTGTAGCGACCATTGTAGTAGATCCTGTAGCACGAATCCTTTGGTGAAAATGGCTATGTATGGAGGTTCATGCGGGCTGTCATGCGGGCACTGCAGAGGCCGCATACGGTACTGTAGCAGATCTACTGTAGCGGCACTGTAGCAACTTACGCGATTTCGGGATTTTCTCGGAAATTTTCTCTCCCCGCATGCGGGGCCGCATAGGGGGCCGCATAACCCACTGGAAAAAGTTTTCTTTTAAGGGTTTTGAGTTCATTTGGAAAAAAGAGAGCCCTAGGTCTTGAGCCAACTTGCCACCATCTTCAAATCGGATCTAGGAGCTGCCGTCGGAGGCCATTTCCGGGGAGAGAACGACGAGGAGAGCGACATACGACGAGATCCACCCTCTTGATCCTTAGTTTGGAGGAGAATCGACAAGGGAAGCCTCCCCTTTGGTGGCGTCTTTGGAACGTCATTCGGCTTCTATCTTTTGAGGGGGTGTTCTCATCTATGTATTTGGTTGTTTTGATGTGTTTTCTTGTGTATTTTGTATTCATGGGCAACTAAACCCCAAGGTCACCGGATGTAGGTGAACCTCGGGGGTGAACTTGTGTAGGATGCTTGCTTGACTTGATTTATGCATTTGAGACTTGTTTGTGAACCTTGTTTGGTGTATTTGATTGCTTGGTATGCATGAGAACTCTGTGTATCATTGTTTAGATAATGCTAGGAAGCATGACCATTGCCCTAGTATTAGGCTCACCAAGCTTGGTAGGGATACATGTATGAATACGCCGTGACCATCGGGTATTTGTACCCCTCCAATTGTTAGGGTTGACCTAGTTTGTGTCTTCTCCCTAACTTGTGAAACCTTTTGCTCCCTTTGCAATCGTGTGAGGATTCGAGCGGAAGGAATTCCGTATTCGATACTTGTACCGGATTAGGGACCAATTTCCGTGACCATCGGGTTGGTCTAACTTCGGGTTTCTCGGTCCAAACTACCCATTTGCATGCTAGTTAAGGCAAGCCCCGCACTTTAGTAGCCCCCTTGGTAATCCTCATCCGTGACCCTCTCTTTATATTGTTTTATCCCTCGTCATTGCCTCCACCTTAGAACACTTTATTTGCATGTTAATCATCTTTTTACTTTCTTTTGCACAACACTTGACTTGATCGGCCAAACAATCATACGAAGAGGAAGTAAGGGTAGATTCTCGGGCCCTTGGGAATACGACCCCCTCGCGCGCGCGTGAGGGGTATTACTTGACGACCCGTGCACTTGCGGTCGACCCATCAAGTTTTTGGCGCCGTTGCCGGGGAACCACGAGAAATATCCGGAAAACTTAGAGTTGGTTGATTTGGCCACTATTTTGTTTCGTGTTTTTCATCATTGTATATATTTCGTCATTTTTTCTTTTACATTTTCATTTCCTTGCTTTCTTAAATTTCTAAGTCTTGGCTCTTGTTATTTTGCGAGGTACCCATCTTATGACACGAGCTAGTCAAGAAAATTTAGTTGAACCCGACGACGAGATTGAACGAACCTTGCATCAACGATTGAGAGAAGCAACAGAAAGTTCAAGGCAACAAGAAATTCGGGTCGAGTCTAGTGAACCCTCCGTCATGGCTGAACCAAGAAGAACATTATCCGATTATGAGAGGCCCCAATTCACCGGTGAGGAGTTCAGTGTGTAAGCCCCAACTGTGCCAGCTAATAACTTTGAAATCAAGGCAAGCACAATAGGAATGATTCAAAATTCAGTCCAGTTCGATGGGTTAGCCGATGAAGACCCACATGCCCACCTGTCCCGCTTCCTCCAAATATGCTCCACTTTCAAGATTAACTCAGTGTCCGATGACTCCATAAGATTGAGGTTGTTCCCGTTCAGTTTGAGAGGAGCAGCATATCGTTGGCTCACTTCTTTGGCCCCCGGATCAATCACTACTTGGAAAGAGATGGTCGAGAAATTCCTTGCCCGATATTTTCCACCAAGCAGGGCGGCCCGACTGAGGCAAGAAATTTCATCCTTCAGGCAAGGGGATTCAGAAACACTTTTTGAGGCCCACGAACGGTTCAAGGATCTCCTGCGTAAGTGTCCTCACCACGGGTTCCCTGCGTGGATGAGAGTGCAAATGTTTTGTAATGGGTTGAACTACGCTGCGAGACAACTGATTGATGCTGCAGCAGGAGGATCTCTAAGTGCAAAGTTACCTGAGGATGCTGAGGCTCTTATTGAAAACATGGCTAGTAATGAGTGTCACTGGAGTACTCGGCAGAAGGCACCAAAGGCTGCAGGCCTGTATGAGGTGAATGAGAATACTGCGTTGACTGCTAAGGTTGAAGCCTTATCGAAGAATGTTTCAGACAACAATGCCTTAGTCAGTACATTAGCACAGAAAGTTGAACAGTTGATGCTCGGGTCTAGCTCCACTCCTAAGGCAGTGATGTCTTGTGACACTTGTGGTGCCGGGCATGCAACTTCTCAATGCCCTATTTTCATTGCTCCCTCGGCACCTGTGGAAAATGTTGACTACGTTGGTGGTGGACCTAGAGGATTTGGGAATCAATTTGGCAACACCTACAACTCGGGATGGAGGGGCCATCCAAACTTATCATGGAGTCAGGGACAAGCACAACAGAGAGCCCCACCACCCCAAGGAAGTCAGTTCCAGGCGCCTCCTCAACAAGAAAGGAAGTTTACTACAGAGGATGTTTTGGCTAAATTCATGATCAATTCCGAAAAACGGTTTCAATGTATCGAGAAAAGGTTGGATGACTTCGGTACTGTGTTGAGGAATGTTCAAGCATCCATGCAAACCCTTGAGAACCAAGTGGGACAGCTTGTTCGAGCGCATTCTGATCGTCCTTCGGGTAGCTTGCAAAGCAACACCGAAAGCGACCCTAGGGAACACTTGAAAGCCGTTACACTGAGGAGTGGAAAGCAATTGGAAGCAAGGGCCGAGACGAGTCCAAGTGCTTCTAATGATAGGGTAGCCGATCGGGAAGACCCTCATTTGAACAAGAAGGAATGTAAGGATAATGGGAAGGAATGTGGTGACGATATCCAAAAATCCCCGGTCCCAAAGGTGAGCGAGTACAAGCCCGTGGTGCCTTACCCGACAAGATTGAAACAAGACAAGGAGGATGCCCAATTTAAAAAGTTTTTGAACATATTCAAGCAACTCCACATTAATATTCCATTGGTTGAGGCCCTTTCACAAATGCCCAAGTATGCCAAGTTCATGAAAGACCTCATCACGAACAAAAGAAAACTAGAAGATGTGGACTCGGTGACACTATCGGGGAATTGCTCCGCTTTGATTCAAAAGAAGTTGCCAAAGAAACTCAATGATCCCGGTAGTTTCGTCATTCCGTGTGTACTTGGTGAAGGAATACAAGAGAATGCTTTAGCCGACTCGGGAGCGAGCATTAATGTGATGCCCTACAAGTTATTTTTGAAGCTAGGGTTAGAAGACTTAAGGCCTACACGAATGACCCTACAACTTGCCGACCGTTCGGTGCGGAGACCAAGGGGTGTTGTCGAAGATGTCCTTGTAAGGGTTGACAAGCTCATCATCCCCGTTGATTTTGTGATACTTGATGTTGATGATGATGTTGAGGTCCCCATCATTCTCGGTCGGCCATTCCTAAATACTTCGGGTGCATTGATTGATGTCAAGGGCGGAAGGATGACATTAAGAGTTGGTGATGAGCAAGTTGTCTTTACTCTCCCCGAAGCAATGCGGCACACACTCGATCATGATGACAGTTTATACTATACTGATTTAACTGATGTCATTGTTTCCGATTGTGTGCAGGAAGTTCTTGCCTTAAACCCGTTGGATGAGATTTTGGGGGAGTTAGATGACGATGGGATTGAAAAACGTGATGCCACACCTATACCGATGCAACAAGTTGCACAAGTAATGGTTCGACCTCCACCTCATGACCAAGAAAAGAAAGCCTTGAAGAAGATGTGGAAGAAGACAAAGAAAAATCCTACAAAAGTTGTGAAGGTTGTATCATCGCCGCCCATGGATGTAGATGACATACTCATGGAAAATCAAGGGAAGTTCAAGATCTTTTCATGCCTCTCCATGAATTTCTCGGGTAACAACATTTCACACAAGAATGGAGGTAATTTGACTTCCTTTGATCCACCATGATGTCAAGGTAAGAGACATCGAGCTAAAGACGTTAAACAAGCGCTTCTTGGGAGGCAACCCAAGTCTTTAAATTCATTGCATCTATTTTTTTTCTTCTTAGTTGTTGTTGTGTTTGGGTGTTTTTCGTATTTTTTGTGGTGCTTTTGAGTTTGAGTGTTGTTGATTTCTTTGATTGTGGTGGTTGATTAGTCGTTTTCCTTAATTTATTTTACCATGTTGCACCCTTGGTTTGATGATCATTGTATTTTTCCTTGAGTGTTGGTGCTTCAATCTCCATGTTTTCAATGATTTTTGAGTGTTTTCGGCTTTGTTTTCATGTAATTTTTGAGTGCTAGGTTGAGTTCAAAGGTTGATTTGAGAGTGTTTTGAGCTGAAAAATTCCTGGGCCTTGTGCGGCCTGTCATGCGGCCGCACAAGGGGCCGCACAAATTTTCCCGAGAGCAATGCGGCCTGCTATGCGGCCGCATAGCAGGCCGCATAGATTTTCCAGAGCCTTATGCGGGGTACCATGCGGCCGCATAGCAGGCCGCATGGATTTTCCAGAGAGTTATGCGGGGTACCATGCGGCCGCATGGTAGGCCGCATGGTCACCCAGCCCCTATTTCCCCCTCTCTTCAGCCCACTTCCTCACTATTCACTCAATTTTCATCAAACTTCTTCTCTTTTCTCCTTCATCTCTCCACCATTTTCCTTCATTCTTTTTGCATCCAAACACTCTCCTCATCCTAGCAAACGAATTTTTGGAAGATTTTCAAGGTTTTATCAAGCTTTAAGCCGGATTCCACTTCATTTTCACTTTGGTGCCCTAGATTGAAGTAAGTTCCATATCTCTCCATTTCTAGGGCTTTTCTTTGTGTTTTTGGGCTGATTTTCTTGGGAATGTGGTTGTGAATGTTTCTTGTGAATGTATGTGTTGAATTTCAAGGTTTGTAAAATTTGTTTGCTACTTTTACAAGAAGAAACTCTTGAAAAATTTTCCCGAAATTACTGTAGCAACAATAAGATTTCAGCCCATTGATGCCATTGTGCATTCTTTTCATATATTTTTGGTTTGATGAAGCTTGTATGGTCTTGTAGGGATGTCAACCAAGCATGTGGCTTCAAAGCGATCCCGGAGAAGCTCTCCACCGCCCGTCTTTGAGCCAAGATTCACCGACGATGCCCACAAGACCCGTTATGCCCTCTTTGTCGAGGAAGAATTTTGGTGTTGTCCGACAAATTGATTGGGAAACCTTGGGGGTTTTGAGCCTCGATCATACCATCCGGGAGTACATATCACATGGCTTCACCACCTCCACCAAATCATTAGACTCATGACACCGACTCTTAGTTTTTACTTTTCTTGTTGTGTGTATTTTGTTTTTGCGCACTTAGACTTATTTTGGTGTTTGTTGTATCGTTCAGTTAGTTAGGGTTTCGGCCCTACTAAACTACTTCTTTTTATTTATGTAGTTTGGATTTTATTTGTTCGCTCTCTTTATTTATTTATCGAGTTGTGATGCATTTCCTGTTGCTTTCAGGACTGATCGTTGAGGATGCTTCACACTCCATGGCCCTAGTGATTTACCCCTGTTTGTGTTCACCTTGAATTCACTGCATCAACTAATTGGGGAAGTCTTCTTGCTTCATCTCCTTATTTTTATTGCATACATATCATCATGTTCTGCTGATTCATGTACATTAGGGACAATGTACGATTCTAGGTGTGGGGATGGAGTGCTTTACTCTTATTTACATGCTTGTTATACCGATGATAGCAATGACGCCTAGTTTAGGACTTCCTAGCATGAAGGTTCGACAGTTATGAGTTGTATTTCATTATTGTTCCTAAATGATGTCCTGCTTTATCTTTAGTGCACTGACAGACTTTTACACTTGTACTTCCACCTCATACACTCCAACTAACCCATTACAATGTTTTCGGCATTAATTTGTTAATGTCTACTTTCAATGCCTTTTTAAGAGCTTTTGAGGTCCTTTGTTGTTTCCTTAGCCTCAAGTGAGTTTGTTAACAGGTTTTATACCAGGGGATACGAGATATATTGTATACAGGTAAAAAAAAAAAAAAAAAAAAAAAAAAAAAGTGGAGTCTATGACAGTATTCCTCTGCTAGTACAGCATGAATGCGTCTATGTGGACTGTAATCAAGTAGGATGGGTGGCTCTTGTGCCTGGCCAGCATGTGCATCCGTCTGAAAGATTTTTGTGCAGTCTACGTTAGTCGGACTCAACTCAAAAAAAAAAAAAAAAAAAAAAAAAAAAAACCTTTGCAAATATGTAAATACAGCATATAGTATCTTATTCGTATCCCTTGGAACCTGTTACACAACCACTCGAGAGCCAAAGTTTCATTCAGGACCCGAAGGACTTTTAACTGGGTATTGAGGGTGTCTTTAACAGATTAATGCCATTTTCATTGTATGTGGAGTGAATAATATGGAGAATGAGGTTGGAAGTAAGCACACACTCACCAGTGCACTTTAGATGAAACAAGACCATCCATACCCAGTTGCCAACAGAACAACTCATTATCTGTCCTTCCTTCTATCTGTGCTAGTGGGGTCCTCTACTGTTGAGCTTGAGGTCGTACATTTAGTCGTTTATCTTCTTGCCCCTGTTCTTCATGTTTGTTTGCTTGGGGACAAGCAAATGCTTAGGTGTGGGGATGTTTGATAAACGCCTAAACATACATATTTTCCATGTATTGGGGTGTATGTATTACGTATTTTTCTATGAGTTGGCACCCGTTTTTGGTCTGAATTGGTTTCTTTCGTGTTACAGGTACTGATGTGACCCCTTTGAGCTCATTGATAGAATTTGAGAATAAATCGGCAACGAAAACACTATTTCATAGGGGGGGTACTGTAGCGACCATTGTAGTAGATCCTGTAGCACGAATCCTTTGGTGAAAATGGCTATGTATGGAGGTTCATGCGGGCTGTCATGCGGGCACTGCAGAGGCCGCATACGGTACTGTAGCAGATCTACTGTAGCAGTTATACTGTAGCGGCACTGTAGCAACTTACGCGATTTCGGGATTTTCTCGGAAATTTTCTCTCCCCGCATGCGGGGCCGCATAGGGGGCCGCATAACCCACTGGAAAAAGTTTTCTTTTAGGGGTTTTGAGTTCATTTGGAAAAAAGAGAGCCCTAGGTCTTGAGCCAACTTGCCACCATCTTCAAATCGGATCTAGGAGCTGCCGTCGGAGGCCATTTCCGGGGAGAGAACGACGAGGAGAGCGACATACGACGAGATCCACCCTCTTGATCCTTAGTTTGGAGGAGAATCGACAAGGGAAGCCTCCCCTTTGGTGGCGTCTTTGGAACGTCATTCGGCTTCTATCTTTTGAGGGGGTGTTCTCATCTATGTATTTGGTTGTTTTGATGTGTTTTCTTGTGTATTTTGTATTCATGGGCAACTAAACCCCAAGGTCACCGGATGTAGGTGAACCTCGGGGGTGAACTTGTGTAGGATGCTTGCTTGACTTGATTTATGCATTTGAGACTTGTTTGTGAACCTTGTTTGGTGTATTTGATTGCTTGGTATGCATGAGAACTCTGTGTATCATTGTTTAGATAATGCTAGGAAGCATGACCATTGCCCTAGTATTAGGCTCACCAAGCTTGGTAGGGATACATGTATGAATACGCCGTGACCATCGGGTATTTGTACCCCTCCAATTGTTAGGGTTGACCTAGTTTGTGTCTTCTCCCTAACTTGTGAAACCTTTTGCTCCCTTTGCAATCGTGTGAGGATTCGAGCGGAAGGAATTCCGTATTCGATACTTGTACCGGATTAGGGACCAATTTCCGTGACCATCGGGTTGGTCTAACTTCGGGTTTCTCGGTCCAAACTACCCATTTGCATGCTAGTTAAGGCAAGCCCCGCACTTTAGTAGCCCCCTTGGTAATCCTCATCCGTGACCCTCTCTTTATATTGTTTTATCCCTCGTTCATTGCCTCCACCTTAGAACACTTTATTTGCATGTTAATCATCTTTTTACTTTCTTTTGCACAACACTTGACTTGATCGGCCAAACAATCATACGAAGAGGAAGTAAGGGTAGATTCTCGGGCCCTTGGGAATACGACCCCCTCGCGCGCGCGTGAGGGGTATTACTTGACGACCCGTGCACTTGCGGTCGACCCATCAGGTAATTTGGAGTTGAGAGTTCTTGACCCGACCTTTTGCGTGTGTACCGCAAGTGCACGGCCTTGTCGAAGTAATAAAATACCCTGGTGAGTGGGTAGTCGTATCCACAGGGAATAGTGTTCAGAAACAAGTGTTATCGCTATTTAGCTATGATGGGAATCGATGACGAGAAAAGTATGTATGTATAGATATAAAAGAAAATAAAAGAGTGCAAGAAGAATAATGAGGGTAGGAAAGGTAATCGATATAACGATGGGGTACCCGGACAAAGCTCCCCCTAGGACTAATGCTTCTAGTGCAAAACTTGTATTATGCTCTACAATTGATGCCTATTGAGTCGAGGATATCCTTAAACACACGGTCCCAAACCTAAGGTCAACCGTGACTAACCCCAACACTATGTCCCGGCATTAGGATTCACGTCAACCCTTCACTCTGTTGATTGCTCAACTAAACCCCAAGGGAGTATATCTACCTAAGCCTAACACTACGTGGAGTTGCTTTAAGCTCTAGGGATTCCTAGTGATAAAACCTGTTCCTATGTGTAGTAGTTCTAACCCTTTGGTCCAGGTGGAAGAACCCTAGTCTAAATTAAGCCCCAGTGAATAGGATTCACATCACCCCAAAACCTTGGGGGAGTTTGTCTACCTAGCACTTCACTCTATTTCGACCTCTAATGAATCAAGGAATCGGAGGTAGGGAGAAATCACAACGGAAGGGAAAGGGGTACGTCGCTACCTCACAACTCTCCCTCTCAACCCTCTTCAATCTTAAGGAGTCTAACCCTATAGAGGTTGTCACACCCTCAAAGGATAACTTAATAGATTCTCAACCCTAGTGTCACATCTAAGGGAAAACAATAACAAGATAAAATCAAGATTGAAACTCAATAAAAGAACATCAAATTAAGAAAGCATAATAAAAGTCATAGAAACAATATCATCCTAGGGTTTACAAGTCCGAATACCCACTAGGGTTTAGCTCTCCATGGAGCAATACAAAATCAATAAAGAATTTAAGAAAATATGCATGAAAACCATAAAGAAAACCCCCTTGTAGATCGTATCGATGGTCTTGTGTAGTCGCGTGTCTTCTCCAACGAATCCCTTGTCAAGCCTAGGGCACACCTCGCCAAATCAATGCCGATGAGAGCTTCCCCAATAGCTTTCTTCCAAAGGATGTCGATGTCGATGCCGTTTAATCGCCTCCAAACACCTCCAAGAACCTCTCCAAACCCTAGCCGAAAGCCCCCCAAAAGATATCCCAGTGATAGAAGGGGAGGGTCTCCCCAAATAGATATGAAAACGGGCTATTTATAGGCTGAAATCGGGCTGAATTCGGGCTGAAATCGGACTTTTGTGAAAATCCAGAAATTCCACACGCCCGTGTGTTAATTCCACACGGCCGTGTGGAAATTCTGGAATCGTGATTTCTCGGCACCTGTGAACAGTGTTTCTGCTACAGTGTTTCTGCTACAGTATTCCAGCTACAGTCACGGCCGTGTGGAATTTCCACACGCCCGTGTGAACTCTCTGGAATTCTGAATTTCGGCAGAATGTGAACAGTAGCTGCTACAGTATTTTACCTACAGTATTTTTGCTGCAGTGCCTGCTACAGTAGTTCTCTGAAATACTCCCGAATCGATCGTTCTTCATCGAGGCCGTTGAATTGGGCACACAATCAACGGTAGATTATGTCGATTACATCATTTCTCTTCATTGGCGAAGTTCTCCAATGCTACACGAGTTATAGACTTTTGTGAGTGTGACTGCCCTTGTGCCCCTCCAATGGAGGTTGGCACACACCCACAAGTCTAGACTCGTGCCTTGTTCCTTGCTTGGTCCAAGAACTCGTCAACAATGGCGAACATAACCTATTCTTGCTTCATTCTTCTCCAAATTGGCTCCACAACCCTAAAATGCACAAAAGTAAACAAATGCACACTTTTTAGTGATAAAATCTGATTAAATCAATGCTCATTGCAAGATAATAACACTTCGCATTACTATAACACGAGCACTTATCAGTTCTCCTCCCATAATGATTCCAAGTGAATTACGAAGGAATTTCATTCATATTGCAATCATAGGGAGTAGTCACAGGAAGAGACTCCAGTTCTACTTCGCATGGGATTAGGGGAAATTAATTTGAGAGGAGAATTGTCTATATTTTAAATGCTTGCTTATTCTAGATAAGAGTTCATGGAGTGTACTGTAGTCATAGAGTTGTCTATATTAGCACCATACGAGATTAGTTACTATTCACCATAATTTAAGAATTCTCTCGATTTAAATAGATTGCAAGAATTTATATAATCACTGTATATGACCAAACAAACCCTAGGGAAAATCTATGCACTAACGCCCCTTTTCATGCTTATCAGATGTGCTTACCTTTTATTCTTTTGATTCTTCTTCTCAGTTTGTTTTCACATTTTACCATTTTGATTTGGTTGATTGTCTGATTAGATTCAATACTAGTATTCTCTAGTTACCTGTGTACTAATACCCTTGCTTCTTAGCACACTTAATGACTCGATCACACATACACTTGCGTTCTGTAGGTGACTACCATTTTACCTATAACTCATATAATAAGATAACAAATATGGAAGTCTGTCGGAAGGCTATGGATTAAGAATATGCAGCTATAGAGAAAAATGGAACTTGGGAGCTAGTTCCATTGCCTAAGGGAAAAAGAACAATTTGACTTAAGTGGATATATAAAACTAAGTTGAATACTGGTGGGACCATCCAAAAGCACAATGCTTGTCTCATCACCAAGGGGTACTCATAGGTCCAAGGCATAGATGTTGATGATAGCTTCTCACCAATTGCCGATTAGAGGCTGTCCAAGTATTTCTCGTAACTGCAGCACATCGGAAGTGGACCATCTAGGAATTTATTGTGAAGTCGGCCATTCTAAATGGTGAACTCTAGGAAGAAGTCTTCATTGATCAACCTAAGGGATTCGTTGTCGTAGGGAATAAAGACAAGGTATATAAGTTTACCAAGTCCTCGTATGGACTGAAACAAGCACCGAGAGCGTGGTATAGTCGAATTAATAGCTATTTTCCAGAGCATGGCTTTGAGAAGAGTTAGAATGAGGATACTCTCTATATAAAGAAGAAGGTGTTCTATTTGTTTGCTTGTACGTTGATGATATGATGTATATAGGGCCATCACAAAGTCTTGTAAAAGAGTTCAAGGTGAGCATGAAGGAAATCTTTGAGATGACTAATCTTTGGTTGTTACATTATTTCCTTAGGGTTGCAAGTCATGAAGAAAGAGTATGGCGTATTTATTTCTTAGCAAAGGTATGTTAAGGATTTGCTGAATAGATTCAATCTATAGGGGTGCAATCCAGTCTCAACCCTGATGAATGAAAATGGAAAATTACATGCAAGTGATGCTTCAGAGAATGCAGACAATAAAGTGTATAGAAGTTTAGGTGGTGGTTTGTTTTATTAAAGTTATATCCGACCAGATATCTCATATATTGTTGGTGTTATATTAAGGTTCTCAAATAGCCCCACATGGATTCATCTAGGGGTAGCAGGAAGAATCTTGAAGTATATAGTAGGAATAACTAACTTTGGCATATGGTATGGAGCATCTACTGATATGAAACTGTGGGAATTTTCTGATAGTGACTAGGCTGGGTCATTAGATAATAGAAAAGGCATGGCTAGAAGTGTGTTTATATTTGGAAATGGTGCAATCTCATAGGGTTCCAAGAAGCAAGAACTAATGACACTATCCATAACTTGAGCTAAGTACATAGCTGCATCTTCAACTATATGCCAAGCAATTTGGATGGGAAGACTGATGAAAGATTTGGCGTATGATCAGCTAGGAGCTATGACATTATTGTGTGATAATAAATCCACTATATTAGTGGCAAAAAAACCCACATTGCATTGTTGCACTAAGCACTTAAATATGAGGTTTCATTTCATCAGAAGCTGAATTGCGGATGGTCTCATTAACCTTGAGTTCTATAGATCTGAAGATGAACTCACTGACATTTTTACAAAGGCTCTGCCAGTGCACAGGTTCATACATTCACATGACAAGTTGGAAGTTGGCAGTTGGCAGTCTTTAATCAAGAGGAAATGTTGAAACTTATCAAAGTCTGCTCCTAGGTGTGGTGATCATGCTGGAGAGGAGAAACTACCTTGGTATTGCTAAAGGATCTACTGTATGGATGGTGTCTCCTTACAACTGTATGCATAGAATGCATTAAAGTTAAGGAGTACTGTAGATGTTCAACTAGTATAAGGTCATGAGTTATTTTCCTTGAAACTAGTAATATTTTTATTATTGTTGCTTTTATATTACTGTTGCTTTAGTATTTTGAACCGTGTGTTTTTTGTAAGATTGCAATACTTTAAAAGAGAAGGCTCTCTTCAAGAATCAATTGTAATGTGTTTATATTCAGTTCAACAAGTATATGTCTAATCCATTGCATATTATAAAAGAGAAATTGTAAGAGCTGAAAGAAGACCTAACTTGTGTTGACAACCAAAATAATTCCCTTGAAAGGTGTTGTGGTGAAATCATTTTGTAAAGAAAGCTACTTATGAAAGTGGAGAAGATGTGAGGACTCGATTTCTTTTCTTGTTTGTGGCCAAAGGTATATGAATTTAAAGGACAAAATTTTCATAAGTGGGGTAAAACTATACTGATCTAAACTTTTAAGGGCTTATAATAAGCTTCATATAGACCCTTTTATTAATGTTTCTATGTTTAGACACATTATAAGCTCTACAATGACCTACTTAGTGATCATTTCATATTTATGTGGTTCAAATTTTTAGGGACTTTTTGTAAAATATCTTTTGGGTGAGTGATTAAGACCATCAGTGTCCACAACCGCACCAACATCCTCTCACCATCTGACTATCTTTGATGAATATTTGAATGAAAAGAGAATGGATTTCAAAGAATGTAGCTAATTTTTATTATGAATATGAATGAATTAAATCTCATTACAATTTTAGACGTTTATATTAGCAATTGCACTCTTTAGTTGCAACCTTTGTCAAAGGTTGTATACTTGAAAAAACACTACTCTCAACCAAAGAACACATATATTAAACAACACCAATATAACTGCAAATAACTGACAACATAACTAAAATCAAATAAACTACTTTTCAACAATTATTTTCCAATTGGCTGCCACCTAAAGCATTTCACTAATAGCTTTGATCATTCTGTTGGAAAGGACCTTCTGTTTTGCTTCCTATATATACAAGCCTCACATACTTCAAGTTGATCAATTTGAGGCAGACCAAGCACTATTTCTTTCTTGTCGAGTTTTTTTCAAGCTTTTAAACTAATATAACCATATTAAAAGTATCATAATGTAGAAAAATTCAGTTCCTTTATAACTAGACCAAAGTTCTCCATTTGTGTGATATCAAGTGCAAACATTTTATTTGTTGTCATATGATCTTTTATCACCAATTACCCAGTTTTTGCATATTTAATGTAGCATGCTTCATTTGAGAATAGAACTGTGTACACACTGAGTAGTAATTGACCAGCACTCGATAAATTATATGTAAGGCTAGGAACATAATGAACTTTGAGCAATAGCTTCACTTGCCACTCAGATGTTGTCATAGCCACAGTATCTTCTTCACTCAATTGCATCTACTTACTATCTCCTAATTTCACTTTCTGTCTTTTTGTTTCATATAATATTTTCAAAAGTTCTTTTCTTCTTTTTATATGATTAGATCATTCGCTATCTATTAACCATGCTCTACCTTCATTTCCAACCTCTTCATAGTGTGTCATGAATAGATTTGAATCAGCATTCAATGAGGCAGGATTAGATTTGAATTTGCATTGCCTGTTGTGCTTTTAGTCACATTCATTGCATTATCTTTATGCCAATATTCAGCTTTAATAGGCCTGAATTTCCTATAGTGATAGCATTATATGTTGCATTTGAGATTTCTTTGATCAATGAACTGCCTTTGTTTTGTATGACTTCCTTTACCTTTTACACGAGTTCTAGCTCTGAAAGAACCTCTTCCATGGCCTCTTTCACTCTATTTTTCATTATTTTTTGAATTATACATTGCTTGAAACATGTTCTCCTTTGTCTTTTTTGTATTTTCATTCAACCTCATTTCATGTGCTTCAAATGATCCACTGAGTTTATCAATTGACAGTTGAATGAGATCCTTGGACTCTTCAATTACTGCAACAACATGATCAAAATGAGATGTTAGACTCCTTAGAACCTTAGAAACTACCCTTTCATCAGTAATAGGATCTCCAAATGCTCGCATTTGATTACTTATTATAATCATCCTAGAAATGACCTCTTGCACTGCCTCATTATGTTTCATGCTTATTATCTCAAATTCCTGTCATAATGCCTGCAATTTGACTACAATCACCCTTGAAAATCCTTGGAATTCCTTTTGTAGGTTGCTCATGCTTGTTTGGAAGATGTTGTTGTTGCAATCCTTAAAAAAATGGTTTCATGGATTGTATGTTGTATGAAAAACCGGGCTTGAATTGCGTTTAATTGAGAATGAACCATCTCAATTTGGGTTAAACTAGCTTGAACCAACTCCAATTGAACTGAATCAACTTGAACCAACTGGATTTCTAATATAATTACCCTGAACCAAGTTAGACCAGGCTTGTTTAGTTGAACCAAAATCAAATTAAACCGATTTATCTCAAACTAACTGAAACCAAACCCAAACTAGAACCAATCCAGCTTGTCCAGCTTAATTGAGCCCAACTCAATCCAATCCTCCAGTCCCATTCAAGATTAATTATCTAAATTAGTTAAGCATCCACCCAACCAACTCCTCTATTCAACTCAAGCCCAACTCAATTGGATTAACCCAATTTAAACAAAAGCGGCTAACCAAAAAACCCTACAACTCTAGACCAGATATGGAGCCCAAATTGATTAACTCAACCATTGCCTTAATTCAAACTCATCAATCAAGTATGCTTAAGCCCAACCAACAACTACAACTTAAACCAACTGATAAGTTCTCGTGTTTAAGTAATACGAAGTATTATTTTCTTACATTAAGCATTGCTTTTCTCAGATTTTATCATTGATTAGTGTGTATTTATATTCTTTTGTGCATGTAGGGTTGTGGAGAAGAGTTAGAGGAAAAAAGAGCAAAATTAGGTCATGTCCTCATTGTTGGGGAGTTTCTTAGATCAAGGCACAGGTTCTAGATTTGTGGGAGTGTGCCAACCTCCATTATGCTCAAATTGCTTTATGATTTGAAGGGGCACAAAGGCAGTCACACTCATAAAATCTAGCCCGTGTAACATTGAAGAACCTCGTCAATAAGGAGAAAAGAAGCAAACGACATGATCTACCGTTGGTTGTGTGCCCAATTGAGCGGCCTCGCTGAAGAACATAAAGTCGGGAACAATTTGGGTGCAAGTACTGTTGCAATTTACTACAGTAGTTTACTGTTCACTACGAGCTAGAAACTGAATCCCAGAAAATCCTCACGGGCGTGTGGAAATTCCACATGCCCATGTGGATGCCCGATTTCATCCTTTAAGTAGCCGCGACTCAGATTTATTTGTGGACTTTTCGACCTATTTTTCACCCAACTTTTGGAGAGTTCGCGGCTATGGTTTAGAGAGGGTTTTATGGAGGTTTGGTGCGAGTCTACAGCATCAACATCAATGTCCTTTGAAAAATAGCTATTGGGGGAACTTTCATCGGCATCGATCCGGCGAGGTGTGCCCTAGTGAAGAAGACGAAGCGGCCTCACAAGACCATCGCCACACATCACAAGAGGGTTTTATTCATGTTTGCTATGCTTGTTGATTCATATACATTGATGATTTTGTATAGCTCCATGGGGAACTAAACCCCAAGTGGGTATTCGGACTTGTAAACCCTAGGATGACATTGTTTCTATGACTTTTATTATGCTTTCTTAATTAATGCTTTTAATTGAGTTCTAATCTTGCATGTTAATTGTATTGATATTCCCTTAGCCGTGACACTAGGGTTGAGAATCATCTAGGTTATCCTTTGAAGGTGTGACAACTTTTATAGGATTAGACTACCCGAGATTGGAGAGGATCTAGAGGGTGAGTCGAGAGGTAGCGAAACGTCCCCTTTCCTCTTCGGCGTGATTTTCCCTATCTCCATGTTCCAAGAGTTATTTGTGGTCAAGGTAGAGTAAAATACTAGGAGATGAACTACCCTGGGGCTTAGTTGCGCGAGTAGCAGAGTGAAGGGTTATAGTGAATCATAGTGCTGGGGCTTAACTGAGACTAGGGTTCTTTTGCCTGGACCAAAGGGTTAGAACTATACTTAGGGACAGGGTCTATCACTTGGAATCCCTAAAATGTCAAGCAGTTCCACGTAGTGTGAAGCTTAGGAAGATGGACTCCCCTAGGGCTTAGTTGAGAGATCGACAGAGTGAAGGGTCGTAGTGAAACCTAATGTTGGGGCATAGTGTTGGAACTAGTCACGGTTGACCTTAGGTTTGGGACCGTGTGCTTAAGGATTTCTATGACTCATTAAACACTAATAAGGAAGTATAATACTAGTCTTGCACTAGAAACATTAGTACTATGTGGAGCTTGTCCAGGTACCCCATACTTGCATTGATTGTTTCCTCTCTACTCTTTGTTTGCACTCTTCTCTCTTCCATATTTCTCTTTTGTTTTATTACACACGCATTGATTTCTCTCATCACCATTATTTCCACTTTATCTAAGTAGCAAATTTCCCTTGTCTTGAATCACTACTCCCTGTGGATTCGACTACCTTCTCACCGAGGTACTTTATTACTTCGACAACCTGTGCACTTTCGGGCCCCTGTCACCAACCAACTCAACTCAAATTGACTTAATCAACTTATATCCATTCAATCCACTTGACAAACCCATTCAATTCAACTTGATTGAACCAACTCAACATCATTTAACCCAACTACACAACCCAATCTCAAACTCAACTACATAACACCATCTTCACTCTCCAAACCACCATTACCCACATCTTAAACTATAATTAAAGCATTCTAATTATCATTAACAACTCCATCTTCATCTCCACCTTTACCTCTCCAACTATCATACTCTCCCTCTCTATCCATACATGAATTGCCAAGCATAATTATAATACATCCATCTTCATCTCCTCCAGAAACATGCATGAATACCCATGTTCAAATATATCCATATTTCATCCTCACCATCATCCAAGCTTTCTCTCTCTCTCTCTCTCTCTCTCTCTCTCTCTCTCTCTCTCTCTCTCTCAAATTCAGTAACCCATCAAACTCACTTACAATATACATAATTTCCTTAATTTCCTTAAAGTAAACGAACAGCAAGACTACTCCATCATCACAACATGGACCCTTGAGTTGAGTCTTACCTTCTCCATGATAAGTCTGACGATTCCAAGCTCTGGGGACTAAGAAGAGAAAAGTAAGGATATATGCCACCAGAGAGAAGAAACAAAGAGATAAGGATGGACTTTTAAGGAAGAGTTAAATTACTAAGAACTTCCTGAGTACTTGAATTCCTTCCTTATGAGTCCCTGCTAAATTTCTCCTTAACCCTTCAAAGTCTAAGAGATCTTAAAACAAGTCCTCAACTTCATTAAAAACCTTGACTTCAATGAAATCTTGAAGAATAAGTCTAGGGATGGCAACCCCCGCCTTGCTCCATGGTTTGTTTTTTGGAGAACCGGAGCCGAGCATGGCAGGGCTGGATTTACTGTTAAAAAAGACTAGGGAGGGGTAGTTTTGGTATAAACCCATTTTAAATCCACCCCACCTGCCCTGCTAATATATATATTGAATATATGTTAGGGTTTCCAATTTTACTGTGTAGCCAGCAGCCTTCGTTTCCTTTCTCCACTCTTGGACACCGCCACAAATCTCATTCTTGTTTTTTCCATGTATGTTGATATATCTTTAAAGACATAAGAGACTAGAGGTGACATAGAGATGCTATCTGGGAATGGGAAAAAAAAAGATATTGGTTATCACTGATTTAAACTAATCATGTGAGTGTGTCCTTGGATTTCCTTTGGAGAAGAGGGGTTTTTTAATTTAATTTAATTTTTATTTTAGTCCTTGTTTTCAAGTTCTAGGGGGAAAAGATGAATAAAATGAATAAAGATACAGAGAATTCTTTCTCTGGTTTGTTATTCAATCTCATTCTGTGAGTTACTAATTTATTTTTGATGAAACTTGGAGTTGTTTTTCTAAAGCATATTCAAACTTCAAGTTTTTGTTTTTCATGTCTTCCATAGTGAAAATTGAATGATCAATAAGGATTCAGAATACTTTTTTTTTGTCACTATCTTTAGATTCAGAGAAAACAAAATTACTTTCAATGAGACAAGTTAATATGTGAGATCTATATTAATTAAAATCCACAAATTGAATATATGGAAACTATCATTTAGATATACATGTTTGGCATATGCTTATGCTAACCTTGTGGTTCCAATAATGTCTACAAAGAATCATGGGCCCTATTTATAAGAATATTTTGTGTCCTGTCTGTACTAATTAATCATGAATTTATTTAATCATTCCTTAATCCTTTATATGTTGCCTAAGAATGAAATACTGCATTATTTAATTATGTCTTATTTCATAATTTCTTCTAGTCCAACTTTATTTAATCATTTCATTTGACCAGCTTTTAGATGTTGGTATATTTGATAATTTCAAGAATTCAAGATATACTCGTGCAGGTTAATTTATATTTCATATTTAACTTCTAATTTTTATTTTCTTATATAATATTTTATTTTGTAGATTGAATTATCTAGTATGGAAGGTGAATCTCAATCTTCAACCCCTGTTGAAAATAATAATGCAAAGTTAGTCCCTACTCCTTCACCGATAGGTATGGTTTGCCAATCTTGAAATTTGACTACAATTTCAAGTTTCACTCCAACTACGGATAAATCTTTTGCAACACATTTAGTGGACGATGATATTAATATTTATAACCTCAAAAAATTAAAATCTGTTGTGTGAGAACATTTCTCAAGGAAACAAATTAATGAGGAATGGAAGGCAATATGCAATTATTGCAAAAGGATGATGGGTGGAAAACCTAAAAATGGAACCACTCATTTACATGATCACTTGAAGAAATGTCCAAAGCTAACACACAAGGATATCAAACAACAACTTCTAGTGCTAAAGCAAAGTAAGGGTGATGGAGCAAAGCTTGCCAATTATGCTTTTGACCAAGTCTTGGCAAGGAAAGAGCTTGCCCAAATGATAATGATTCATGAGTATCCATTGTCTCCATGGTTGATCATGATGGGTTTAGAATGTATTCATCTCTTCTCCAACCATTGTTCAACATGCCTAGCCGAAACACAATGAAGAATGATATCCTCAAAATTTACAAGTGGCGGAAGTTTAAAACAATGAAAATGATTGAGACAAATGATAGTAGAATTGCAATTACAACTAATATGTGGACAACAAATCACAAAAAGAAAGGGTACATGGCTCTCACCGCTCACTTCATTGATAACTCTTGGACTTTACAAAAACGAATCTTGAAGTATAATTTCAAATGAAGTGATCAAAATTTTTTTATTTTATACATATTTTTATTATATTATTGTCAAACACCTTTATTCTCATAAAATGTTGTTTAGTGTTATGTATATGTAGGTATTGTTATGTCCCTGCACCACACACAAAAGAAGTAATTGCAGATGAGTTAATAAAAATTCTTTTGGACTGGGGCTTTGATAAAAAATTGTCAATATTACTTTAGACAATTGTTTAGTAAATGGAGTTGTAAATATTTTTCTTGATAGACTCTACCCAGAATCTCTTATGCTTGGAGGTGGTTTCTTTTATATGCGTTGATGTGTGCACATTTTAAATTTAATTGTCACTGATAGGCTGGATGTTATTGGTGATGGCATAAATAGAATTCATGAAAGTGTTCAGTTTTGGATAGCTACTCCAAAACGAATAGAAAAGTTTGAAGAATCAGCTCGACATTTGCGTATTCCAACTTAAAAAAAAAACTATGCCTTGATTGCAAAACAAGATGGAACTTAACATATCTTATGATTGAGATAGCTTTATTTTACAAAGATGTGTTCAACCATGTAAAGTTAAGAGATCCTATGTGCAAGATTTGCCCAACAGAGGAAGACTGGGAAAAGGCAATATTAATCATTGGAAAGTTATAATTATTTTATATAGCGACTGAGATGTTTCAAATTCTAAGTACCCAACTGCAAATGTTTATTTTCCAAAAATTTGTGAGATCAACTTGGCATTGTCTGAGTGGCTTCCTAATTCAAAAATGACTATTGAATTAATGGCTTCAAAGATGCTAGAAAATTTTGATAAATATTGGCATATAGTTCATGGCTATATGGGATAGTGACAATATTTGATCCAAGGTACAAGAAATGCACATTGGAACACCACTTTTCTAATATATATATATATGTAGATGTTTTTGATATGGAAATAGAAAGAATTTACAAGGTTTGTCGCGACCTGATTTTTTAATATGAAAACAAGTTTTCAAATATTGGAGTTGTGAAAAACATTGCTTCCACCTCTGTTCAGTAAAAAACTTTTCAGATGGATATGATGAATTTGTCGATAGGAAGAAAAGAAGAAAAGTAAAATAACAAACGTGAGGAGAAAGTTTGACTTCCATTTGGAGGAAGATGTTATACCAAGATCTTCCGATTTTGACATATTACAATGGTGGCAGATAGGTGGCATCAAGTATCCCACAATGCAAAGGATAGCTAAACATATTTTTGCTATACCTGTGTCCACGGTGGCTTCGAGTCTACATATAGTACAGGTGGCCGATTGTTGATTCCATATCATAGTAGACTTCATCCGAGTATGCTGGAAGCTTTGACTTGCACCCAAAATTGGTTAGTGAATCAATTAGAAGATATGCTTAATGATTTTAAATTTTTATTATGATTTCAATTAATAACTTAGCTGATTTTATTTTCCAACTATATTATTTAGATCGAAATTCAATTTCGTTGGGCATTGCTTCAACTTATGAAAAGGAAGATGATATTGATTCCACTACACTTGATTTGGTATAGTATATTATTTCATTTATTTTCTCTTCATCATAAATATCTTATTATATTCATGCTAACATCTATCTTTGTTTTTCATCATATTCTTATAGGATTAACCGATTGAGCATTTCCAATTTAAAGGAGCAAGCTATATTGGAGGGGAGATTTAAATATTATGTTTTGAAGTAGATTTCTTATGATCTCTTTTAAACAAATTGCTAAATTAAGGATGAGACACCTTGTTGTAGTTATTGTGCTTTCATATTGTTCTTTTATTAAGGTTTCATGTTGCTTATGATTTCATTTTATTGGGATGAGACATCTTTCTTTTTAAGAGCATATTTTTTTTTATCTTTGTTATGCTTTAGAGTTTAGAGACTTAGACTTGGATTGCACTAAACATATTATGATACGAGTGCTTTTGTATATCATTTCCTTCATTCTCTGAAGATTTAATACTATCTCATTTGATTTAGATGACATTTTGCATGCTAGATTATATATTTTTCTATCTTAAAGAACATGCCAACTGATTATTTTGTTCCCTATAAGTTATAAAGAAATAGAAGAGAATTGTTTGTTTTTATGGAAGTGGAGCTATTGTTACCATTGTTGTAGGAATGATTATAGTGGAGTTGATGTTTTGTGTATTTGTCTTAAAGTATTTGTTATTATTTTTCACAATTATATTGTCCATTGTTGTCAATCTTCCTTGCATATGCATTGAAAAGGCCATGGAAGCTTATTGTTATGAAAATTTTCAAGCATTCATTAGGGATATTGAACATGATAAGCATGTTGAAATTGCAAGTCTGCACGAATCAAGCATGAACAACCAAGCAATCAATGCTGCTAAAAAAGAGGTACAAAAGTCAAAAGAACTTGATATAAGGTGCTTAATTGAAACATTTTGGAGGAACCTCTTGTATAATTATAGTGTAGCCTTGTTAGTTTAATGAGTTGTGGGTTCTGAAACTTCAATTGGATATCAACCTCATATGTTCACTTTATCATTCAAAGGGTTAGATCACCAAAGGATGCACCAACTCAACCTAAATTTAGTCCTACAACCTAAAGAACAACAAGGGCCCAGGCCACCAACATCAATAAACTATGGCTCAGGCCACGAACATCAACAAACTACTCCCAAGTGAAGGGTGCATTTGGTTTGGAAGTAGTCCATCGAAGTGGTGAAAGTTTTGAAGTGCCACTTTGGTTGAAATGAAAGTTTTAGTTGGAATACTTTAGTTCCATATGTTTGGTTGAAAAGAGAAGTGTCAAATCTTTAATCATTTCTTTTCTTTAGTTAGTGGAAACGAAAATTTAGAAAATGATGTAAGCGAGGTTCCATTCACCACTTCATGATAAGGGTGAGGTTACCACCTTGCACTTGTTGGGTTGAGTTTATAATTATTTACCATGATAATTTTTAAAAAATATTTTTTTATAAACAATAAAAGAAATAAATGATAAATGATAAAAAAGATAAAATAATAAAAGATAAAAAAAGATTAAAATAATAAAAGATAAGTCAGCTATCAAGTACTGCTTGCTCTCATCTCGCTCTTCCTCTCTCTCTTGCTTAAATAAATAGATAAAAGATAAAAAATAAATAAATAAAAATGGGTGATTTTAATCACCCACGTGGTTTCATGTGACCAAAGTGGGATGGCAAAGTCCCACTTCGGCTTAAACTTTTCCGAAGTCAAAGAGAGAAGTGAAAGGTTTTGGAAGTGCCAACTTCCACACTTCGGCCTCTACTTTAGTAAACCAAATAAGCAGAAGTGTCATATCAACTCCTACTTCCATCACTTTGGCCTCTACTTTGGTAAACCAAACATGCCCTAACTATAATCAAGATTTAAGAGCAACCTCTAGTAGTAATTAAAATAGATTAAAAGAAGTAAAGCCATGAATCACATGCATGATGACTAGAGTAGAGCCACGAGTAGGGTTGTCAATTAGCCCTTGCCTCGATAGAGAACAGATTCTTAGCCCCATTAGAGCCAGGGCCAAGGAATACCCTCCTGTTCCGTGCCTACCCAAAATATTAAATGTTTAACTTAAATATTATATGTGTGTGTGTGTGTGTGTGTGTGTGTGTTATATTTTATGTTACCCATATCTATATAAAAATTGAACAAAAGCTCATTTGTTTATTTAATTAGTAAATTACTAATAATAAATGAACATTAGTGTTGGGCTAATGGGCCTTCAACATATACTATATGATGATTGTGTATATCGGTTATTGGTGTTGAGTCTTTAATATGTCAAATACTCATATTTGTAAATGTGTTTCTCAACTATCAAGTATTTTTATGAGATGTTTAGCAAATATTTATAAATTTTATTTTAAATAATAATATTTTAATTTATAAAAATATAATCGGGGAAGTAGAATCCTCGGACCCAAAAAGATCGCCACAGAGACAGGAAAAAATCCCGGTACTTGGGTTCTAGGACGTGGTCAAAGATGGGATTATAAATTAGGGGTTGGGGCCTGGAATGTATCCTCCAATGAATCCCCGCCCCATTGACATCTCTATGACACAGGCTATTATCTAGATATAGTCATTAAAATAAAGGCCACAATCTCAATGCTGAATTTGAAATATTGCCACTTAAGAAATATAATCCTGGAAAAAAAGAACAAAGCCTAACCGTAGAAATTTACCAAGACCTTTACAGATCTAAAGATTGTACGATTCACTAACAAAACAAAAGAAGAAAAACTTTGACTAGGCAGATCTACAACTATCACTCCCATCACAAAAGCCAACAAGCATCAAGAAGAATTAAAATCTTGCATAAACAACAAGATCTTACCTGCAGACAAACTTGTTGATGAACTCTATATGAAAACATTTCAAACCTTGCGACTAACACCACCAAGAATGTGGTCGAGAAGGGCTCATCCTTAGTTTTCTTTAGATTTAAAATTAAGTAATTCAATGGAAGGTTGAGATAACTGTGACTGACCCGTGTAAAACAAATAAAGAAATAACAGAAATTCACTAAAAAAACTATGCAAAACAACCCATTTAAAACAACTCAGAAAGATAAGATTAATAAAATGTGGAGTATTTTATTTTTTTTAAAGAATCAAAAAAAGATGGACTCATTTCTCAACAACCTCCTAAGCTGCACCACGGAGAAGGCAAAGACCACTGATAAGTATTTGAGTAAACATATTTCTTCATATGTTTTGCATGCACTGAGCATCATTTTTTTCATGTTTTATTTCTCATAAATTGTATTTGGTGTTCTTTTGTGCTAATAAGTTGTGAAGGCCTTGAGAGAAGAAAAGGAAGTACAGATAGGTTATGAAGGCACCTTTTGGGATTTTTTGTGCAACATAAGTGTCAAGACACAAGAGGAGCTCATACACATAGGGATATGTGCCAACTTCCAAGAGAATTCAAGCTAGATTGTGAGTTAGAAAGGCACAAAGGCAGTCACACTCCTGTTTCCCGACTTGTGTGAAAAGTTTAAGAACCTTCCCAATGATGATTAGACGATGAGAAGAATGAGTTATTTACCTTGGTGAGAGAGAGGTCTCCATTTAGGCTAAAACTTCAAGATTAAAGAGGGTTGAGAGGGTGAGTCATGAGATAGTGGAGTGTCCTCTTTCCTCTCTGACTAGTACATTCTATCTCCGTATTCCCTAGGCTTTATGCAACCATATTTGGTATGAAGCGTGAGATTGAGAGATTTCTCTGCCGAGACCTTGTAGGGGGTTGGGGATCTTTCACCTAGAGTTAAGGTTAGGTCTATCCTTAGGAATCGGATGCACTCTTAGGAATCCCAAGAGTCTATTATGGTCATATGTGGTGTGAGCTGCTAAAATTGAGTGATTTCTTCAGCGGGACCTCGTAGGAGACTAGTTTTGGTGATCAGGAGACAGAGACTGATTATTCTTGGATTGCCTCGACTTGATTAACTCGGTTTAGAAACACTTGTAAATCTTGCACTTCATGTTAAATCCCAGGGGAAGCATTGCCCGGGTACCTCATCTTCATTGATTGATAGTTCTCTCATTTCTACCTTTTTGTGCTTGCTTGTGACATTCGTACTTCTCATTATTAAGTTTATTTCATCATTTTCTTGATTATGACTAGATAACTTAGAAATAGTTCTTACTAATACTTCCGTTCCTTATGGATTCGACTACCAGACATATTGGGTACTTCATTAATTACTTCGACACCCATGTACTGGCTTATCCTGAAAAGGCTTCATTTATGCCCAAGCAGCGTCATCCCCCCTCCCCCTCCCAACCAAACTATGTGACAACCCTCCTCCTAGTTCAACTATCTTCTTGCAAGATCATAAGGAAGGATGGACCTTTGTCAATAAGAAGGAGAGAGCACGGTCCTCAATATCTCAGTTATCATCGAGAGCCGCTCGTACAGCCAAGGTCTCTCTTAAACGTCGGCATTCTCCTGACTCTAGCACTCTCTGCTCTTAATATTTCAAACGAGACATAAGGCGGATGAATGCCACCACCTCATTGGTTGTCTAAGGTGTTTTTGTACTAGGTACTTAGTGATGAACTGCTGTCTCCCAGCTACACATGCTTAATTTTGCAGGAAAAAGTTCTCTTCACTATCGTTACAACATGATTCACGTGGAGCGAATCTTTCTTGGATTATTTTCAGAAGTCCCAAGCTCGAACTTGCAAAACCAGGCTTACGCTTTCTTTTTCACTGGACATCATAAAAGCATAACAAAGCCTAGAAAAAGTGGTTGTGGTTTTAGTTAAAGCCGGTTTCACTTCAACAAAGGATCTCCATAGCTCTCTCTTTGACAAAATTGAACTTTCAAAAGCTTATTCCATTACTCCTTTCAGGGAAAATGATTTTCTCATCATGCTTGTAACTGAGAAGGAAGCTAAATTATTTGCTAACCTTAGTGAATTCCAACTACCTCTTACCATCTTTGTTGTTCTCCTTATGGCCACTGGAAATTGGATCCTCTAGAAAAGTTGTGTGAAATTATGATTGGATTAACATCCGGAATCTTCCTCTCCATTATTGGGAATGGTCCACAATTGGAGAAATAGTCAAGCTCGTCGGAGATTTAGTCACAATGAAGAGGAACATTGGCGCTTCCTTGGCTGCTTTTAGTGCTCTGGTGCGTCTCAGACCATGTACTGCTCTTCCTTTAGAGGTGGACTTTAGCATTGGAATAAGGAGATTTCCTCTTTTTCTCAGTAGACTATCATCCCCGAACCTCTCAATGATCAAAATTCAGATGTTTTCATCCTTATGGACTTAAATGACATTGACCAACCGAGCTCTCATTTCATCCACCAGCTTCCTAAAGCCATCAAAGGAGAAGCTGGGGAAACTCTCAATCTTTCAAATCCTAATTCCCAACGTGGTATGATCCATGGCATCTCCCCCCGTTGGTTTAAAATTCTTTCAAAACATTCCCCATCGTCTAGACCACTATGCCGGTGACGATAAACAGAGATCTGCACCAGCAGTAGATCCCATGCAATAGCATGATTCCTAAGAGACTGTCACTTCATCTTACATTCCCTTGGCTCGGTCAGCTGCAGTGCATGCAACCTCGCATGGAAAGTCTAGTGTCTCACGTGGCTGTCATGGTCCGATGGATCAAGCTAAGGCAGACTACATTGAAGAGTTGGTGCCTCACACCATTTTCATGGACCAATGGTACATGATAAGGTTAAGGGAAATTTTCTTAGAATGGAACACGTTGACGGTGATTCAATAACACCGAACATGGAGCAAGGCAAGGATGATTCAATAACACCCAATGTAGATCATGTTAAGAAAACTAAGGATGATTCAAAAACACCCAAGGTGGAACATGTTAAGGATGATTTAATTGCACCTGAGAAGGGCGTACCAACCATGATCAGTGAGTTAAATTCAAATGCTCAGCGTAATCCACCCCAAATTATTCAAGCTGGGGCAATCAATTTGACTGGACCAAATTCAAGCTTGGTCTAAATCAACCCCAGCATACAAATTCTAGGATTTAAATGCCACTACATTTTGGGAATATGGTCTCTTATTCCAAAAAAGAACTCAGACTGCATTGAATCCTTTATCATCTCCTCAAAGCCCTGAACCAGGCTGAGGAAGGAGATGATTGGATTGATGATAATTAATAGGACCCTAACCCTAACGGCATTTTTATAGCGTTAGAGTTACTCACAGGGGAAGAGGACAAGAAATTAGACATCTCTATCCGGCTTGAGTCACTATTAGAGGACTCAAGCTTTGACTTTGCAAAAAAAAATGGAGTGCCTCTTCCAAAATAGTAGCAAAATACCTCAACCCCTAAAGAGACATCACCAATTAGTCGGTGCAACATAAGACCCAAAAAGTCATCTTCATGCTGGAATGAGAAGGCAGGCTACTTGGAAGCTCATCCAAGGGTAGAAGGAAAAAGGAACCACAGGACATTCTCCTGAAGGTAATTCTTCTCGCTCTCTTTTAATTTCTAATTGGTCTGATGTACATTTGGATAATTATTGCCAAGCTAGTGGCATTTTACTAGATAATTCCAACAATCATAAATCAAAATGTTTCTCGGTTATTCGACATCTATAAATAGCTAGAGCCTCAAGCTCAAATAACCAGTCTATCTTTTTTTCCAGGGCTGCTTTCAGAAAATCCTAGTGCACCATGAATATCATTTATTGGAATGTTAAGGGCCTAGGTAGTCCTATCAAAACATTCTTTGTCAAGGACTTCCTAGACCTGCACCACACGGATATTTGTTGTCTGTAAGAATCTAAATTATCTAATGCCAACCAATTTACCTAGAGATTGATTAGGGGACCCGATTAGATGAGTTTTGCTTTTTCCCTTCTGTGGGTAACTGGATGGTGAAGTAATATGTTTAAAGGCAAAATGATACATGTAGGGGACATCTATTTAATTGTGGAATTCACAAGCATAGTTGATCAATTTAGCTAGCTGTGTACTTCGGTATATGGACCTAATGAGAGATGCCTAAAACAAGATTTTTTTATGGAAATTCACACTAGCAACGCGTCCAAGAACCTGCCTTAGATCTTATGCTTGGACTTTAATGCGATTTTTTCCATCCTTGATAAAAGCTTTGATAACCTTAACTTGGATGACATCCATAATGCTTAGGAGTTGGTTAAAGATTTAAACCTGTTTAAACCACCTTTTAGGGGAAGGAAGTTCACTTGGACCAATGGACAAGTCAACCCGATTTGCGTCAGGCTTGACAAGTTTCCACTCAGTCCAAGCTGGCTCAACTGACTCCCACGACTCCAATAGATTTGCCTTCCTAAAGTTAATTCGGACCACGTCCCTATCTGCCTGGAGGTAGGAACTCACTCTTCCAAACCTAAACATTTTAAATTCAAGTTGGCTTGGTACTCTATAGAGGTCTTTAACTCTCCTATTCAACTTTGGTGGAATGAACAAAAAATTTCAAGTTGTGATGCTTTCATCATATCCAAAAATTTGATATGGCTCAAGAAGAGATTGAGCATCTAGGCTAAAACTTTTTTTGGTTCTATCAAAGAACTGAAATTAGAGTTTTTGGTTGACTTAGACTCAATTGACATTCTTAAAGAGGCTAGATACCTAACTGAGGAAAAGCAAAGTCAAGAAACAGGGCTTAAAAATTCTCTAGAGACAGTGTTGCGACAGGAGGAAACTTACTGGAAGCAACATTCACCCTTTACCTGCCTTACACAAGGAGATGCAAATACAAAATTCTTCCATGTTGTGGCAAATGATCATCACAATAAGAATCATATCTAACATATCTCTCATAATAATATTACTTATGACGGTGATCAAGGAATAAGTGAAGCCTTCACATCATATTTTCAAGCAATTTTTGCTGTTACACGCCAATTTAACTTCAGATTTGATTGCCTTTCCTTTTTTCCTTCAAAGAGTCACTAGACCTTTCCTAGCTTGACATCCCATTCATAGAGGATTAAATTAAAGCTGTTGTCTTTGATCTGGGGATGGATAAAGCCCTCGGCCCAGATGGTTTCCTAATGTTTTTCTTTCAAAAATTTTGGACAATCATTGAATCAAACATTTGTAAAATGTGCAATGACTTCCATGAAGGATCAACTGCCCTTGAAAGAATTAATTGGGCAAACATAGTGCTTATTCCAAAAATGGAGGCTCCTAACTCCACCTTTGAATTCTAACCAATCAGCCTCATTAATTCTTCCACCAAAATCATTTCTAAAATCTTCATAAATAGACTAAGTAATTATATTGATAAATTGGTAGATATTTCTCAATCTGCACTTATCAAAGGAAGAAACATCTTGGATAATATAGTCACAGTGGAAGAAATTATTTTTCACCTGCAAAACATAAATCTACTGAAACATTATCAAGTTTGACTTTGCCAAAGCCTTTGACACAGTTGATTGGGATTTCCTGTTATTCCTCTTGTCTGCTAGAGGTTTCAGCCCCTAATGGATGGGACGGATTTAAAACATTCTTATCTCCTCAAAATCCTCAATTCTAACTAATGGTTCCCCTAATGGTTATATCAGATACCAAAGAGGACTCAGACAAGGAGACCCCCTTTCCCCTTTTCTATCTGCTCTAGTCATGGATGCCCTTAGTGCAATGTTCAGCCATGCTCTAAATTCTAGAATCTTGATCAGCATTCCATTAGGGGAGTATGAAAACATCTACCATTTCTTGTATGCAGATGACCTTATTGATGTTTCAGTTGGAGGGGATGAAGATCTCAAGATGATAAATTTAATCCTATATCTTTTCCAAGGAATGTCCAGCCTTTTTATTAACTTTCATAAATCATGCATTTACACAACCAATTGGTCATTCCACTAGACCCTTCTTCTCTTGAAATCCTAAAGGGCACACACAAAATCCTCCCTGTCACATACTTACGAATTCCCATTTCTAGACGGTGGCCCTGATGACAAGATTAGGGATCATTTATTGCTCGCATCAGAGAAGATTATCCACATAGAAAATCAATTTCCTATCACTAGAAGGTCGTCTAACTCTAGTTAATTTTGTCATAATGGTGATACCAACCTATTAGATGTCAATGTCCAAGCTCCCATCTTGGGTTATTAAAGCCATTGATCACATTCGGCATGATTTCCTATGGCGGGCCCCTGATATTGATAACTCGAAAAGCTGATTGGTCAATTGGAATAGAATATGCAGACTCGTAGCCAATGAGATTAGGGGATTATTAATATTGATATGTTCAATTCAACTACTTTAGGAATACGCCTATATGGAACCTGCATACTAGGAATGATAAGAGAAAATCTTTTTTTTTGGCAAGGCATTCAAAGTGCCCTTTATGCCTTCAAAATTTGTATCCATTCAACCTTGGGAGATGGCAGAACCACATTATTTTGGTATGATAACTGGATACTAGGTCAAGCTCCAAGATTCCTCTAGCCCATTGAATATGCCCAATCCCACCATACTTGAGGGGACAGGTTATGCTTTACTAGATCCCCTCAAAACCTCACTCCCATAACTGGCCCAAATCACAATGGATCTATTTACAGTTTCATTGCAAAGAGACATGCCAAATCACAAAGTTTGGAGTACAACTCTGAGTGGGATTTTTAATGGCATACCATTCTATAGTTTCCTAATTGACAGAGGACAATGTTGTTCAGTCACTTCTAGAATCCTTAAAAGCCCATACCCACAATAAGTTACACTGTTTAATTGGCTGGCTTAAGATAATAAAATTCTCACTTTAGAAAATCTCACAGAATGGAGATGCAATAGCCTCCCAATTGCTACATGTGTCCTCTGTCATATAGACGTAGAGTCAACTGATCACCTTTTCATTCATTGTTACTTTGCATCAGCGATCTGGTTCCACTTTGATCAAGTGCTTAGTTTCCCATGGCCCCCTTCATTAGTTAGGGATCTCTAGGAACTTTGGCTTTGCCATCTCCAACCTACTTCTTGGTTTTCTTGGGATCTTTTAGTGCGAGCCATTATCTAGAATGTTTGGCTGGCTAGAAATGATTGCATTTTCAATTGCAAATCTCCTATTTTGTGCTTGACTATCTTTAACATTGACCTAACTTTTGTTTATTGGGTTTTAGCTTCTTCGGCCGATAAGAGACAGAAGCTAGAACTAGCAACCGAGGCAGTGAGAAGGTCTATACATTTCACTAGCTCACCCACAGGTGATGAGCTCGACCAGGAGACCCAGGCTCTAAATCAAACCACCGACTAGATCTTTTCTATTCTTCTAGTTTTTGCCTCTAGGCATAGGCCATCTCTTAGCCCAGGGTTTGTGTATGTTGTTTCCCTTATTGTGCTTGCTTTGGTTGTGTTTTTCATGTTTTTTGTTTTGTTTTGTTTTTTTTTTTTTTTTTTTGTAGTTTTCACCTCTAGTGGACCATTGTATTTTTGCTTTTTTTGTTGTTTGTTTCTTTCTGCGCCTGCTGTAATAATATTTGTGGGTTATCCACTTCTTAAAAAAAGAAAAAAGAAAATATGGGTTCCACACTTTTTTCAAATAGTGGGTGCCTAGTGGCTTTTATATGTGAGTTGTTTAAATTGAATGGAGCTCTAAGCCTATGCAAGCATTAATGTTCTTTCCTTATCTTTAACCTTGTGTTAATCTTGCCTTCATGATTTATTTAAAGTCTCTCACGTCCTTGCCCTCCTTATTTCTTATCTATCCAAGCATTAGTTTATAGTGTACCTATTACCCCATTCCTTTCTACAATACCAAGTTTGAAATTCTTTCACCCTCGAACTAAAATGCAGCTTAGTGGGTTAACGTAAATATGATTTGTTTTGAGTGAAACTTCAAGCCATGCATAAGTATGTATATTTTTATGGCAGTTATCCTAGAGTCCATAGTCTCTTAGGATTAGTTTTATGTGGATTTGGATTTGTGTTTAACATATTTTTTCCTTCCGTTTGACAATCTTTTGCTTGAGTTGGAGGCCGGGAGTTTTTATATCCCTAGAAATTACTCCCCATTATAGGTCTTCCTAAGAAAGCTTGATCTAGTTTTGTGCTTGGGAGTTGTTTGAGCATTAGCCAGGTTAATAATCTACATATGAACTAATAAGTTATTTTAGCATATAATTTCATATTTTTATTATGTAATCCTTCATTCATAAGTTTGTTATTCACTTGTCTATTTATTTATTTATTTATTTATTTATGTTTTCATTTTGAAAACAATTGGACGATTTTCAGTGGAAAATGATGCAAATCTTATATTATATATTGATTTGCCTCATTTTACTCAAATGTGAGCTTGAGAATTTTAGGATTACAAATTCGGTTATATTATTTAGATTTAGAAAGAAAAACATTGCTTTATTATTTTGTGACTATTGACAACTAATTTTGAATGTATCGACATTTCTAAACTTTGGCACACAAATTATTTTGCTTGTATTATAGTCAATGGGAGGATCAACATTGACCATGTCGACATGAACTTCTAAAAATTGAGAATATTGTTTCCCACCATCTCATTAATGAAACAATAAAGGATTCTGAAATTTTAACTCGGGCTCCGCCGATGTAAAATAAATTGTTTTTTTTAATTTTGACTTGGGTACCATTGTGGTAAAATAAATGGCCTTTAATATTTTTGACTCAAGAGCCACTGAGGTAATATTTTTGACATGTATTTTTTTTAAAAAATTGTTATCTTTAGAACTTGTGTTTATGCTAAATCATTTTAATTACGAAACATGTATTCTGATAAGTTTGCAATAATGACATCTGGTATGTGTTGAATTTTATATTATACTTTTTTTATGACTCATGTATAGGTATCGTGTTATACTTTGTTATTTGAATATAAATTTCTAAATTCTGAATCCTTCTCAAATATTTTAGTGAATTGCTTATTGGCCTGTTAATCTCATGATGTTGTTAATCAAATCAAGAGTAAGGTTCTCTAATGGATAGCTTAATAGTGTTTGTCAAGTAGTAGGTATAGCCTTGGCCTTGACTATATTAGACTGCATCTTTGTTTTGCTTTTGTTGTAGTTTGTGAGACCTTTTTTTTTTTTGCCAAAGGGAGCTGCAAACACACAGCTAAAAGAAAAGGAAAAAGAAACAAAAAACTAGAAACAAGACAGCTTAAAACACTAAACCAGCATTTAGAGCTGCTCCTTTGAGCCAGTTAGGAAGATCCAACCCCAAATGAAAAAGGGATAACCCTTGACTCCTTCTCCCCTTGACAGCAAGCAAATCCGCAAGAAAGTTCAGGTCATGGGGAATGAATTGAAGGTGGAAACCAGTCCATCCTCGAAGTACATAATGAATTTCCTTAACAGTGGTTCGAAGTGTATCATTGTTTTGTTCTACTTCAAGTCTGTGGAACCTTGTGACTTGTAACTTGCCAGACTCCTCATTATTTTGTGATTTTGATAAATTGTCCTCTAGCATGTTTTGTTCTAAAACATGTTGTTGAGACCTTCCATGCTTCCTAGACTGTCACCCTGAGGGTGTTACCTGTTTGTGCTCCCTTTGAGTCCTCCAATCCAGGTTTTGGGTATGGAAGAAGTCTTGCTAGTCTATGATGCTTTACTTTCACTTGCTAATAGCTTAGACAATGCAGCTATGTATGTTGTTAAGAATGTATTGTACTCATAGTTGTTAAGAATGCAGTTATATATGCAGTTTGATATGCAGTTAAAATGGACGGCTCAGATTTCATCATCATGTGATTATGTCTTTAGTTCGAGGCATAGATTGTGGAGTTAGTGGATGATGACATGTTTTATTAAGCTGATGACAAGTGTTTTCCACTATGGTGTGAAGGGATAAGGATAAGCTTGCTGTAATGTAAAAAGGGGAAAAGAGTGAGAAGTTCTGGATGAGATAATGAATGAATGAATGTTTTTATGTTTTTTCTCGTTGTTTTTCCTCTTTTTTTGTTGTTCTTCTTCCCTGTATTTGTGAATCTTGACAACAGTGGTATCAGAGCTTTTGTGGTCCTGAGTGGCTGTGTTTTTTTTCAAGTTGGAGGTTGGTGTGTTGTTGTTGTTTGAAGTGCTGTGTAGAGAAGTTGAGTGGAAGAATTGATAAGAAGGCTGCTTAAATTAGATGACAATGGCATCAGGTTCTGGTATGTCTGAGTTTACACATACTTCATTACCATTGTTTAAAGGGGAAGGATATGAAAGATGGAGTGTCAAGATGATGACCTTGTTTGAAAGCCAAGACTTGTGGACTGTAGTGGAGCATGGACCTCTCAAGGAAGGGACAGATGATCAAAAGAAAGAGAGTAAGAAGCTAGATGCCAAAGCTTTGGATTTAATTCAGCAGGCAGTTGAAGAATCAATATTTGATAGGATTGTGAGGTTTAGAACTGCCAAAGAAGCCTGGGAACACATTAAATCCGAATTTCATGGATCTTCTAAAATTGTGTCAGTAAGGAGGCATACTCTTAGACAAAAATTTGAAGTTCTACAGATGAGGGAGAATGAAGGAGTGCAGCAGTATGTTTCAAGGGTAATTGCTTTGGTGAATCAGATTAAAGGCCTTGGATATGATATAGAAGAGAAGGAAGTGGTTGCTAAGGTGATGAGAAGTGTGATACCTAAGTTTGATAATGTCATTACATCTATTGAGGAGGCTAGAGATGTTGAGAAGCTTACTGTGAGTGAGCTAAGTGGAAGTTTACAAGCTTATGAGGCCAGGTTCAATAGATTCAATGACACTGCTACAGATGATAAGGTGTTTTATATGAAGGGAGAGACATCAGTTTCTGGTGGTTCAGACAGTGGTAGTGAAAGTGTGTCCGGGTCGTATGGTAGAGGTAGAGGTTTTGCAAGAACAAGAGGAAGATTTATGAGAGGAAGAGGCAGAAATTCTGGTGATGGTAGAGGTAGATTTTCTGGTGAAGGAAGAGGAAATTATCAGAGACAATTTCAGCAATAATTTCATTCTGGTCCTAGGAATTTTGGTGGTCCAAGGCAAGGTGGAAGACAATATGGAGGTCAGAGATCAGGTAGTAGGAATTTTCAAAATGTGCAGTGCTTTAATTGTGGAAAATTTGGGCACATGAGATCTCACTGTTGGCCTCAGTCTCAAGACAGGAATTTTGAGAAAGGGTCAAGCTCTAGGAGTGATCAAGGCTCAAATGAAGTTGGAAGTCTGTTTATGGTGCATGAGGGGTTAGATGTGAATCATACTGAAGTTTGGTTGTTGGATAGTGGAGCTTCTAATCATATGACTGGAAAGAAGGATTTATTTCATAAGTTAGATGAGTCAGTGGAGCATTCAATCAGGTTAGGTGATGACAAGGAGGTGCAAGTCAAAGGTAGAGGTTCAGTTGCAGTTAAATCTTGTGGTGGTAACACAAAATTAATTCATGATGTGAAGTTTGTTCCAAGTTTGGCTCATAATTTACTGAGCATTGGTCAATTGACTGCATGTGGGTATACTATTGTGTTTGGAGAAAAAGGATGTTGTATTAAAAATGCTCAGACCGGTGACTTATTCTTAACAGTACAAAGGAATGGCAGTAACTTGTATCCAGTTGTGTTTTCTGAAAGTGTACTTGCTAATGTTGCTATTAGTTGTGAGGAGCAGGCTTTATTATAGCATAGAAGGTTTGGGCATTTGAGTTTTCAGAATCTACAGTTAATTTATCAGAAAAACATGGTGTTGGGATTACCTCAACTGCAGAATTTTAAGCAATGTGAAGCATGTATTTTTGGCAAGCAGGTGAGATTGCCCTTTATTTCAGGAAATTCTTGGAGAGCCAAATTCAAGTTGCAGCTGGTTCATGCAGATGTTTGTGGGCCTATGCAAACAGAATCTCATGGAGGTAACAAGTATTTCTTACTTTTTGTGGATGATTTTACAAGGATGTGTTGGGTTTATTTATTGAGAAACAAGTATGAGGTATTCAGTTGCTTTAAAAAATTTCTGGCATTAGTAAAGAGGCAGACAGCTGCAAAATTAAGAACAATCAGGACTGATCGATGGGGTGAGTTTTGCTCAAATGAATTTGAAAATTTCTGTGGCAATCTGGGTATTAGACATGAATTGACTGCACCATATTCCCCTCAGCAGAATGGGGTGGCTGAGAGGAAAAATAGGGTGTTGATAGAAAAGGCAAGATGCATGTTAAAATTCAATAAATTGCCAAATGAATTCTGGGCTGAAGCTGTGTTAACAGCAGTATACATTTCAAATATTTCTCCAGCTAAAGTTCTGTTTAATCAGACTCCATTTGAAGGTTGGTTTGAAATGAAGCCTAAAGTACATCACTTAAGGACATTTGGGTGTCTTGCTTATCCTCATGTGCAAAGAGTTCAAAAATTGGATGATAGAGCTAGCAAAGGAATATTTATTGGATATGCATATGCCTCTAAAGCCTACAGAATATATATTCCAGGTACAAAATCAGGCATTATCATCAGAGATGTAACATTTGCAGAGAATGAAACATGGAATTGGAGTAATGGTGTTGAATAGAAAAGAATTATTTTGCCCGGGCTAATTAATAATTCCGGTGTTAGTGTAGTTACTGAAAATGTGCAGCAAAACAGTTCAGATGTTGCAGAAAATTCAAATGTTAGTAGTACTACATCACCGATTGTTCAGCCAATGCAAAGCAGCAGTTCAGAAGTTGATGTGTCACCAATACAAAAAGTCAGGTCTCTCAAAGATGTGTATGAAAGTTGCTCATTTGCTCTCACTGTGTCTGATCCAATGTCCTATGAAGAGGCACAACATTCAGAGGTTTGGTAGAAGGCTATGGCAACAGAAATAGAGTCAATTCAAAAGAATGAGACTTGGGAATTATGTGCATTACCACCTGACAGAAAGGTTATTGGTGTGAAATGGCTTTATAAAACAAAATATAAACCGACAGGAGAAATAGAGAAATGTAAAGCAAGGTTGGTGGCTAAGGGTTATGCACAGGAGTTTGGAGTGGATTATGACGAGGTGTTTGCACCTGTAGCAAGGATGGATACAATAAGGATATTGTTTGCTCTAGCAGCAAGTAATGAATGGCCAATATTCCATTTGGATGTTAAATCTGCATTTCTAAATGGAAAGATTGAAGAAGAGGTCTATGTGGCACAACCAAAGGGTTTTGAAATTCCTGGAAAAGAAAATTTGGTGTATAAATTAATGAAAGCCCTGTATGGTTTAAAGCAAGCTCCGAGGGCTTGGTATGGAAGACTAGATGCATGGTTTCAGTCTCAAGGTTTTAAAAGAAGTGTGATTGAGCATACTTTGTACAGAAAAGCTGAAGAGAATGGTGAGCAGTTAATAGTCTGTGTATATGTTGATGACTTGGTATATATGGGCTCATCTTTACAGTTGATCACTAATTTCTGTCAGGCGATGAAACGAGAATTTGAGATGAATGATCTTGGTTTAATGTCCTATTTTTTAGGTCTAGAGATTAAACAAGATCAGCTGGGCATATTTGTGTCACAGAAAAAATACATGGAGGATTTATTGAAAACTCACAATATGCAGAATTGTAAGGCTGTGTCTGTGCCTTTAACTCAAAGTACAAAATTGCAGTTGTTTGAGCAGTCAGCGGTAATTGATGCAACAAATTATAGATGAGTGATTGGAAAATTGTTATATTTAACTCACACAAGGCCAGATATGATGTTTGCTATCAGTGTTCTATCAAGGTTTATGAGTAAGCCTAATAAAGGTCATTTGGGAGCAGTGAAGCATGTTCTTAGGTATATTTCTGGGACAATTGAGTATGGTATTCAGTATGGTAAAGGTTTGGGTTATAATTTGCAAGGATTCAGTGATAGTGATTGGGGTGGCAATTTAATTGATATAAAAAGCACTACAGGGGTTGTGTTTAATATTGGCTCAGGAGCAGTTTGTTGGTCTTCTAAAAAACAGGATGTAGTTGCTCTATCCACAGCAGAGGCTAAATACTATGCTTTAGGTGCTGCTTGTTGTCAGGCAATTTGGGTGAAACAAATTCTACAGGATTGTGGTGTGATGATGGAAAAGTCAGTTGCTATTAATTGTGATAGCAAAGCATGTATAGCTATTGCCAAAAATCCTGTATTACATAACAGGACCAAACACATAGCTATTAAGTATCACTTTATCAGGGAATTAGTTCAAAACCAAGAAATTAAACTATATTTCTGCAGATCTGAAGAACAGCTGGCTGATATATTTAATAAATGTCTTGATACCAAAAGTTTGGCAATTTGAGGAATCAACTTGGTGCATGTAGGCTTCAATCAAGGGAGAGTGTGTTAGCAGGTGATTGAAGCAATGAGTTGTACAACAGGGAAGAGATGAGTTTCTGTGTTCTGGGTTTGATATGCAGCTATGTATGTTGTTAAGAATGTATTGTACTCATAGTTGTTAAGAATGCAGTTATATATGCAGTTTGATATGCAGTTAAAATGGACGGCTCAGATTTCATCATCATGTGATTATGTCTTTAGTTCGAGGCATAGATTGTGGAGTTAGTGGATGATGACATGTTTTATTAAGCTGATGACAAGTGTTTTCCACTATGGTGTGAAGGGATAAGGATAAGCTTGCTGTAATGTAAAAAGGGGAAAAGAGTGAGAAGTTCTGGATGAGATAATGAATGAATGAATGTTTTTATGTTTTTTCTCGTTGTTTTTCCTCTGTTTTTTGCTGTTCTTCTTCCCTGTATTTGTGAATCTTGACAACACTAACACCAGTTGATAATTTAACTCTTGAAAGCTTTCCTCAAACTTGTCTAACCATTGAAAAGTTATTTCATTCATAGTGAACCTTGTTAAGAATGTTGCCAATAATGAGAATCAATAGAGAATATGAAATTTTCCCTAGTCTCCAAGCTTCCTTGGTAAGTTCTCTTTCTAGCCTTAAGCAAGTTCGAGTTCCTTTGGCACTTTGGTAGGAAATCCAAGGCAAAGGAAGGAATTAGACTGACTTGATCGAGGAAAGAGCGATCATGTGGCGCATGGTTCATTAGAAGAAGTCCAAGTCTGTGACTCTTTGCACTGGTGACACCCTTGTTCTTGTGCCCACTCTTCCTGATCCTGAAATGCCATCACCTGTAGTATCATTCACAATAGAAACCCATAATATAAATGGAGAATATTCCTTTAGCGATTCGGAAGAGATTATAAATGGAGACAACTCTAACAATCTCAGTTCAACACTCTCATAAGAAGGTTTGTGATGAATAACAATTAATCCTAATTGGATTTTAAAAATAGGAAAAAGACATCGATTGGATTTTTGGTTACACTGTATGATCACATATCGGATTAGCTTAGACAATTCATATCACACTAACCCTATGTATATACATTACATCAATAAACAATAAACATATATATATCTCCCTAGTTTCGACAAATATCTTATACACAGTTCCATAGGAACAAAATCTTAAAAACAAAAATTAAAAAAGTAAAGCATGCACAAGAGCTCTTCTAATCAAAATGGTATACTCACTAATTAAGAATTAAACAAATTACATGAGCACATGAACAATTAAACATTGTTCTGAAAGAAGCCATCCCATTTATATTTCCCTCCATCTATACTCACACCATACTTCCAACTTTCCTACTCACCCAAGGCTTCTATCAATTCCCCTTTCTTCATCTCGCTTCTTATCTTTCCAACCCTTTCAATCACCCTTTCAATTGCTACATCAAATGCATCTTTCCAACCTTCCAATTCTACCCTTGGGTCCCCATATATCAACTTAGGTATCATCTTGATCACCTCTTCTCTCATTCTTATCACTTCTTCTTTAGTAAACTCACTCAACAATTCCTCTAACTTCACCTTCCCTTCATTCACCACATCTTCTGGAACAAACACTGAATACAAAGTATAATTCTTTGGCAAATACCACTTGTACTGAAAATAAGCTGATTCACGGTCAAAGAACACCGGAATGCAACCAGAAACCATGGCGTCAAACGTTGAACGCCGAGTATAAGAATCCCCTTTCGGTTGCAAGCAAAAAATTGAACTCTCAAACAACTTCATTATACTTGTTGCAGAGAAACACTCATTACCATCATTCCTACAATCAAGCAACTTACATCTCTTGGACAATCCACATTGCTCAAAGATCCTTTGGCGAATTGATGAACTCATGTCCAACCGGGGAGCACCGGCGAAAGAAAACAAATACTTTCTACTGATGTTTCTAACTTTCTCCTGCCATGTGAGTATCTCATTCTTGGTTGAAGGATGGAAGTAAGTTGGATATGGGATAGCAAAATCATTAGTGTGCCATGGACTAGATTCAATGATAAGTGTTGTGATGTTTTGAGTTTCAGGTTGGTTCAAGAAGTTGTTGCCCCAACCTGAAACCATAATTCTTCTGAAATCCCATGTAACCCTACCTGCAACCAAGAAGTGATCTTTCCCTCCCATTCTTTGCCATTCTGGCCTTGATTTGACCCATTTGAGAAGTTCCATTGAATTTGAATCACGTACTGAAGTGTCTGCACCCCATAAATGTCTTCCAACATCAAGGCCTGCATAGAAAGGGATGAAGATGGCAGAGGCTTGAGAAGAGTTGGTAGTCAAACACTTGTAGTGTTTCATGCGGTTGTGGAAAATGATTTCTAATGTGAATTGGTTGGTGTTGTACCAACCATTATTGATGTTGGAGATGTTTGGCCCAAGGCCGGTGTTTGTGACAGCCATGCACATATCGGTCCATTGACTGAGTTTATTGCAGTCACGAACAAGATCGGTGTTGTACTGACTAGGTATGTTTTGGATGTAGATGTACTTACCGATGCATTCATTGAATGATTTTGATAATGTAGTTTGTAGTTGAGGAATGTAGTAAAGATGGATGAGGATCAAGATGAAGGGTATGAGTAAGAGAGTGTAGAAGAAATTGTGAATTGGATGCCCAACTTTGGATGGAAACATGGCGGTGGTGTTCTTTGGAGAAGATGAACAAGGGAGTGTTGGTGCCCTCACTCAATTAATAGCATTGGAGGATTTTGTTTCCCTAATGGTTTTGTGGCTCATCAAGAAAAAAAAAAGATTTTATTTTGATTTATAGGATGTGACATTTATTATGGACATTAAATTATATTTGATTGTGTCATTAATGCTTGTGGTCCTTCACTTGGAAATCATAAATTTGTTGTTCTAGAATATATATATATATATATATATATATACATTCGAAGAGAAATGTTGCTTTTACACAGTTATTAAAGGGGCATATTTGTTGGAAATGGTATTTTGTAACAATTATGCTTTTGATTTCTCACTTTATTTTTATGTTATTGTTAATTTGAATATCATGTCATCTCTTAAATATGATTTGTCACTTGTCTTATGTATGTTTTATTAATGCTTGAGTATATATATATATATAGAGAGAGAGTTCTTATTTATTTTTATTTTTATTTATTGTATTATAAATTTCAACAAAGTTATGTAGCATACGATCCATTTATACTCTTCTCTTGTACTAAGATATCATTTGGACTCCTTGAACACAAACTAATCTCATTTAAAATTATATTCAAAGTGTATTTTCAAAGATAAATTATTTGCTAATCGACAAAGGAGACATATTTTAGCAATACTTTTGTAAATTTTAGTAAAATTTAAGTAACATTACTTTGAGTTTAAAGTCTTAAGTAATACTTTTCATATAAATTAGCTATTGCAAATGTTATTTAATAGATTCGTTTATTTCAAAGAAATTTGGGTTATTGTCAACCTCTCATGTGATCAAGTTTTCCATGGTTTCAGCAATTGCACTAGCATTTTTTCTTTCCACATACATCGTAAATTGGTTGGAAAACCTAAAGGCCTCTATATAAGAAGGCACTATCACTTAAAGGTGGTTTATGATTATTTTGGTAATAGCATTTGGGCCCTAATTCTCAAAGTTAGGTCATCTACAATTTATGTACTCTTGCATATAAATTCATTTTCCAACATTTAAAGATTGAAATAACATTTCCTTCATATGAAATTATGGTTAAGTAATTAATCCTATCCGATTACATTTCATAAATATTAAGTATTATATATAATTGCATACTAATAAGGTTATATGATAAAAAGGAGTAAATGTCAATTTATTTTTTTACTAAAAAATTATTATTCCTAAACTTGTTTGCCATTCAAAGCAAATGATTATTAAGTGTAAATGCATTTACTTTTAAATCATTTTGACGCATTTACACATACATCCTTTTTATATATAACCATTTATTTACTTCAAATACTTTGTTTGATTTGGTGTAATTTGAATGTCATAAATGAAATTGTTTATTATATTACATTTACAAGGTCAACCCTTACTTATTAGCTCATTATATAGTTTTTCTCTTTTACATATACATAATCCCATTTTATAATTTGAAATTAATAATATCTTTGGAGAATATATTGATCATTTCACTGAAGTTAATACAAATTATCAGTGATATTTAACTTTTTTTTATTTTGCTGGGTTTGAATAAGTGAAATAGCCCAAATTATGATAATTTTACTCATGCATGGTCCGTATGGACTTAATTATAACGTTTTCAAACATCTTAAGGGTCCGTTTAGTTGGAGATGGGAAAAGGGGAAAAGGTAGGGATGGAGATAGAAATAGGGAAGGGGATTGGAGATGAGAACAAAAGTAATATTTTGTTGGAGAGAATGTGGATAGGGATAGGAAATGATATAGGGAAAAATTCTAGTAAAATTACTTTTGTACCCTCTTATATTTTAATTAAAAAATATGTTTTAATTGGAAAAAATTATTAAATGGCTCTAATTTCTATAAAAAAATTTAAATAAGTTATTGATGTATTTTCTAAATAAAATTTTAAATTTATATATTTTAATAGACGAATACAATTTAATTAATTTATTTAAAATAAACAAATGTCCAAAATTAATTATTTTTAAATAACTAAAATTTTGATAAATCTAATATTTCAAAAATAAATACAAACCATAATGAGATTTTTAATTTCTATGGAAAACATTACTCAAAAATTAAATAATCTCAATCTGAGAACTATAAAGGTAAATACATTATCTATAAGAAGTATAAAAGTATTCCCCTCTCATGCCCTTTGGCGTATGCCCAAACATAAGCATGCATATGCCATAATGATTGATCCCCATTCTTTGGGAATAACATTTGTATTCAAACACACCCTAAATGAGTTCAAAGAATAAAATTAATGAGTAAAGCAAACAAAAGTTAATAATAATTACATAATTATGAATAAACAAATATTCATTATATAAATACACTGAATACTAAAATGAAGGATATGAGCATATCTAAGATTTGGTTAACAAATAAATCCTGACATTGAATTGATGAAAAACTCAAAAGTTTTTAAAAATATTGAGGAAAAAATATATAATTTCTTGAGTATAATAATAATTAAATTGGTAGTCTCCGAAAATGACAATCACAAGGTTATTAGATTACCCACATAATATATATTTTTAAATCCTGTAAATTATATAACTCAATTGTTTATATTTAAACCATATAACCTCACCCAATCTTTCTTTCCACTCCCATAAATCAAAACAGCAGAAGTGATTGGAAGTTTTCTACTTCAATGTCCAAGCTTCTGATGAGCGCTTCAGGGAGAAAAATAAACTCTTTTAAGTGCCACTTCTAAGCTTATGTCGGTAATCAAACAAAAATAATACAAAGACTGAAGAAAAATTAAGTGGAAAAAAGCTTCTAATTACACAAGAAAACTAGGTATACTGCTAATGCTTCAGAGATAATTAGATCATATACTGCATATGATTGGATTGAGTAGCCAAATCTTGTATACTTAACCTAAAATTAACAATATCACTCATGAATTCGCAAAGGTCATAATGGTGATGAAATCTGGAAACCCTAGAACAAATGAGAAAAAAGGAATTCAATAATTAGGTCAAGACTAAGAGAGCGTAGCCACGCAAGGAATTGCCGAATGAGGCTAATTATGGTGGCAATGAGATACTAACAATTCCATGAAGGACTGGTCAGACGGGAATCCCGAAAGACTGAAGAAGCACCTCCTGATGTGGCCGGAGATGGCGAAGATGCAACAAATTGTGATCCAGGAACAGAGACTGGAGGCAGGCCTGCTGCTGCATGGCCTTGATGTCCTGTAGATATAATCCGGGACGGACTAGCTGCAGTGTTACCAATCATGTTGGATGAGGCTTGACCATGAATAGCAGTGGTGATGTTTCCCCGAGAGTGAGGGGTCTGCAAAAGTCAATGTACACCAAGAATATAAAAAAAAAAGTCACATTAAACAATTGATGCAGAAACAATACATGATGCAAAGAATTTCAATGAACCAGCAAAGATTTCAATGGACATGTTTCTTTATCTATTAGTTTATGGTTGAAGATGCAATAATGACTATAGTACCCTGCTATATAGTGCATGTAGTTAAACGATCATCCATGATTCTAGCAGGTTAACATCCCTGCAACTTCTTGGTAAAGGATGATGGAAGTCTTGTACAGACCAAATGTCCGTTTTTTATGGGTATCAAAATTTAAAAAAGCCAGAGCAAGCCTAGATCTAGAGAACACACCCAAGCTTGAATAAGAAATGGCTCAGGCTCAACCAATATTTAGAACTCTAGGTAAAGCCAGAAACTGAGTGGCCAACATTTGGCATCAAATGTTGGGCTGAAGAACTTCCTGCAGAGGAAGATGTCTAATTTGGAATTTCGAATATGCTGGAGAAATAAATACCCAAATAACACAGAATATGTTTTAACAAAAACCTCATGCCTTATTTTCATTTGTTGTGAAGCCATTCATTAACATGCATGGTGATCACCATCTGGGCAGCAGCTTTTTGATCATTTAACTAGAAACTGAACAATCACCAGGAATATCATCAAAAAGTAGTCTTTGAGGGTCATATGAGATGTCCCTCAGCCTCCCTCCTAAGATCATTTATTGAGGTAACATTATAACAGTAATACCTAGATGACTTCAATGTGGAATCCTACATGACCAACTGCAAACATCTTAAATGATGATATTGACTTCACAAAAGCTAATACTTTAGCAAGGGTGGACTTCGATAACCTTAAACCCAAGAATCTTAATCATGCTACTGAATATGACATATTCAATGAAAACAGCATTTCCAACTTGTATTGAACCCAGGATGTGTGGGATCCAAACACAGTGAAGGCAGCAACATGAAAGAGCGATGTAGGGGATGAGATGAAGGCCGCAAGGTGTTGCAAAAGGAACAGTAGTGTCAAGGACAGCAGCATTTGGTTGTGATCTCCGACAGCAGACAAAAAAGAAAAAACATGGACACACGGGCCCTTGTCTAAATAGGGTCATGAGTCACCCATGGCTTTCAAATGGCACACAGCCTCTTCCTTAAATGGGGCCCCCATTTCTCTGGTTTACAATAAAATGGCATTTTAAAAAAGTACCCAGAAACTACAAAATCTATTAAAATACAAAATTTAGTTAAACACCAACATTGGGCCAGCCAATGGATAAAATATTCGCTCTCATGCTAGGGATCAAGTGTTTAAATGTCACCAAACACATGAAGGGTTCACTGTGCATAGGGTGGCATAAAGTCCCTGATGTGGGAACGGGCTTGTAGCCTAATCCCCATGCTGCCGGGTAAGGAGATAGGCAAAAGTTCAATTTCTAGTTGTGCACACATCCCTGTTGCACTCGCCGCATTTGTCAAAATAATAAAATAATTATTATAAACAATCAAAAAATTAAAATAATTAAATAATCAAATAATTTTGTAAACCAAAAAAATATAATAACTCATAGAAGATGATCACACATCGAATTCTCTTAATGCCCTGTGTTCGGAAGTAAGTACCATAACTTTTTCCTAGGGATAGGAAGACTTGTCAACGCTCGGGGGGGTACTTAGCTATGAAGCATAGACACGGATACGGTGACACGACACGAAAAAATACGGACACGCCGATACAGTAATTTCTGAAAATTCAGGACACAGGTACGGGAGGACAAGGCAATATAACATTGCTAAACAATTCCTACATAAATAAATAAATATATTATGGACTCCACTACATTGACCCATTATCTTTGGAGTTTTGACCCATTTTTTAATCTGCTTCGTTTCTCGTCACTTCTCCTCTTTATTAATTTTCCCCATCTCTCTCTCCGCTCCCATCTCCTCCTCCACCCTTCCTCCTCCGTCCTTCCTCCGCCTCCCAACCAGTTCCCGTCGCCGTCTAAGGAAGCACCTTCGCAAGACCGCTAAGCCACCCCTTCCATCATGGCCACCACCAACTCTGGTACCACCATGCCTTTTTCTCCTCCTTCCCCTCCCTCCACTCCTCTTCCACCGCCTAAATCCTCCCTCGCCAGGTTCGTCAGTTGGACACGGTATCCAAATGTGTCTAAAGCGTGTCCGTGTCGGACACCAGTGCGACACCAGTATGTTAAGGTCAACGCCATATCCGTGCTTCACAGGCACTTAGACATCAATAATTTGTGTATCCAGTAGCAATGCCTTTTGCACAACAGTTATTTAATTATATTCCATCTAAAAGCCACAAGCCATAAACCATAAAGACCACAAAATTTACGGTGAACAAGTGCTAGAAATTCATTTTTATGTGCATGAATGTCTTCATTAAGTACATACTACAAGAATCTTATTAAAACCACTCTATATTTCCAATATTATTGGATGTCCACAAAGGGACAATTCTATAACTACCTAATAAAGGATATTCGTACACTAGGAATATGAACTTCGACAAGGTCAAGAACTTACAAAAGCCACTAGGTAAACGTAATCTTCCAAGAACCTTATTAATATTGCAAACTTTTACCTATAAAATACATTTCTAGACATAGCGGCATAGCTAATCCTTTGCTAGAGTATAACGCACTAAAAGACTTATTGATCCCATCCTCTATCTTTCCTTCAATACTCTCTTTTGTATTAAATAAATATAAAAATGAAGGCAAAACTAACAGTTACACCATGAATGAATTAAATAAAAAAACAAACGTCAATTCAAGGGCTTAATCTCAGACACATAGTAATTCATCTCACAACAACCAATTATTACCACAAGTGCACTCTCTTAAAAGGATAACAAAACTCAAACAAAAAAGAAATAAATAAATAATTTCAATGGCTGCTCAAGCCAAGCAGGTTTTGTGGCCATAAATAATTGCTCAAGATTTACATCATAATATCAATTTTAAGCAATATCACTTCTATAATAAGAATAGCTTAGCTTATGATTTGTATAAGAGTAATTAACAGAGTTGAGAAATGAGAACATTACATATGGCATCAGAAACTTCATCAATTATGACTTAAACTATCTTAATTGTCTCTTAGGCCAGCACAGCTCATGCAACAAAGAATGTAGTTATCTTACACAGCATTATCATTGTTTAAACTAAAATCTAAGGAAAATTGGAATAAAAAGAAAAGAGGATCTCATGGCACCATAATACCATTATAGAAAAAAGGCAAAATTAAAAGGATCAAATCATAAATTGAAAATAAAATTCTCATATCAGTTCATAATCTACTAAAACTTACAGGACTTTGTTGGAAAAGAATGTTTGTTGTCCTGCTATTAGGAGACATGGCAGATGGAGATGTGCTATGCGTAGGAATCAAATGGCGTGAATGAACATTAGGGTTTTTGGCAATCTCTGATTCTCCACCAGCATCTCCATTACAGTTTACATCTGCATTAATCTTAGAGATAAGCCTCCCTGCAGAACCCATCTCAACAGCAGGTTCAGGTACAGGAGTGGTAGGCCGAATGCCAGATGGCTGAACACTTCGCCGCTTCATTTCCTCTTCGGTGTTAAGAATCTAACATACAACAGCTACCATTTAGCTTCCTTATAAAACTCGTAAGACAAAAATTCATAAGAGCAGAAAAACTCATTACTTTAGCGTGTACAAGGATGGAAGGGATTAGGAAGGAATGAGTATACCCAAGTTTTGAAACTAATGGCAAGGTATAAATCTATCTACTAGTTTTTGTCACATGCTCCAAGTAAAAGATCCCAAAGTAAAAGGAGCCTCATCAACGAGGGTTCTTCATGGTAAATTATCAAATAGAGTTTCAATATCTCATGTTAAATGATAGGAATGAAAATTAACCTACCAAAAGTATGTTGACAAGATCATCTTAACTTTCCCATCTATCTACAACTAAGAGTCTAGTAAGATATAATCATTGGCAAAGCCAAAACTGACAAAACAAGAAGCAAAACAGAAGACTGAGTTAAGTTTAAATACATAATAATGTATGTGATTCCATAAACATAGAATTCTTGTTCAGGTAAAATATCTTTATAGAAGAACTAACCAAGGTTTGGCCTATTAGACTAACTAATAGTCCCACATCAATTAAGTTAATAAACATAGATATAATGTTTAAGGTTAACTGTACAATTCATCCTTATACTTGGCCGTAATGTTCATTTTGGTATTAGTATTTTTAATAAGTTCCAATGTTCGGATGAAATTGTTCATTATTGTCCATGTTGCTTAGTTAACATACTTATCAAAATACATGTCTTTTTTAATAAGTTTGCTTCTGCAATATGTAACAACTCAAAAGGATGATGTGGCAAAATTTCACCTTTTCTGACATGTGAATGAAAAAAAAGATTTTTTTTTTGGGAAATTTTAGATGACATGCCATTATGCACCATCAAATTTGCCATATCACCAACTAAAAAAATCTTAAAAACACACACGTGCGCACACACACACAAGTGACAACTGATGTGGCATAACCACATCAACCCACTACATCAACAGCCACATAAGCAAAAAATATACATCAACAAAATCATGTATTTCAATTTGCAGACCAACTCAACAACAGAGATGATGTCATTTAAATATAGGAATCATATGAAAAATTTGACAAAACAAGGACCAAAATGAGCATTATAGTCAAATATAGGGACTCATTTTGCAGTTAAACCAATATACGGCAATGGGTGTCTCATCCTACAAGCTTAAACTTTTGGGATGAATTGAGTTCAAAGAATATGTTTAGTTTGCATATAACATGAGATTTGAACTTATTTATATGGGTTGTTTACAATGCTTTTAGCCTAGCATGTATAAGAGGGCATTAACCGGTGGTTCTGCACTAGTTAAGTTAGTATTAATATGAATATACATAAGTCTGGATCTCTAATCCTATGAGCTTAAGCTGTGTTAGACAATTCTTGCAGAAATACCTTAACAGTTGCTATGAAGCTTACAAATCAACATGTAAGGAGCAGCTCACATAATTTAGTAATTAATGCACTACATGCATCGTGCATTGGATTATGGGTTCTTTACATTGTTAAACAATCTTAGTTATGAAGGACTCCAATATTTACAAAAACCATAGCAATGTTTTGATTCAGAACTCGAATAAACAAGCAAATTATAAGATGAAAATGTTCTTATTATCCTTTTGTTTCCATTCCAAGAAACCTTAATCAAGGTTCCCCTTAGTAAAGTATTGACAAGCAGGTTGCTTTAAGATGATTGTTAAAGGCATATGCCAGTACAACACAAGAAATTTTCATCAAAAATATCTAGCAACTTATAAAAGGAGATTGCAACAAATAAATATGTCATATACATAAAAAATCACATTTGAAACTGTTACAGAACATACCTGCTTCAACATCTGGACCAGAAGGTGCTTTTTTTCATTAAACACATGCAACTTCTCTTGCAACTCTTTTTTCTTGTCCTCTTTATCCTCAACAATATTTACTTTCTGTGTTTCCTGAGAAATGAAACATACCCTAACCATCAAAATCTATAAATGGGAATAAGCTTACAAATTGTTTGTTTCTTATGCAAGAAATAAATTTCAGTAGACTGGAAATATAAGCAAACAATTGCAAAGTTAGCATAGGCAAAACATGAAGATTCTCAAACCTAACAACTAAAGGTTGTTCATTCTTTGCATGAAGATATTAGCTAAAGCACAATTAACATCAAAATAAGTATGACTTTAGCCTGTTACAAAATAAGGACAGCATAGTTACACAAATTTCGGATCAATCAAGGCTTATGCAATGCTAATTAAATCATACCAGACCACCCTTCTTGAGAAACTGAACATCAATCAGTGCTATATGCCACAACCAAATTATTTCTCATCAGCTTAACAATAAGTCTTTTGTACCATTACATCCAACACTATTCATGTTTCGAATAAAGTTGTTCAAATAAGGTATCATCAACAAACAAATTTCTTATTAGAAATCAATTTGCAGGGGCAAAGCAGTTCCTACTTAACCAAAATCTCTCCTGGACTCCTATCTCATGTATCCCCTTGATTGTTGTGTCTCTCAAATAGAAATCAAATTACAAGCAAACATAAAAAAGCCAAAAATTTGCAAACAATTCCATATAAAACAATCAACAAAAACCAATTAAGCATTAAGAAATCAAAGATAGATTCATCACATCGGCTTTCCCTTCAACCACGGCATCTCCACCAGCAACCACAGCCTCCGTCTTCAAAGAACCAACATCTACAACCTCTCGAGGTTCTTGAACAGGCTCCTCCGTGCTTGCGACCTCCTTCTTGATCTCAATCGGAGAAAAACTATCATTCTCAGGCACCAGATGGCGGTGATGGCAACCATTCTCACCGACGCCTTCACGGTCAAGCTCCTCGCCATCTTCCCTGGGAGCTAGCTCCTCCTTCTCCTCATCCTTGGTTTTGATCTGCAAGGAGAGGCGGGAGAGAGCGAGGGCGCGCTTGCGAGTGAGGATCTTGAAGGAGTTGAGGGTGAGGGAGCGAAGGGGGAAGGGCCAGCGGCGGACACCGGAGGGGACACGGTGAAGGTTGCCGCGGTAGAGGGAGATGGCCACCATCGATGTCGGGATGGAGAAACTCTGCGCAAGAAATTGCCAGGCATTTGATTTGATATCGATCGGGTAAAAAACCTCCCGAGAAAATCCGGGATTCGGTTTGAAATTAATATAAAAGAGTAAAAAACTTAAATGTTTTTTTTTTTTTTTTTTTTTTTTTTTTTTTTTTTGCGTTTCTATTATTTATTTTTTACTTTTAATTTACAGCTGGTTAACTGAAATAGAAAAAAAAATATAAAAAATCAATTAACTTGTTTAACCTTTAATATAAAGATAAAAATAATTTTTTATCCTGAACTAGTGTAGTTTTGCCTCTTTTGATTCCTCTATTATTTCATAGAATCTTTGATTTTTTTTTTTTAATTTGGCAATATTTAGGAGTGGAGCTAGGGGCGAAGGGGGCTATGCCCATGGTTTTGTTTTTTTAATTATATATATAGTAATGCATATAATATAAAAAAATAATATTTTAAAAAATATTTGTGAAAATTTATTGTTTAGTTTTTTTTTAATATTTCACGAATTGACCTATATAATTTTTTTTGGCAAAAATCTATTGTTTGATTAGTTGGTTATTTCGCAAATTAATATATATCATCTAAACATAATATAGTTTTTTAAAAAATATTTGTAAAACCTTATTAATTTTTTTTAGCCTTTTGACATTTTTTAAATAGGTTTTATAGTAAAAAAAAGAATTTTGTAAAAATTTATTGTTTGGCAACTTGATTTTCTTTAACTTACTATATATATATATATATATATATATATATATATATATATATTAGAAAAATATTTATAAAAATCTACTATTAATACTCGTCCTTTTAAAAAAAAAATTTTGACCCCTCCTAAAAAAATTTCCTAGCTCCACCCGTGGCAATCCTGGTCGTATGGTACGAACAAATGTTAGGTTTGTCATTGATTCTTTTTTTATATGACATATTTATTTTAAAATATTATTTAAAAATAAGAATATAAATAAATAAGTAAAAAAATTTTAAAGAACTTAGATCCGATATTCTGGATCCCCATCAATTCCCATGTTCTAGAAATCCTTTTACTCTCTAAAAATAATAGAGATTGCTAGCGGAGCTAAACCGATAGCGGCGATGTTTGCAATAGTGCTTATGAAGCGTTTGCAAAGCTAGAGTTTTGCTACACTAATGCTTACTTTAGTCTACCGACTTGCAAGCCTTCCAACTACTTAGAGAAATCTTCAAATTAGTTTACGAGGCCATTTGATTCACAGTAATGAAATTATTGTGGTAATAAAGTAGGGAATGCTATATTCTTAGGAATGTTGTGGTAATTTGTGATAATCATGTTTGGTTCCGAACTTATATTAATAGTAAGGTGTAATTCCCCAAATAGTCCTCTACTTTTTAAAACTTACCATTTTAGTCATTTACTTTAAATTGTAACCTTTTAGTCCCTCTACTACTTTTAAATGGACCATATTAGTACTCCATTTTGAGAGTTTAGGTTAGGGTTTCGGGCATATGGTGACTGACAGGGCTAAATCAAAATAATAAAAAAGACTGAAAAGTTATAATTTAGAATAGAGGGACTAAATAGGTAAGTTTTAAAAAGTAAAGGAACTATTTAGAGAATTATACCTTCTAGTAATCTTTCATTACCACATTTGGTTAGTTATAGTAATCAACTTGGTAATGTTTCAAATTTTCCAATGTACCCTTGTATTTTAAATTTTGAGCAAACTTAAATTTAATGTAAAATAAAATTTTAGATGCAAAATAATTAAATTATAATATCAAAAATTAAAATTTTAAGCACATTTTTCCAAAATACCCTTGTGTCTAAAATTCTGATCAAATTTAAATTTAAAATAAAATTAAATTTTAGATGAAAAATAATTAAATTATAATATCAAAACTTTTTGGCACATTTTTCCAAAATACGGTTGTGTCTAAAATTTTCAATAAAACTAAACTTAAAATAAAATAGAATTTTTACATGAAAAATAATTAATTATAATAATAAAAAAATTATTTGTTAAGATATTATGAAAGAATGTATAAAATTAATTTTTTTTATCCAACGTAGTAATGCTATACATGCTTAACAGATTTCCCAAAATGATATCCCGAATGACATGGCTGCTGATGTGGTGTCCACGTCATCAGATAATCTCTTTCCTGATCAACATTTAAAAATAAAAAAATTAAAAATTAAAAATTAAACAAGGCAAGTTTCCCAAAATGAAGCCCTAAATCATCTCCCCTCTCGAGGTCGCCGACCCAACTCCCCCTTTTGCCATCAGCGTCGTCATCCCTGTCTCGGCTCACGCCGTGGTCATCCTAGTCCCAAGCGTTAGGAGCAAGGTCAGAAACATCATTGAACTTGAAGGATGCACACCGTCACATCCCCCGTCACAAGCGTTTGGAGCAGGGTCTGAAACATCATCGAACCTGAAGACTTCTAGGATTTTCGCTTCTCCAGATTGCCACAAGCGTTAGAGTTAGGGTTTCCATTTGACATCTTTCAGGTTTGATCTCTTATACCACGGATTATGTTTAACCGAGCACCAGTCTAGATCTCTAGTGATGCCCTCTTGTTCTTGAAATCGATCTCTTTCTTGGTATTTTTCAGGTTGAATTTTAGTTTTTTTTCCAATCTATTTGATGATTAATTTTAGGAGTTATTTGATGTTTTAAAAGGTTTATATTGATCTTGGATTTATATTTGGAGCAGTCATAGAGTTATTGTTTAGAAATGCCTGAGGTGATGATGTTTATAATACCAAAAATTGGAAGAGTTTCTTGCTTTCAAATTTTCTTTAGATTGATTGTTTTTAGCCATAGCATCTAGGAAGATGAATTCTTGCTTGTTTATTTAGCAAATTTGATGATCTGAGATCAATCTGGATTAATATTTGGAGCTATCATAGAGTGTGTTTCATCTATTTTTTATGATTTAATTTTCATGGTTGATGTTTATTGTTTGGAATCTATTCTTGAACCTGGTGTAGGATGAGGATGCATTCTTCCTAGACTATGATGAAGCTTACTTGAAGCTCTCTGAGTTAGGGTAAAATATGTTTTAGATTGTTAACACTCAACACTACATTGATTTCCAAGATTGTTAACTCATATCTTTCTCTAATTTTAAGTTTGCTGAGGCTTGAAGGACTAGTGGGGTCTACCTGTGGGGAACTTTTTTGGATTTCTTTTTGGGGCTAAAGTGAAGAGTCAATGGAAAATGACTATGTAATAAGAACTTCAATGTTACTTTGCATTTCATTAGACTTCCCTTGTTCTCTATGTTGGTTGTTTTCTGGGGTCACTAATGAGTGCATTTTATATAGATATTTTATATACCTTATTGTGTGATTTACTTGTCTTTTTAGCATATTTTTATTATAAGCAGATACTACTTGAGGAATGTTTACTAATTGTTGCAGATAATTTGGTTTTGGACCAAAAGGAATGAATAGAGATGAATTTTGATGCAAAACAGTGGTGGAATGCAATTTTCAGAACAAGCATGGTTCGAAGCACACCCATGTTTGGAAGCAAGGTTGGAAGCATGGGCATGCTAAACCCTATGTATGTTTCTAGAGTCTGCACAAGGCTTTGAAGCACGGTTTCCCCTCTCCTAGCACCAGCATAATGAGGAAGCATGGTCATTAAGCACGGGCGTGCTTATGCCCGTGCATTTTACTAGAAATCTCTTGGAAGTATTAGCATGACTACAGGGCTCCTTACATCATCATGCTCAGCAAGCACAGGTGTGCTAAGCCCCGTGCATTTTACTAGTTTTGGTAGAAGATTACTTCCCAGCATCTAGAGCGCAACATAGTCATCAGCATGATCATCAACATGGCCTTGCTTGCATCGAGAAAGGGGTACTTAAGCCCTGAAGTTAGATTTAAGGGGGATCTTCTTCTCTCTTTCTGGAGGTGTGGGTTAGGGTAGCTGTCGACATTATTCAGGGCCAGATTCAGAATGAGATAAGAGCGAGTTAGGAGGTTTACTGGCGACGATCATCGTTAAGCCTTCTCTGATGCGATTATGATGCAAGAAAAGAATCTAATAGATTACCTTTGTTTCTCTTATGGATTTTCTATGATTGATTGTAGAACCATGAGGGGCTAACCATCTTTCGGTACCCTAGATTATGAACCTTGACATTATGATGTATTGACTTAAGTTATTTGACTATTGAGTTTCCTTGTGAACTCCATCTTATTTATTTGGATTATGTTCTTATGTTGATTGCCATTGATGGTTGTATGTTGCAAAACTCGACATGATGATTGCCGCTATCTACTACAGCATTGTTGTGGTGTGCATGTCTTCCGTAGTTACAATTACAATCAAGAGTCCATGTTAACCCTAGAATGATTTCTTGCTATCAAAGGATAAGCTTATTCGTCTAGCTAGAGCACACATTAGGGAAGGGGTTGAGTCCGCTCTGAGCCTTGAGTGAGGATGTACGCTATCATACCCTCTGTAGGTGGTCACCACGGTCCAAGGAGATGCCCATGTAATCAATAGCACAGTTAATACATTTGCCAAGGGGATTAGTCTGAGACACTATCTTTCCCATTGCTATCACTGCAACCCTAAACCCTATCGCTTTCTTCTTTCTTCTTTTATTCTTCTTAAGTAATTTTGATTATTGCAAATCCAATCTTTGAACTGGCTAGATATTAGGAAATGAACAAGTATTGAAAGCTTTTATCAGTCCTTGTAGATTCGACTACCCGATCCCTTTGGGTTAAGTTTACTACTTATATGACCCATGGACTTGCGGTTAGGCAAGGAATATATCACTCGTTGAATATTATATCATCTATAACTTGATGTAGTTATCAAATTAATTTTCACTTCATGGTAAGCATTCTTTGGGGTGAAAAATGTACATTTTGGTAACCCCATGAACAACCATTCCTGGGGTCAGGTTGTTCTTCAAACAATTCTGGTAAATTTTTCCTCATAGCATCCTCTAGTTTTAGTGCATCACTTCTAGGGACCCCGTACTAAACTTTCAATTACCAAATTGCATGTAATTCAAAGAATAAAGGTGATGATCTTCCACTTGTTGTTGTCATACAACAAGCAAGGATGGTAACATGTCAATCAGGAAAACAAACAAAATAATGAGCTTGAGAATGGATAGTATAATATTGAACTTAATTTGTTGTATGCTAAATCAGTAGAAAAAACAACATCAATCAATCTAGTTACATGCATTTAGCATCTTGTATCATTCGTAAAAACAGCAAAATGGCAACACAAGAGACAAACCAAAAATATAAATCACAAACCTTTCAATCATTGCACAACAAACAAACAAACAAAACCCACACAACATCTCAAGCTATTTAAACATTCCAATAATCTCTTTAAACTTTCCTCTACTACTTTAGGTGCAGATATAATATCCTACAAGAACAACAAAGCATGATTAAGTACCTGCTATCCAATTGAATACATCGATGTGGAAGATGAATCATTGTTAAAATTGAATACAATTTAAAAATTTAAAAGAAACCCTTTTGAAGTACCTCCTGTCCAAGAATTTTAGTAGTTCTTCGTGATACACGATTAGTAACACCATCCTCAGCAAAAGTAACATGACTAAACCCCCTCCATGATACAATCTACACAAAAAATAAATAAATAAAGAAATAAACTGATAAATATAAATCTTCAACTTTGGAAGAAGGACATTGTACAACTGAATCACATATCATGCAGGGTTCCTTTTTAGTTATCCTTATACCTTAAAAAGACAAGTTTCCTTAAGGCAGCACTAGTCTCCGCCTTATCACTTCTTACGAACCATTCTTTAAGGGTGTCAAGGAATTGCTTAATATCTTTTTTCTCAAACGTAGTGTTTAGAAAAGTTTCCAAAATTATAATTTTCATGATCATTAAACCTATGCGGTTAGACCGCTCATACCTCTCAATGATTCTCTTGTCATGAATGGAGCTTTAACCTGTCAGAGCTGCAGGGCATGGTTCCCTTAATGCAAAGTCTAAACCCACACATCTCAAAACAAGTGTTACCTTATTTTTCCAAGTCTTGAAGTTTGTGCTGTTAACCATGGGAATGTCATTGAGTGTACAAAACACATTATTAACACTCATAATGTCAATTGTATAAAGAGCAATAATCAATAATCACTACACCATTATGGTTATTTGGTGGCGCATATTTCGCGGCATTTTACAAAAACGCCACCAATTTAGCAATGTTTTATATAACAAACCGCATCGAATGTATGAAGCAATAATCATTTTCACCATTCATGACGCTTTTATAGATAATTGCCACCAATAGTTTGGATTTTAGTGGTGGTCATCTTGAAAACGGCACCATGTTGCTGTGCCTTCCTAGAAAAGTTTGGCACGAATAATTTTTTAGGGTTATTGTAGTCGTTTTTGCTTAAAATGCTACAGTAATTCTTTTTATTTAGTTCATAATCTTTCGGTGGTGGTGTTTTAGTCGAGAAACGCCATTAGAGCCTCCTTTGCTTTCCTTGATGCTAGCGGCATTTTCTCTTAAAAATGTCGGGAAAATTCCCTCTCACTACAAATGGAATTTTGAGCGCGAATAAGATCTAGTATTGCCAGTGTTTGTTGAGAGAACAACACCAAGGATTACAATTTATTTCTTTATGGCAGTCCTTTGGCTATGTTTTTATTATTTTACTTTAAAAACAACCGGCCTTATACAGTTACTACCGGCATTTGGGTGATTAATAGCCAAAAAGGTACATCCTTTACCGGCATGTTTGCTTGAAAACGCCGCTAGTGTCCTAGAATTGTCTTCTAAAATTCCTCTTTTTCCTATTTCTTTTCTAGGTCTTTGTTAGTTTAGTTCTCCCCAAATAGACCGCTGAAGAAGAAGCACCCAATCTCCTATCGTTCATCTTCATTTCTAGGTTAGTACTTGGTTAGCCTCATACAAAGAAGGATGGATCTCATGTGAATGCAGAAACTCAAGAAATTATGGTAGTAATTATTTCTCTAATATTCTTCATTTTAGTTATTTTCTTTTCAAATCACGTACTTATTAAAAACTTTTTACTTAAATACAATAAAAAGCAAATGAAAAGCTAGTTTAACATGATGTTGGGTGAGGTTGCCAACATGGTTGAAACTCAAATTTTGACTCAAGTAATTGGAAAAGAGTGACATGGCCGAGTATAAGGACTTGGATTGGGTACACATACAAGTTATTATGGTTCAAGTAGTCTCAGCACCACAGCATCAATCGATCATTCAGAGAGATACAAAAAAATCCAAGAGAAATTCCAAAAGATGGAAGAAGAACATCAACGGGAACATACTCAGTACAAAGCTGTTGTTGCTTTCTTGCAAAATTAGTTCCCTGGAGCTAGTAACCTTTTGCCTAACATAGGTGTCTCAACTTCATAATCTCATATATTTCAAACTTGTAAATTATTATTGTTCTCATTTCTAGATTCTAAACATGTAATTGTACTTGCAGAATCAATCTACTGGACTTGAGAACCATGAGGCTAACATAGGTAGTTCTAGTTCACGATTTTAGGTAATTAGAAATAAAAAAAAGTTGTTGGTTCTAGAGCCATTGTCTAAACATGTAATTGTACTTGTAGAATCAATCTCCTAGATCTCAATGATGCACTACCCGATGGAAAGTTGGAAACATGTTTGGTTTGTGTTTTTTTTTTTTTTTACATTTTGGTTATGTATGAACTTTGAATGATGACTGTGTAGGGTTTTGTCAAAATTTTGCTTGTCATGGTTGCTAAACACCTATGAAGTAATTGTGAATGGTGGTGATTTCTAAAGTGCTTTATGTACACAAAATATGTATTTGATACATTTCCCATATATTGTAATGGTGAAAAATGATGTTGTTTCAAATGAAAAATGTCAAAACATTTGGTTTTTTTATCATGTATATAACAATACATTTCTTATATGTTCTCATATATTGATTAAGATTGATGTTGGTTTTTTAATCAAGTGAAAAATGGCAAACAAAATAAAATGGATTATTATTTAAAAATAGAAATTCGTTGCGTTTTACAAACAAAACGCCAGTAAATAAGAATACTTAACATAATAAACTCTAAAGATTCACTACGTTTCCTATAAAAATGGTGGCATTCTGGCTCCATTTAAAGCATAAAACTTCAGCTTCATTCCCGGCCTTACCGAGTAAAGGATGTACATATCCTCATACACATAAACATCATGGAAAATGCCGGCACTTTACGTAAAATGCGCCGGCAAAGTTAACGGCATTTATCTCCTATAATGCAGTACACATGGGGTTGTGTTTATTTGGAAGTCGCTGCTACAGGGTGGCGTTTGCATATAAAATGCGGGCACTTCAATGATGCTGGAGTCACTGGTGTTTGGATCGGCATTTTTGTAAAATGCCACCGGGGGTTTTAATGGTGTTTATAAACGCCGGCATAAGATTAAACAAATGCCAAGAAAGGTCCACAATGGTGTAGTGAATTAACTCACAATCAATTTACCAAAAAATTTAACAATCAAAACATATAAATAACAACAACCCATATTCAAGTTAATCAATTTGGCATCAAATCTAGTCTTTGGACATAGATTCAATTCACTAGTGATTAACTTTTTGTAGCAATCAAGTTTTATATTAAGATCCATTCAAGTACAACCTTCTTTTTGGGCCGACTAAATATTCACATGAGATACATTATAATTATCAAAACTTATCACCACATATGCAAAACAAATCTCTATCAGACATTAATCTTCCTTTGGCCCGACATGTTGCCTGCATGAGAATAAGTATGCACTAACATTGTGATTATTTATAAACAAAAGGTTTCCATAATAGTGGTCACTTTGGTGACAATCATGTTTCTCCATATTGTAGTAAATAGCCAAAAAAGTTTATAACAAGCAACTCTAAGTTGTTATATTTCCTAATGATTATTAAAAATAACCTTATAATCATGGATTACAACTACAACCATGATAACACAAAAATATTGATAATAATATCATTAAAGCATAATGCCTAATTCATGGTCAAAAATTAAATTCATGGTATCTTAAAATAAATCCACAACAATTAAACTAAAAACAGAATATCAAATTATTCTATTATCTTAATTCAAAACCAAAGTAAAATTTAAATTAATACAAACTATTAATTGTGCACAGAACTTTGATTTTGATAATCATAAAAATCTATAAATATAAACCTAGCTTTATTAAAATGAGAGAGCATGATTTCTAAAAGAATTCAACTCAATCACGGTATATATATGTGTGTATGTGAGAGTTTATCCAATAGAGTTTTCAAAGTCTTGAAGGTTTCTCCGGAGACTGCAAATTAAATTTAATATAGGGAAAATTATTGTTTACCCCTCGGGAATTTCATAAATTCCCAATCAACCCCTGCCAGTTTTTAATACCCCAGACAACCATTCTGTTATTGTTTAACTTCTTTTTTGCCTCCTGTGGGTCACTTGGACAGGGTCCATGTTGTGAAATTCTTTTGTTTACTCTTGTAAATGATAGGAAAAAAACTGCTCAGTCACATCATATGAAACCTTTTTGTTTGGCTTTTGGCAATCTTTTTTCATTTCTTCTTGCTTTTTTTTCTCAAACAAAGTTTGGAAGACTCATCTTGCGAGAGAGTAATAATCTTTGGTCTGCATTCATTTGAACTTTGCCGGTTGCTCGATAAGGTGAGAATCTCTTCCTTTCCCTCACTTTGATCATCCTTTAAGAGAGAGTAACAATTTATATTTATATGCAAGTTTATTATGGAGAGTTTTTGTGCAATTGCAGGATACAATGGGAAGGGACGAGTGCTAGTGTTGTCCTTTCCCTCACTTGAGATTCAATCTTAGTGGAGATACGTGAGCGATAGGGTCTTGATGTTTTCCATGTCAGGGTGAAGTTTATCTCACCCTGATGGACATAAAATGATTTGTCCAATAGAAAATGAGGTTGACTTCCAGCGCATGTGTCATGTGTACTCCCTCTTCAGATGTGCTGCAGTCGATCTCGTGGTTGAGACAGATGATGTTTCATTATCGCATCATAGTCAAAACGAATTCTTGTCATTGTAAAGTTCTTCTCCTTTATTTTTACTCTTAAAATCATATGTTTCCGCTTAAATTTTTGAGTTTCCATTTAAATTATTGAGTTTCTATGTAAAATGTTATATTTCCGTTTAAAATTATATGTTTCCACTTAAATTTTTGAATTTCTATTTAAATTATTGAATTTCTGTTTAAAGTATGATGTTTCCGTTTAATGTGTTTTTGTTTTTCGCTTAACGTAATGATGTTTTCCGCTTAAACTGAAGTGTTGGCAGGTATTCTGATTCTGCCAGCGCACCTATTCCATCTCATGGCAACCCTAACGGTGTGGCAGGCCTTCCATCCTCGTTGGATCAATTCGAGGATTTGTCATTGGATATTGGACAACATTTTGTAGGCATTGAACATTTCAGAGACGCACTTCAGAATTTTGCAATCAAGTGGAATTTTGACTTCAAATTAAAAAAGAATGAAAAACACATGGTGGCTATAGAATGCCCTGTCGTTGGTTGTGACTACCACCTTCATGCATCAAAAGAATACAATAATAATACTTTCAGAATCAAGACAATGCAACTATCACACACTTGCAGTGATGGAATTGGCTCGGTGTCACATCCGAGAGCATCCAAAAAATGGGTAAGCGCACAACTGATTTAGAAGCTTAAAGAGCAGCCCTTGTATAGGCCATCAACATTCAGAAGGACATGTTATGGGAACATGGTGTCCACATTCCATAAAGGCAAGCTTGGTTGGGTAAAGAGTATGCTAGGGTGATCCTCGACGGTATCGACGTCTCTAGCTACTATTTGTTGCTTTGGTACGTCAATAAGGTGGCCGAGACAAACCCGGCAGCATTGCGATTATGGAAAGAGATGACGAGTGTTTTAAATGTGCATTCTTTTCTTTTCGTGTGTGTATTATGGGATTCAAGAAAAGTTGCAGGCCGCTGCTGTTTCTCGATGGTACCCACCTTCTTGGAAAATATCAGGGTACTCTTCTGGGAGCCACAGGCAAAGATGGAAACAATGGTTTTTTCCATGTGGCTTTCGATATTGTCAACAACGAGATAGATGTGAATTGGACATGGTTCATTTCCAAGTTAGGTGATGCGTTATACAATGATGTAGATTATGAAGAGATTATTACAATTGTCTCGTATAGGTCTAAGGGCCTAGTGAATGCCATTGCAAGGGTCTTCCCTTCATCCCTCCATGCATATTGTCTCTGACACTTGGAGGCCAATTTTATGAAAGCCAATGTCAGACTTGGGAAGGCATTGAAAGAGAAGTGCTGGTCCATATACTTTCGTATTGCATGGGCATCAATGTCTAAAGAATTTGATGATACGGTGAATGAACTGCAGACCACATCACCAGAAGCGTATCGCTAGCTGCTTCAAAAGTCAGATATGTCACATTGGTGTAATTATTTGTTCAAAGGTGAACGTTGGGGAGAGATGTATTCAAATGTCGCAGAGTCCTTCAATGCGTGGATCAAAGAAGCTCGCCATTTACCGATGATGAAAATGGTCGACTCCATATGGTATTTGAATGTTTGATTGTGTTTTGTTGAAATTTCTTTGTTTCTCTATAAAAATGTTTGTTTCCGTTTAAATATATTTGTTTCTCTTTAACTATGTTTGTTTCTGTTTAACTATGTTCGTTTCGGTTTAAATATTATGTTCTTCGTTTAATATAGTTTGCTATCATTTAAAAATATTTGTTTCTATTTAACTTTGATTGTCTTGGCTTAACAATCACTTATAATGTTTAATTATATAGGTTTAAACTAATGAGCATATTATGCACCCGTTGTGAGCAAGCGAACAAATGGGAGACCTACTTATGCCCGATATACATAAGAAGGTAGAGGCACTTATTGCGGAAAGCCGAAAATCTTTATGTTGGTCGTTGTGTTAATGATCCTTATGAAGTCATTGACCAGTTTACCAACTCCATAGATCTATCGGGTAGAACATGCTCATGTCGCAGGTGGCAAATTTATGGTACACACATGCTTGTGCTGCAATAATGCAGACAGACACCAACGTTCATCAATATATTAGCGGCTACTTCACCGTGGACATGTACAAATTGGCGTATAAGGAAACTATTTTCCCCATACCAGACCATGACAAGCCTACGGAAGACAATCAAGAACTCCATTTGCGTTCGCCTATTACAAGAAGGCAACCTGAGCGTCCGAGACTGAAGAAGATTAAGTCGCAACCATTCGAGGTCCGCGAGTTATGTTGCAGCAGCTGCCACACGTCCAGTCATAATCGTAGATCTTGTAATGAAACTGTCATTGACTAGGCATTGTAAATAAACACTTATTTTAACAGAAACAAACTTATTTACATGTCCATGTTTGATATTTAAACATAAATTCTCATATTTAACAAGAAACCTCTTAATTTAAAGAGAAAAATTATTTGTTAAACGGAACAAGAGAATAAGAAACAGGGACCTCGATGTTTACACGTAGACACATAGTGTTAAATAAAAAATTTTATTATTAAAGGTTAACATAGATAATTAAAAAGAAACATTGGTTTTTAAAAGGGAAAATATATTTAAATTATAACGACAATGAAAACCTTGCCATATCAATGGAAAACAATGAATGGAATTTAAATCATAATGAGAAAACTGTTTTACATTTCAAAACAATATGAACTCAACTCGGTTTCCCCTCGCCCCCCCCTAACCCCCCCAATTGAAGATTCGTCTTTCTCTATGATGCCGGCAGCGCACCCTGCCATAAGTATGCATACAACATACTTTAATCTTAAATAAGGGACATTCGTTTGCGGTAGTCGTAGCTTTTCACCGTCGAGTATCTGTTCGATAAACCATATGACATAGACAACGAAATCGACACTTCCTCTTTTCTGAAGTGGGGTTTCATTGTCGTGAACTAGTGGGTATAGTATAGTCATTGTCTCGCCAAACTCCATATCCACACAATAGTCGAATAGTCTCCTCTGTCGAGCGATACAATTTGATGTTAGAATCCCGGTTAATAAAGTACTATTTATGAAACTCTATTTATCAAGGAACTTACCATTTCAAACGCGTCTTTGTCGTACTCATCACTTTTCCATGAATAATAATGCTTGTATTATTATTTGTCATTATTAAGAACTACCACATGGAACTGGTCATTCATGATTATTAGGAGGATAACTATGTCAACTTCATGCAGGTTACACGCGGCATCTCCGATCATAGCGAGAGTCGTGTCAGATGTGTCTGGCTGCTTGGACATAAACGGTGCCAGTGGTTGTGTGATGGAGGAGCACTTTTTATACAGATACGATACTCTCTTCAGAGAATTTTGAATTATGCATACGAACGCGTCGATCACATCGTCTGTCACCATTTCCTTCCTGTCAAGCAGCGTGAATAGTCTTCATCGTGTAATGCTGACACAATCATTCTTCCAAACGACAGTCCTACGGTTAAACGGTAACAAATACAGTTATAAAAAACACAAGTAGTTAAGTGGAATATATATATATATATATATATATATATATATATATATATATATATATATATATATAATTTTAAATGATAACTTAAATATTTAAACGAAAACAAGGTAAGTTAAATGGTAACCCATAATATTAAATAATAAAAAAATTTTAAACAGAGACTACAAAAGGTAAATGCTAACATAAATATTTAAAATTTAACTTAAAAACTTGACACATAATTGTCCATACAGTAGTTAAGGAAGATCGTTATTAACTCCTGCTCGAATTTGTCGAGCCTCCCGTGTTCAGGGTATATTTTTTTGTTTGGAATAAAGTCCTCCCGCACACTGACAGCATCAACCGGAGCATCTTCCTTCGATGCGGGCACGATGACAGTATCAACCGGAGATACATCCGTTATTGGTTCTTGTTGTTGAGGAATTGTGTCTACCGTCGATGCTGCTATTATCTCATCATCAGCTGGTGGGGAGATCACCATTTTTGTTTTTCTTCTTTTTGCACGGCTCTTCAAACGTGACCTTCTTGGAATGGCCATCCCAATGACGTCATCATCGTCAAAATCTGAGCTGATTGATAAGTGCTTGTGTTATAGTAACACGAAGTGTTATTGTCTTACATTGAGCATTAATTTTCTCAGATTTTATCATTAATTGGTGTGCATTTGTGTGCTTTTGAGCATTGTAGGGTTGTGGAGCCAATTTGGAGAAGAAAGAGCAAAGTTAGGTCGTGTTCGCCGTTGTTGGGGAGTTCTCGGACCAAGCAAGGAAGAAGGCACGAGTTTAGACTTGTGGGTGTGTGCCAACCATCTTTGGAGGGGCATAAAGGCAGTCACATTCACAAAAGTCTAACCCGTGTAGCATAGGAGAACTTCACCAATGAGGAGAAAGGAAGCAATCGACATGATCTACTGTTGATTTTGTGTGCCCAATCCAACGGCCTTGATAAAGAACGATGAAATTGGGAGTATTTGATGCGCGACTGTAGCAATACTGTAGAAGGTCACTGTATCAGTTTACTGTTCACTGCGAGCAAGAAAACTGAATTCAAAAAATTCGCACGGGCGTGTGAAAATTCCACACGGCCGTGTGAAATCCCGATTTCAGCCGATTCACAGCCGCAACTGAGCACTATTTGAAGGCCTTTTTGGGACTTTTTCGGGAACTTTTCGCCTATCTTATGGAGGGTCGCGGCTAAGGTTGAGAGAGGACTTTGTGAAGGATTGGAGAGCATCATCGGCATCGACATCGAAGTCTGTCGGAAGATAGCTATTGGGGGAGCTTTCGTCGGTACCGATCCAGCGAAGTGTGCCTTAGGCTTGACGAGGAGCTTAGTGAAGAGACGAAGCGGCAGCATAAGACCAAAGCCACGATACACAAAGGGGTTTTCATCTATGTTTTCTATTCTTGTTTATTCATACACATTGATGGATTTGTATAGCTCCATGAGGAGCTAAACCCCTTGTGGGTATTCGGACTTCTAAACCCTAAGATGATATTGTTTCTATGACATGTTATTATGCTTTCTTAATTGATGATTTTAATTGAGTTCCAATCTTGATTGCTTGTTGAATTGATTTTCACTTAGCCGTGACACTAGGGTTGAGAATCATCTAGGTTATCCTTTGGAGGTGTGACAACTCCTATAGGGTTAGACTACTCGAGATTGGAGAGGGTCGAGAGGGTGAGTCGTGAGGTAGCGAAACATCCCCTTTCCCCTCCGGTGTGATTTTCCCTACTTTCGTGTTCCAAAAGTTCTTAGCGGTCGAAGTAGAGAGAGGTACCAGGAGATGAACTCCCCTGGGGCTTAGTTGCGCGAGCAACAGAGTGAAGGGTAGTAGTGAATCTTAGTGCTGGGGCTTAATTGAGACTAGGGTTTTTTCACCTGGATCAAAGGGTTAGGACTGCACTTAGGAACACGGCTAATCACTTGGAATCCCTAGAACGTGAAGCAATCCCACGTAGTGTGAGGCTTAGGAAGATGGACTCCCCTAGGACTTAGTTGACAGGTCAACGAGAGTTAAGGGTCATAGTGAAACCTAATGCCGGGGCATAATGTTGGTGTTAGTCACGGTTGACCTTAGATTTAGGACAATGTGCTTTTGGATGTCCATGACTCGTTAAACATCAATTGGAGAATATAATACATAGTCTTGCACTAGAACATTAATCCTAGGGGTAGCTTGTCCGGGTACCCTATTTCACTCTTGATTATTTCTCTCTTTTACTCTTTGCTTGCACTCTTTTATCTTCCATATTTCTCTTTATTTTCTTATTGCTTTCAATTACTCTTGCCCACACATATTGATTCTTGCTCTCACTTTCCGTACCTCACATTAGCTAAATAACAATCTCTTGTGTCTACAATCCCTACTCCCTGTGGATTCGGCTACTCTCTCACCGGGGTACTTTTATTACTGTGACAACTCGTATACTTTCGGGCCCCTATCAAAGTTTTTGCTGCCGTTGCCGGGGAGTAGGCGTATTTTAGATATTTGTCTTTTTTTGTTATTTTAGCTATTCACCACACATTCTATTTCACCCTTTCTTATCCTTCCATCATTCTTATTTGTTTTGTTTTGTTTTGTTTTACTTTTTCTTGCAAGGAGCCTAAATGACGATTGATCCAGTTATTGAGCTATATTTTCAAGTTGAAGCTCTCAGTAAAAAGGTTGATAGAATTATTGCTTCACAACAACAGAGTAATTCATGCTACAGCACGTATCATCCAAATGAAAGGAGCTACACAAACTTCTTATGGAGTAGTGATGGAAAACATTGGGAAGCACCTCAAGAGCAACTTCAAAAGGATGAGATACGTGAAGAGGATGCACCTCAGTGGAAAAAAGTGCTAGCTAACTTTATTGAAGCATCGATGTCTCTTGCCAAAGTATGGAAGCCACACGAAAATGTCAAGAAGTCTCCTATAACAACCTTGAGCATTAATTAGGATGGATACTTCACACACTCTCCAAGGAACATAAAGTATTTGAGAAAGCAACACAAGTTCCTTGTAGAGATGATGTGGTAGTGAACGATAATGAAGAAATGGAGCAGACCGTGTACGTTGCTGTAGAAATTGAAGAGGAAAAAGAAGAACATCATTTGAAGAATTGGGATTGCTTGAATGAAGATTGTGCTTGTGAGCAAGGAAATTTTCAAGGGGATTTCCTAGTGTCGTGTTCCTTTCAAGCTGAAAATACACAAGAAGAAGCAACCCTTAAGGTAATGGAACAAGCACCGTTCTTTGGGATTAATCAACTCATAGGATGCAAGAAAGAGATATTAGGTTTGGGAGAAGATGTGGATAGGATATTTAAACCATCCAATGACCCACCAGTGCTAAGCTTAGATAATTCCCAACCCAAATTGTTTCCTTGGAGACCCAAGGTAAGATGGTTCAACTCTCTAACAAATATTCCACCCCGGCAGGTAAATTTTTGGTTTAAAGGAAGTAGCTATGCAATGTCTACTCGGGAGGAACATACTCTGTTCAAGCCTCCATAAGGTAAGGTCAGGTACGTCAAGCTAAGTGATGTTAAACAAGCCAAGCTTTTACTGTTTTTCTAAGGATTAGTTTAGTTCTAGCATGAATAAGAGTCTTAGTGTTGGTGTCTTGTTAATACATGCATGTGCTGTGATTTTCTTGTGGATCTTTGATGTTTTCGTGTGCCTAAACGTTGATTGATGAAGTTTTGGGTCATTTGAGCATGTTTCTTTAGATCTCTGGTCATGTTTTAATTGTCTACACAGGCTCTAAGTGTTATGAATATGTTTTTGAAGTTTTCTGTAGAGCCTGTGATTTTTCTAAGTCACCCAGAAAAGACACACGGCCGTGTAGAATTTTCACACGGGCGTGTGTTGCCATTTGTAGCTCAAACAGAGAGGACACAGGGGCGTGTTCATGCCACTGTGAACAACCTCATAAGGGGCACATGGCCGTATGGAATTTCCATATGGCCGTGTGAAATCCTGCAAAACTTGAACTCTCATTCCCGAGAGTCCACAGGGCGAGTGGATGCCCCTGTGAGTGCTCATGTATTAAGGCACACGCCCGTGTGGAATTTTCACATGGTCATGCGAAACTCTGCAGAGACTTCCCTTCCATCCTAAGAAGACACAGGGGCGTGTGGTTGTCCCTGTGAGAGAACTTGTGAAAGGCACACGGCCGTGTGGAATACTTAGAGATTTCTTGGGTTGATCCAGAGAGGCCACAGGGGCGTGTGGGTGCCCTTGTGTTCTTGGCCAGGTTCGACACACGGCCGTGTGGGATTTTTCAGAGGCCTTAGGCATTTTCCCGAGAGCACACAGGGGTGTGTGACTTCCCCTGTGGAGCTCCCCTGTGAAGGCACACGACCTTGTGGGGTTCTCACACAGCCGTGTGGGATTGTTTAGAGAGCAAATAGAAAGGACACAGGGGTGTGTGACAGCCCTGTGAACCCTCACAGTAGAGGCACACGCCCGTGTGGAATTTCCACACTGCCGTGTGGATGTGTAGAAATCCAAAAGCCGCGCCTTTCTCTTAAAGATCTCTTCGGCTTTTCATTTGTTCTCACCTCTACATTCTAAAGAACACTCCCACAGACTTTCCCGACCATCTCTCAGTGATCATAGAGGTATTAAGGGTGTTTTTCCCGGCATTTCTTCAAGTTTCCATGCTCTACTCGTCGGTGAAGCCCCTTTTCTCTTGTCCTTCATCAATCTTGATTCAAGTCGTTCATTATGGTTGTTTCGCTTGATTTGCATGCTTAATTTACTTGCAAACTCAATTAGGAAGGATTCATAATGATTTAGAGTGTAAATTGGTTGTTTTTGGCCGCACGGCCATGCCCTTGTTTCGGCCCGAAGATCCACACGAGCGTGTGGAATTTTCACACGGGTGTGTGGATTTCTGCAAATTGAGTTTCAAAGTGGATTTGATCATTTTTTTCTTGTCAATCTTGCAGATATGGCCTCCAGGTCCAAGAAATCAGCCGGTAAGTACCCTCACGAGCAGTCACCCCCATTAGAGCAGACTGAGTTTGCTATACCTGAGCTCCAGGCCAGGTTTGAGCGATTATCGAGACTCAGGTTCGGGCAGCCGCGTTATCCCGACTTGAGTGCATTAAGAGCAGTACAGTGGGGAGATGCCATTGCAGACGAGGCGAAGAGCTCATCTCAGTGGGTAGTTGGGGACAGTTATTGCACATTCTGGAGCCAGATATTTGCACATTGACACTAGAGGTCCTCGTGTCATTTGAGTTCGATTACTCGTACTCCAGCTTTGGTTCTGTTGATGCCATTCAGTTCAGAGTGCTCGGACAACACCACAGTTTGAGTGTCACAAAGTTCTCGATCCAATTAGGGCTATACGATGCAGCGTATACTGGTACAAAGGAGTACGAGCGACTACCTACAGACTACTTGGGCATTCTTACTCCCCAGAGAGCGTACTGCGCTTTATGTGGCCAAGGGCAGTATGAGCCGGGGGTCTCGAAGGCTACATGCTTGTCCTGCCCAGCCTATAGATACATACATGTAGTATTGTGCCGATCAGTGAGCGGCCAGGGGGATAGTATCGGAGTGTTGAGCCGTTAGGAGCTACTATACTTGCACTCCATGGTACAGAGTGAGCCGTTGCACTTCTGACACGTTCTGGTGGAGTACCTGCGCCATTAGGGTCAGTACGGCAGAGTGGGTGTCCTCTTCTCAGGCCCTTATATTACGAGACTCCTCATCGGCATTGGTCTCCTAGATGGAGTGCGCGGGGCCGAGAAGACGACTGCACCGGCTCCTCTGGGCACAGAGACGATGAGACTCATGGGGATGATCCGCAGATGTGGACCAAGAGTATACACTATAATCATACCCCACTCAGAGTCGGTAGAGGGAGAGCAGGAAGAGGGATCGCAGCCAGTATTAGAGCCACCTCTCGAGCAGACAGAGGCACAGGTACCACCCACAGCACCAGAGCCACCTCCAGTGCGCATATTTTTGCCCTCTTGAGGCTAGGATAGACTTGAGCGACTCGAGAGTGTTGTGGGGTATTACAGACCAAGGTGGCCGAGATCAGAGCGACTCGAGAGTGCTGAGGTCATGGCTCAGTTCCACACTCTACAGTAGCTACTTGAGCGAGCCATGACCTCCCCTTTCATCGTACAACCTCGAGCTTCTACTGCGCCGCCCTCACTTTCCACATCACCACCGGCCGATCCACCAGCACCCGCTGAGCCTACCACAGCACCCGAGGCTCCAGCACAGGACACCGACGCTGAGGCGTCGTAGTTTATTTTATTTTTCTTTTATTTTGTACTTTTCTTTCATATTTTGGACTTGTAGTACTCAAAAAGGATCCTCCTTCTGAGTTTATCTTTCAGTTGCTTTTATTTTTCTCGAGTTTGTATCTCATTGCTTTATCTTTATATACTCGAGTTTTATTTTGATTTTTCTTAAGCTACACTGAACCCCTTGTGTATGTGTGCAGATGGTCTTGGATGTTTGGAATTTGAGGAATAGTCATAGGCATCGTCATTGGACCGTGTGTGCTCCACAACCCATTGAGACTCAACTCTCAATGAACATAGCTCCATCGAATGCAACACTTGGAGTTCAAGGGAGTAATGTTTCAATTGCCCACTCCCACATTAATTGTTTTTATTGTTATACTTATTATTATGCTTGCATGCTTATATTGGGGACAATGTACATCTTAAGTTTGGGGGGAGTTCACATTGCACACACCTTTACTTGTGCGTTCAATTGTTTATGCTCATGTAGCCCGTAGAGGTTTACCTTAGTTGCAACGGTTGAATTCTTAGAGTCTAGGAGAATTCTTAACATTGTACCTCATCATGCTCTAGTTTTCACTTGAATTTTAGGGAATTTTTGCTCGATTATCTCATATTGCACAACTCACTCTTGGAATCTTATGGAAACTTAAGCTCGATGTTTAAGGACTAGTTTATCATTGTTTTTAGTTGAGTTTTTAAGTGTTGCTTTGAAATTTGAAAAAAAAAACCTTGTGAGCTTGTGAATATTTGTTAGTTTTATTTTGTGCATTTAGGGTGGAAAGAGCTACCTCCTATGAAGTATGTAGCTACTCTCATTGTTTACATAAAATTTTTCACATGTCCTAATTCAAATCAAATCAAAATTTTTAAAATATAATTATCTTAATCATATATAACCAAATCATAATGGAATAAGGATAATATATTATTAACAAATTTCATAATATTCAGATAATAAGGTTGCCCAAGAGCACAGATCTCGAGGCGATCTAAAATATCCAAACATCAAGATCAGCCGAGAGCACAGATCTTGAGGTGATCTAAAAAAGATCCAAATATCAAGATCAGGCGAGAGCACAGATCTCGTGGCGATCTGAAATATCCAAATATTGAGATCAGCCAAAAGCACAGATCTCGAGGTGATCTAGAAATATACAAATATCAAGATCAACCAAGAGCATAGATCTCGAGGCGGTCTAAAAGATCTAAATATCAAGATCAGCCAAGAGCAGAGATCTCGAGGTGATCTAAAATACTCAAATTTTAAGATTAGTCAAGAGCACAAATACTCAAATTTTAAGATTTTAAATACTTAACTCTAAATAAATAAATAAATAAATAATAATATAATAATAATAATAAAAATAAAATAAAATAAATTAAAATAATTAAAATAATTAAAATAATAATAATAATAAATCACAAGGCAAATATATTTATAAATATAATATAAAAAAATCAATAACAAAATCAAATAAAAAAAGGGGGAAAATAAATTAAAATAATAATTATAAATATAACTAAATTAAGTCAAATAAAAAAAATAAAAATAAAAAAAACAAATCAGGCAAGATAAAATAATATATATATATATATATATATATATATATATATATATATATATATATATATATATTATATATATATCCGATTTAAGATAATGATCAGATTTTAAAAAACAATTAAAATTAAATAAAATTCACATAAAGATAAAATAAATTAATTAATTAAAATAATAAATAAATAAATAAATAAAAGAGAAGAAACATGGGACGTAATCACCCCACGATCAGCCAAAATAAAATAATAATAATAATAATAATAATAATAATAATAATAATAAAGAATATATATACATATATAAAAATATATATATATATAATGATAAATATAAGGATAAATAAAATAATATAAAAAATTAATTAATTAAAAAATAAAAAAATAAAATGTCGTTGTTCCCCACGATCAATACAACCGCCTCGTTCGCCCATCATCTATGCAACCGTCTAGTGGTTTTTAAAAAGGCGAGTAGAAGACAGATAAAAAAAAAAAAAAGATTTGAAGAAGAAGAACATGCTTCTCCCCTCTTGTACCTACATATATGATAAGTGCTTATGTTATAGTACTGTGAAGCGTTATTATCTTACAATGAGCATATCTTTTATCAGATTTTATCACTAAATTGTGTGCATTGTAGGTTTGTGGAGCTAATTTGGAGAAAAGGAACGAAGTTAGATCGTGTTCGCCGTTGTTGGGGAGTTTTTGGACCAAGCAAGGAACAAGGCACAAGCCTAGACTTGTGAGTGTGTGCCAACCTCCTATGGATGGGCACAAAGGCAGTCACATTCACAATAAGTCTAACTCGTGTAGCTTAGGAGAATTTCACCAAGGAGATTTGAAGCAATCGGCACGATCTACCATTGATTGTGTGCCTAATTCAATGGCCTCGATGAAGAACAACGAATTCGGGAGTGTTTTGGCAAGTACTGTAGCAAGCTACTGTTCACTTTCAGCCGAAATTCAGAAAAACAGAATTTCCACACGGCCGTGTGAAATCCCTATAAGTCTGATTTTAAGCCGCGACTCAACATTATAAAAGCTCGATTTTGGAGACTTTTTACACATCTTTTTGGCTCTTCTTTGCCCTAACTTCTAAAGAGGAGCGACTAGGGTTTGGAGAGGATTTCGTGGAGGTTTAGAGCGCGTCATCGCTGTCAACATCAACGTCTGACGGCCACACAAGACCACGGCCACATCGCACACAAGGGGGTTTTCATCTATGTATCCAATTTGTGTTCTTATTATTATTTTGATGAATTTGTATAGCTCCATGAGGAGCTAAACCCCTTGTGGGTATTCGGACTTGTAAACCCTAGGATTATTATGTTTCTTTGACATCGCTATTATGCTTTTCCATTATTGATGAATAAAATTGAGTTTCAATCTTAAATTCTTCTTGATTATTGTTTTCCCTTAGCCGTGACACTAGGGTTGAGAGCAATCTAGGTTATCCTTTGGAGGTGTGACAACTCCTATAGGGTTAGACTACTTAGGATTGAAGAGGGTTGAGAGGGTGAGTCATGAGGCAGCGGAACGTTCCCTTTCCCTTCCGATGTGATTCTCCCTACCTCCATGTTCTATGAGTTATTCACGGTCAAGATAGAGTTAGGTGTTAGGAGATAAACTCCCCTAGGGCTTCGTTGTGTGAGCAACAAAGTGAAGGGTTGAAGTGAATCTTAGTGACGGGACTTAATTTAGACTAGGGTTCTCTCGCCTGGACCAAAGGGTTAGAACTACACATAGGAACAGGGTTAATCACTAGGAATCCCTAGAACTTAAAGCAATTCCACACAGTGTGAGGCTTAGGTAGATAGACTCCCCTAGGGCTTAGTTGACAGGTCAATGAGAGTCAAGGGTCATAGTGAAACCTAATGACCAGAACATAGTGTTGGGGTTAGTCACGGTTGACCTTAGGTTTGGGACCGTGTGTTTAAGGATCTCCTCGACTCAATTAACATCAATAGGATAGTATAATAGCATTGTCTTGCACTAGAAGCATAAGTCCTAGGGGTAGCTTGTCCGGGTACCCATCTTCTCTCATTGCTTGTCCTACTCTTTTACTCCTACTTGCACTCTCTGACCTTCCACAATTCTATTTTAATTCTGGTTTTTATTAGTTTCTTTCGCACTTACCTATCGATTTCTTTCCATACATCACATTAGCTACATAGTGAATACTTGTATCTCAAATCCCTATTCCCTGTGGATACGACTACCCACTCACCAGGGTATATTATTACTTTGACAACCCGTGCACTTTCGGGCCCCTGTCAATATATATCCATATAAAAAGAAAAAAGAAAAAAGAAGTCGTTGTCGTTGCCTATCGCTGTTGTTTGTTGACGTTGTTGCCTCCGTTGTTGTCGTTGCTGCCAAGGCTAGCGAGGGTGGAATATCCCTCGCTCGCCTAGCTATCGACTCAAAAAAAAAAAAACCTACTTGCCACTGCTTCCTATCGCCGCTGCCGCCAGCGCTAGTGAGGGTGGAATATCCCTCGCTCGCTTGGCCTTTAATTCAAATTCAAAACCCCCTGCTGACTGTTTCTTATCTTCATGCAAATGGCGTTATGCACCGGGATCTCAAACCAGACAACATCCTTCTGGATACTGATGCCCATGTTATGTTAATAGACTTTGGCCTTGCAAAGGAATTTGAAGAAAATGGTAGATCAAACTCCATGTGTTAGGAACGGCCATGATAAGGTTACTGACCGGTGGGGTGGTGGAATTCTTCTCTTTGAAATGCTTACTAGGAATCCAATAGAGATAAGGTTCAACAGAAGATAGTAAAGGACAAAATAAAACTCCTGGCATTCTTGACAAGTGAAGCACATTCCTTTTTGAAAGGGTTGCTGCAGAAAGAATTAAGCAGGCACCTCGGAAGTGGACCTGGTGATAGCAACGAGATAAATAACCACAAGTGGTTCAAATCGATAAACTGGAGGAAATTAGAGCACTCCGGAAACCCAACCATACTTCCATCCCAACGTTCCTAACAAGAACTGCGTTGCCAATTTCAATAAGCATTGGACAAGCATGGCATTGTTAGTTTCTCCCGTCTCCAGCCCAGTCTCCGGCAATAATAATTTCAAGGGATTTACTTATGTAAAGCGTCCATCTTTCCTTCAGAAGCCACCCAGCTCTCTTGATGGAATTCAAGAGATGTAACCTTATGAGTTCTCTATCTATCACTCAAATTGTGATTAGTTTACTTTTGGTAGTGTTTATGTAAATATTTTTTTTTTTTTGAGAAAGAACCCGAGAGGGCTATTTTATTAAGAAAAATATAAGGTTATACAACACCAACACAACCGACACAAAATACAAAGTAATAGAGCAAACAGAGTAAGAAAAACAACGCTAACTAGATAACAAAACAAGAATCTTTGAAGGATTTCATCAGCTAATGTGGGAGGTCACGGCCATAAAGGAAGAGGTTGAGGGTTGAATGACAAAACCAGTGAGTTACTAGGTTGATGGCAGGAGTCATCCAGACATTGGGAATACAATGAATACGAGGAGTGCCATGAGATTGCATAAGCGAGTTAATCCTAGAAACTTGACCCCGGAATCTCCAGTGAATGACAGGATTAGGAGTGATAAGGGCTACAACAACGGTGTTATTATTAACGAAGATGTGTCGAACAACAATTTGTGTAGAAGTCACGAGTTAAAGAGCAATGTCAAGAGCGAACAACTTGTCAAGCACATGATCCTCCAACCGAAGAGAAAAGCACCTTGCAAAAGAGACGATGTAATTAGTGTTAGAGATAAAGAAACCGATAGAACTTACCAATGCCCTCGAGTTGGTAGATGCATGTGTGAATAGGAAATCCCCATCCGTGCTAGAGAAGTTGTGAAGAATGAGACTCCGTCCAGGCATAATCCTATGATCAGTGGAGTGTTCCATAACCAGGGCAACAACCTTATACACAATACCGGGAAGATTCAGGTTAGCGCTCTGAAAAATAATGTCGCAGCGTGCTTTCCACAGATGCCAAGCTGAAGCAGCGATGAAGGAGGCGATATGCAGAGTGTACTGACCAGCAGAAAGCCAGTGACCCGATAGAAAACCTTCAAGGAAATTGATGTGTTTGTTCAACTTGCAGCTGAGAAGATTCCATACACCATGGGCAGTAGTACAATGATAGAAGAGATGCTCTATGTTTTCTGGGGCAAGTTTACATAGAATACAAGGATTATCCGGGCCTAATCCCAGCTGATAGATGTAATTTGAAGTGGATAGTTTGCCATGGAAGAGGGTCCACAAGAAATGCTTCACACGGGGAGCTATCCGGAGTTGTCAAAGTAAATGCCAACCAGGCCAACAGTCAGTAGGGACAAAGTTTTGATTCAAATTCTTATACACCGCTGGAGAAATTTTTTGGCACTTGGTGGGGGGATTCCAGCTCCAGTGGGTGTGAGAGTCATGGTCGATAGAAGCCGAATGTAGCTCAGACAAGTTAATGTTGGGGCCAAAGACTGAAGTAATCTGAGTGTCATTCCAGCAGTTGTCCTGCACAAAATAATTAAGAGAGATGCCATCCAGATTTGTATTCATATCAATGAAAGTTGGCTTCTGGGTAATTGGGATATCAAATAACCAAGGATCCCAAAGAAAAGAAGTAATATGAGGATTAACAGTGGTGCTCCGATAGAATGGTTTAATGCGGTCAGTCGTGTGAAACAAACTACGAAAGAACCAAGAACACTTAGGTGGAGCGTCATTCATCTAGAAATTAATATTGCCATATTTAAGCTTCAAGATATCTACCCAAGTAGCATCTTCATTGTTTAAATATTTGAACAAATGTTTGGCCATAAGAGAGTGCTTAACAATAGATAAATTTCTGATACCAAGACTCCCCTTAGCCTTACCTTCATTGATGGTGATCCAATTCACATTATGGATGCCCTTTCCATTACCGTTTCTACGCCAAATGAAATGCCTTACAACTTTGGTTATCTCCGATAGGATTATATCTGGGATAGGATACACCGAGAGAGTATAGGTTAGAATGGAAAGAAGTTTAGAATTGATCAAAATCGTTTTGGCTGCAGGGGACAAAAGGAAGTTACCCTAGTGACTGCAAATATGTTCAATTTTGGTAACCGATGGTTTGAAAGCAGACGCAGCAATTCTTTTTGGGGAGATGAGAATGCCTAGATATCTGAAGGGGAAGGAGGCAGGAGCCAAATTCATAATAGAACAAATTTGTTTCAAGACATGCTTGTTGCACCAAGAAGGAAAATATATATGGGACTTTGCAAGGTTGGGACGCTAACCCGTAATAGAGGAATAAATGGACAGACATGAATTAATGCTACGGGCAGCCTTTCTAGAAGCATTGGTGACTAATATGAGATCATCGGCATACATTAAATGATTAAAGTTCTGAGAAAGATTAGGGTGGAAACCGGGAATGTCATTGCTAGCGAGGGCTTGATTGAGTAAAGAAGTGAGAATTTTTGAAACTAAAATGAAAAGATAAGAGGAAAGTGGGTCTCCTTGGCGCACTCCTCTGGACGAGGAGAGCAAGATTGCAAACAAGCCGCAATCCAGGAGATCCAGAGAGGGGGGAAATTCATACGAGTAAAAACGGTAAGAATTGCACTCCAATTGATCGTGTCGTAGGCCTTTTCAATATATAGTTTTATGATCATCCTCGGGGGCATCCTCGGGGGGTGCTTGGTGTCATTTTCTAAGGTATGCACAATATCTTGCACCACGATGATATTATCGTAAGAGCAACGATTAGGAACAAAACCAACTTGTTCTCTCCCAATCAACTGAGGAAGGACCCGTTTCAATCGATTAGCGAGAATTATAGAAATAATTTTAAAATTCACATTGCAAAGAGAGATAGGCCGAAAGTCCGAAACCATTTTGGCTTTGTCTATTTTGGGAACCAGAGTGATAAAAGTTTTACCCCAAGAAGTCAGAACAAATGAGTTTTCAAAAAAGTACTTGATAGCAGAAAACACATGATCACCAATGGTAGGCCAAAACGACTGATAAAATTCAACATTGAAACCGTCTGGGCCAGGGGACTTACCTGTGGGAAGATCTAGGATGGTAAGGTATACCTTCTCTTTGGTTACCTCTTTGGTGAGCTCAGTCGCATCAAGATTCGAGAGACGAGGAAGGTCGCAAGGGAAAGTGTCAAAAGGATTAGCTTAGACGGATGGAGAGGCGGTCCAAAGTGTTTTATAAAACGAAAGGAAAGCTTGCTCAATGTCGCCTTGAGAACTGCACACCTGCCCATAAGCATCAACTATCTGTGAGATAGAGTTAGTATTGGCACGAATACGGGTGATAGCATGAAAGAAACAAGTGTTCTTATCTCCATCATAGACCCGCAGTAACCGGGCGCGCTGAGCCCACTTGATACTACATTGGCGCTGAAGGGCCACAAGTTTAGCATACCGATTTGCAAGAAGGAGTTGAGTACTATAATTGACATCAAAAGCTTCTAGATTACTGATATTAACTTTCGTACGAGTAATAGCAGCTTTAGTTTGATTCACTCCCGTTCTCCACTAATTGCCTAAATTCTTCCTAGAGCGGGACAAGAGGTGGGCTAGCGGGTGCATAGGGTTACCGTGAGGAGAGTAGCTCCAAGCTTTACTGATGGCTGAATGGCAACCAAGGAAATCAAACCAACTGTTATCAAAAAGGAAAATATATTTAGTACGGGAAACATTATCAGAAGTAATAAATAACGGAGAGTGATCAGAGAAAGAGCGAGTAAGATGCTTAACATTATTAGTTCTATAGCATCTAGCCTAATCAAGATTGATCAAGCACCGATCAGCTAACCCCAACTGATTATTGCACCAGGTGTATTGGGGGCCCGAGAAGTTAAGGTCAACCAAATTATTCCTTTCAACAAAGTCAAGGAAAAACCAGGCTTTGCTATCATAGTAAGAATAAGACCCCCCGCGGTGCTCGGATCTATGGAGAACGGAATTAAAATCGCCAACTATAAGCCAAGGGATGTGAATAGGGGTGATTTTAGAAAGCTCTTGCCAAAGAAAACATTGGTTCTGGAAATGAGACGAATTGTAAACAACGGAAATAATGAAACTAGCATTAAAATTAGAAGAGATAGTGAGATGAAGGGCTCGACGGGAAACGGCCAGAGGGGAAACGAATCCAATAGTTTTCTTCCAAAGCACAAAGATGCCACCCGAACAGCCGTCAGAGAGGACAGTAGCCCAATCCTAAGTGTTAGAGATTATCCTACAAAAGCGATCGACTCGAGCAGAGTTTGCCCTAGTTTTCAACAAGGCAGACCACCTCAGGTTTATGTTTGCGAATGAGACGGAAGATGCGGGAAGATGTGTTCCTCACGGTGATGCCCCTGCAGTTCCAACAAAGGATTTTAACAGAACATATAAAAATTGATAAATTAGTGAGAAAGATGAGAAGCATCCTGAGGAAGGAAGAGGACAGGAAGGATCAACAAAGGAGAGAGGAGGACAGCAGGGATCATGAGGGGGCACCCTCAGTCTCCATCCTCCCTTTCTTTGGAGACGTATCAGATATATGAACTCCTTTCCAGATAAGAGCATCACGGCGAGCATCAGTCTGGAACTGGAGAAGGGTCATTGAATCATCAGGGCTGTCATCTTGGTCATCGTCAGTAGACATCTCATCTTCGTCTTCCTCAGAATAATCAACATCTTGGTTGTCATCCTCTTCCATACCATCGCCCTCAAGAGCATTAGAGAGCTTATCCACCAGTGTAAGATGAGCGCTAACATTGCTAATTTGTACCGCCGGGGGGGGTGGGGGTGACAGAAGAGAGGTTTCGAAGGATTGGGTGAGGAGATTTTGAACATGAGGATTTCTGGATGTTTACATTGTGAGGAGGGATAGTGGAGGGTGCATGATGAGTGGAGGTGAAGGGTGGCAAAGATGTCTCAGAAGGTGGGGTTGCATGGTGAGTGGTGACGTTGGGCAGCAAAGGGGTCTCGAGAGGGGAGCCATCGACATGGGAAATGATTCCATCGCGATGGGGAAAGGTAACGGCAGGGCTAGATAGATACTTGTCAGATTGCACAGCAGGTAACAGTGTCTCCACGTTAATATTGACCGAGGGAGAGTGAGGAGAAGGGTGCCGCCTGCTAGTGGCCAAGGCTTTACCGCCAGGTATGCTGCCAAGGACGGCGCCTCGAGACCTGCTTTCCTCGGGACCCTGCGCAACACCATCATCACGGGATCAACCAGCCTCGGAACTCGGACTGGATGTAGCACTGTTGGTCATGCGACCGCCACGTGTGCCGCACCCACATCCGTGAGTGCCGCCCTGCCGGCGAGATACCTGGAGCCAAGGACCGTAGTCCGGTTCCGAAAGGGGTTGCACTGATTTGTCCGAGCTTTCCGGCAAGGTCATGCTCAATGTCATTCATGTGTTAGTCTCCAACGACCGATACCATGGTAGGACCAACCTCAGACCGCCGTATAGGCCGCGACGAGGTGGCCTCACCGGTACCGGAACTCATCGATCTAGGACATTGAATACTACCATGCCCGATCACGCCACAAGAATAGCAAAAAGTTGGCAATCATTCGTACATGACGACCACAAAGACGCGGTTGAGATCGTCACCGATCCACAAGCCATGACTAAGAGGCTTGGACAAATCTATCTCAACACAGATCCGAGCATACTTTGATCTAGTCAGGGAAACAGTAAGGTCGTCCACCTTGAGGAGGGTATCGAACTGAGCAGCAATAGTTTCCAAAGTATCTCCGTCCCAGAACTCCACCGGGAGATTGTGTAATTGTATCCAAATAGTGGCAATATTCAACTTCGCGAACACAGGCTCGAAATAGGGTTTCCACGGCGACAGTTGTAGTATAATTCCATTTATAGTCTAGGGACCATCCGTCATAAGGTGCTGAGTGGCTTCATACGAAGAGCACCGGATTAAGAGGAATCCGTTGGGGAGGTCGAAGATGGATACCTCTCCAATATCTCTCCACATGGCAAGTAAAGAAGCTTTAACCTGATCAAACGGAGGACCTTCGCCGAACAGTTTCCCATACAGAGCATTTTGTTATTTCAGATGAACACGACTGATAGTCTCAGCGTCCAACTGGACAAAGTCCGTAGTGGTCTCTTTGATCTTGTTAAGTAATTGCTTATTATGCAAGGCAGAGTTATCCGAAGCTTGATTGATAGAATAAGTGATTTGTGCCCAAGACTTAGGCTGAAGGTTGGGGGGATGGGGGGCCGGCTGCCGATCCCCGCTTGCCATGGCAAGGGAGAGCAACAGAAGAAACAAATGAGCCAAAGAGAACGAAGATCTTCAGTTGCTAGGTCTGATCTAGTGTTTATGTAAATATTGAAAACATCTTGTTTCTTTTAGTTCAAACAATTGGCTGCTATGTTTAATGTTTTATGTGTCATGTCATAGACTTGCGCTGTGATATTACAGAATTGTATCTGGAGACATCTTTAACTTTAACCAGTTAATATTATCTTAAATAAAAAAAATTCAAAAGATAACTCCCACTACGATAAGTAAAATTGAGAAATGACATGCATGATTGGAAGATACAGTGATGAATAATGACATGAAATGCCCTTTGAGTTATTAATATGTGAAATGATAAAAGCCAATGAATTCAATGGCATGTTAGAGTGATCAAGTTGAATCATCCACCATTGCCTCGAACTTAAACCATTCGTTCTTGATGATGAAATATGGACCATTGATCAAGCTAAATCATCCACCATTGCCTCAAAATTAAACCATTCGTTCTTGATGATGAAATATGGACCTTTGATCAAGCTAAATCATCCACCATTCCCTCGAACTTAAACCATTCATTCTTGATGATGAAATATGGACCCTTGATCAAGTTGAATCACCCACCTTATATTACCTCGAACTTAAACCATCTTTGCTTGATGATGAAATCTGGACCCTCCAATCAAACTTACATCTATACCTTGATATTGCCTCGAACTTAAGCCATTATTATTTGATGATCAAATCTGAACCATTCATCCCATGTTACCTCAGGCTTAAACCATCCTTGCTTGATGATGAAATCACAACCCTCCAATGAAACTTACATCTATCCCTTGATATTGCCTAGAACTTAAGCTATCCTTACTTGATGATGAAATCATGACCTTCCCACCAAGCTAACACTTATCTCTTGATGATCAAATCTGAGCCATTCATCCCATATTGTCTCGAACCTAGCTATTCTAGCTTGATGATGAAATCGTGGCCCTTCAATCAAATTAACATCTCGCTATAACCCCTGAGACTCTCCCAGCATAAAATTTATCTCAAAAAAAAAAAATGCTTATCTCGAGGCAACGACAAAATTTATTCTATAAATTGCAAAGTGATAATAAAATATATTTCAAGGAGGAAATGAAGCAAGCAAAATGGTGACAAGGCACAGGCAATGACAACAGTATATGATATATGATATATATATATATATGTGTGTGTGTGTGTGTGTGTGTGTGTGTGTGTGTATAAAATAAATAATAAAATTTATAGTTTGTAAAATTTTCTTGCCTTTACTTGTACTTGAGCCCTTAATCGGAGGTTCCCAAGATTTTTTAATCTGGGGTACTTAATAATAGAGGCTTGCCTCTATTAGGAATGTAAGAGTCCACCACAAAATAAAAACTAAAATTAAAATAAAATAAATTACATTTGTGATTCGATAAATCGCCTGGTGTCTCTTCACCGACATGACACCCAGGGCACGTATTTTCGATCCCACAAATTCTGGCACGCCTGGTGGAACTCTTTTAATTCCTCCTCCCATTTTTGAGGCAAAAAAACAAGTAAAGATATTACTTTTTATAACTCATATATAAGAGATTTAATATTTATATTGTTATTGCAGGTCTAATGGCATTTAAGAGTTCAATTGCACCAAGAAGCCCTAAGCTGACTGTTTTCCTTGGAGAAGGATCTGAAGTCCAACTACCCAACTATGTTTTCAACACTGGAGCTGCTGGAGCTGAAATGAGATTCGGCACAATCTCTAACTCTATACAGTTTGTTTAAAGAACTCCGTCTTTGGAGGAAAACTTGACTGTCCCGCGACTTCCATCTAGGGGTCGTCGTCCAAATGTCATTGTTCCTGCATTTGAGAAGAATACTCTCGATGAGAAACCAAGAACCACTGTTTTTCAGAGGCTATCATGTCCTAAGAAAATAGTTTCTACAGATGATGAAGACGATGAGCCCACTTTCACTATTACTGCCAAAGGGAAAAAAATTGGGATTTTTCAGTCCAAGGAAATTAAGCCTGGGAAAAGTGTGTTTTCAAATTGCTAAATCACAAATTAAATTTTGTGTCATCCCAAGACCAATGGGATAATCGAATGGGTTCATTCAAAAATTCCTTCGGACCACTTAATATGGTTAAGAAGAATGCAACCACTGCTGAGTTGCGTTACCAGCCATATGAAAAGAGAGGCGGTAGACACCCAAAATCTCACAAAAATTTCTTCGGTAAAAATATTTATAAGATGTATGCAGAATCGAAGAAATTGCAATCAAATCAAATGAGGCCAAGAGAATTTTTCCAAAAGAAGAGGCAGTTAGTACTAAGTGCACGTAAAACGGTCTTTGATCGAATTACTTTGCCAAATGGTCAAGCTTCACAGGGTCAAGCTTCAGTTTCTTATTCAATGTTTGACAGAAAGAAGAGGATTAAAGATGAAGATATGTCCGATGGAAATATTGAAGTACATACTGTCCGTATGATTACCGAAGCTTGGGGAGATCCGACTTCTGAACAAGAACAACCAGGGCCAGTCACAAGATCTTGTAGATGGGCACCAGATTCTCAAAGCATGGTTAGAGAAGAAGGTTCAAGCCATGTTCCACATGATGCACCAAAATATTACAAGGGGGCAGACCCTCCAAATGAAGATGATGAAGATGAACCAGCCTTTGGTATGGACCATAACAACATCCTGGAAATTCGGGAAGCAGAATACAACAAGATGAATGAAAATATGATGATGTTAATGGATATAGTGTTACAAATGCAAAAACAAATGGCAGCCTTGATGGCAAATTACCCCAAACAAGTACAGAGGTTGAATAATCCAATCCCTCAACCAAAAGAGACTGTTCAAGCAGTAGGGCCAGGAGGAACAACAAGTATCCCTATCCAAGAACATTCAGTTGTAATGACTAGGGAGGAGATACAACAAATGGTGGCTACCGAACTTAAACATGCCAAAAATAGTGAGATAAGAGTTGATAGTGACAAACCTTATCTCTGCTATCATGATTTAGTACCCTATCCCAAAGGATATAATGTGCCTAAATTCAAACAATTCAATGGGATTGGTAATCTTGATCAACACTTGGCCCATTTTGTAATAGCATGTGGAGACACAAGTGCAAAACCATCACTTCTCCTCAAACAATTTTCTGCCAGTCTCACAGGAGTTGCATTTGAGTGGTATGCAAGTTTGCAACCCGAATCGATTCAGAATTGGCAACAGATGAAAGATGCATTTCGAGTACGGTTTGGAGGTGTTAGTGATAAGATTACAATAGCTGATCTTGCAGCCACTCGCCAAAATAAAGATGAGAAAGTAGTTGATTACATTATGAGATGGAGAAACATGAGTATTAAATGTGCACAACCCCTAGATCAACCTTAAGTAGTGGGATTGTTACTAAGGAACATTGATAGCTGGATGGCACCTTTCCTAAGTACGTCTGGCATCACCACATTTCAAGAGTTGATTTCACAAGCCAAGAAATTGGAAAGGACTAGCCCGAGGGTGTTTTCTAATTTCCAAACTTCCAAAACTGACAAGCCTAAAAAGTCAGAAGGTGTCAAGTATATTGCTACAACCTTCAATGTTGATAAAGGAAAAGGCACAATGGAGCCACATAAACCAGAACAAGTTATGCCACTGATAAGTGCTTATGTTATAGTAACACGAAGCGTTATTATCTTACAATGAACATATCTTTTATCAGATTTTATAACTAAATAGTGTGCATTTGTGTATTCTTATGCATTGTAGGTTTGTGGAGCCAATTTGGAGAAGAAGAACGAAGTTAGATCGTGTTCGCCGTTGTTGGGAGGTTTTCGGACCAAGCAAGGAACAAGGCACGAGCCTAGACTTGTGAGTGTGTGCCAACCTCCCTTGGAGGGGCACAAAGGCAGTCACATTCACAACAAGTCTAACTCGTGTAGCTTAGGAAAACTTCGCCAAGAAGGAGACTTGAAGCAATCGGCACGATCTACCATTGATTGTGTGCCCAATTCAATGGCCTCAATGAAGAACGATGGATTCGGGAGCATTTCGGCGAGTCACTGTAGCAGCACAGTAGATTGTTACTGTAGTAAAACACTGTAGCAAGCTACTGTTCACTCCTGCCGAAAATCAGAATTCCAGAGAGTTCACATGGGCGTGTGGAAATTCCACACGGCCGTGTGAATTAATTTTCCAGCAAGCCAGAGAGTTCACACGGGCGTGTGGAAATTCCACACGGCCGTGTGAATTAATTTTCCAGCAAGCCAGAGAGTTCACACGGGTGTGTGGAAATTCCACACGGCCGTGTGAAATTATTTTTCAGGAATCCAGAAACTTCACACGGGTGTGTGGAAATTCCACACGGCCGTGTGAAGTCCCGATAAGTTAAAATTTAAAGCGGCACTCAACATTATGAAAGCCCGATTTGTAGACTTTTTACAAAAATCTTTTGACCTATTTTTCTCCCAAACTTCTGGAGAGTGCGGCTAGGGTTTTTGAGAGGACTTTGTGGAGGATTGGAGCGCGCCATCGGCATCTACATCGACGTTCGACGGGCGCACAAGACCACGACCACACCATACGCTATCATGCTTTTCCATTATTGACAAATAAATTGAGTTTCAATTTTAATTATCTTGTGCTATTGTTTTTCCCTTAGCCGTGACACTAAGGTTGAGAGCAATCTAGATTATCCTATGGAGGTGTGACAACTCCTATAGGGTTAGACTCCTTACGATTGAAGAGGGTTGAGAGGGAGAGTTGTGAGGTAGCGACGTACCCCTTTCCCTTCCGGTATGATTTCTCCCTACCTCCGTTTCCTTGGTTAATTAGCGGTCAAGATAGAGTGTTAGTGCTCCATCTAGACTAGGGTTCTTCCACCTGGACCAAAGGGTTAGAACTATATAGAGGAACAGGTTTTATCACTAGGAATCCCTGGAGCTTAAAGTAATCCCACGTAGTGTTAGGGTTAGGAAGATAGACTCCCCTGGGGCTCAGTTGACAGGTCAACAAGAGTCAAGGGTCGTAGTGAATCCTAATGCTGGGACATAATGTTGGGGTTAGTCACGGTTGACCTTAAGTTTTGGGACCGTGAGTTTAAGGATATCCTCAACTCAATTAACATCAATAGGAAAGTGTAATAGCATAGTCTTGCACTAGAAGCATAAGTCCTAGAGGTAGCTTGTCCGGATACCCTATTTCATCCATTACTAGTCCTTCTCTTTTAACTTCTGCTTGCTTTTTCTCTTGTCTTCCATCTCTCTATTTAATTTCCTGTCTTTTAGTATAATTGATTTCATAATCTACTCACCAATTCGATTATCACTTCTCATACTCCGCACAACTAAATAGCGAATTCTTGTGTCTTAAATCCCTATTCCCTGTGGATTCGACTACCCACTCACCAGGGTAATTTTATTACTTCGACAAGCCCATGCACTTGCAGGATACACGCAAGGGGTCGTGTTAGCCACCAACCTTAGGTGTGCTCGGAAATGAACCAAGGCCCATTCCCTCTTTGAAGGAGAGAATGAACAAAAAGTACTCTTTTCGAAGAAATAAAGTGCTAAAATTTTTTAAAGATGCTGTGAATTGAGGCATGCAATTGCCTGAGTGCAAAAGACCAGAAGAAAAGAGTAAGAAAGATCATCCTAATTATTGCCCCGTATCATAGAGTGTTGGGGCATACAATCAAAGACTGCTATGTCTTTAAAGATTGGCTTAAACGTTAATATCAAGAGGGGAAGATCACACTCTCCAAGAGTGCCCTCTTGGAACAGCCTACTGAACATATCCGGTATATGACTACCCCAAACTATGAGGGATCATTCCAAGGAGAAATTACAGTGGTGGGTAATAAAATAATGCTCCTATCAATATTTGATGGTAGAAATCCATTTGTTACAGAGGAATTCTGGGAGGTATTCATATCTAAAAAGTCAAAGAAGATGTTGAAGAAGTTGGCCGAGCTCCCAGGGATCAAGTGGAGAAATGTCGAGAAACCTCCTGAAGGGCTTCCGATAAAGCAAGCCAAGAAGAAAAATAATAAGAAGAAGCAGAAGCATGAATACTCAAAGCGCAAGAAATCCATCATAAAGAATACATTGATTCTCTTGAAGAATATGAACAGAAGGAAAGGATGTTGATCACTCTTAAAGACTATTTCCCCGAAGAGGTTGAAGAGCTACTTGAGGAATTAGTTGAAGAAAATGATGAAATCGTACAAGTGGAAACTTGTAGGGCTATTTATGGAGCTGAATATGCTACATATGATCAAGATGATAATGAAGATAGTTTTTCTGAGTGAGAAGAGTTGTATGATCGCCATGGTCGGCATTACATCAGCAAGAAGCAGCAAAAGAAGTGGCATTCAGAGAAAGGGTAAAGAAGGCAAATGCCAAACTCTCAGAGCTACACCATTCAGAAAAACCAAAGAAACCATACTATATTCCAAAGACTTTGAAGTATAAAGTCTTGAGAAAAGTGATGCCTTCTAAAGAAATCCCTTCTTTCATTCAAAAAGTGATGGAGGAATAAGCTAACAGGCTAATGCAACTACATATTGCTGATAATAAATGGGATGAATCTGGGATATATCCTCTAGAATCAACAAGAGATAATTTTGATCCAAAAATTGTGAAGCCTACATCCATAGTAATAAATGTCAAGGACAAGTCCATTTCTATCAAAAAAGACAAAAGAAGAGAGCTTTTTAATCGGGCCATGGAAGAAGGGTTAGACTTACCCATGCCCTAAAGGTCGTGTTTGATGCATTTGGACAACCACCCAAATTACTGTCCATATCACCGACTCGAGGGACATACTATAGAAGATTGTCGGAATTTTCAAAAATGGTTACAAAAGCAAGTTTCCATGGGAAACTTGAAGTTGAATGATGATGATTTTGAAGCAAGAGGTGTTTGTTACGCCATAGCATGCCAGGAAAGTTCTGATGATGAATTAAATTTTCCAGATGAAGAGGATGAGGTATCATGCCATGTTGAATTTTCCAGATGAAGAGGATGAGGTATCATGCCATGTACATCAAATGCAGCTTAGAACTGGCAAGTTACTCCAATCAAGATAAGCTTCCAGCTCTAATGATAAAAATAAAGGGAAGGTGATAGAAGAGGAAAATGTTTCACCAAAGAAACCCTTGAAGAAACCAGACTATAATATCTTGGCACACATGAAGAAAGTCCCAACACTACTCAGCATGTATGACGCACTGATGATGTCAGCAGAAGTCAAGGAATCTTTAATACATGCCCTACAAAACCCTGAGGAGTATCAGGCTTATTTTGTTGAAATAAACATGACAGAAGATCTATATGCAACAGATACACTTTCAGTATCATTCACTGATGAAGACTTATTACTTAGAACTGTAGAGCACAATAGACCATTGTATGTGACAGGGTCTTGTGATAGGATAAAGATTAATCAAATTCTTATTGACCCAGGGTCTTCCTTAATCCTAATGACCCTCAATACTCTTCGAGCATTAGCTCTGGAAATATGCCATTTATCTCCAAAAAGGATCATTATTCAAGGCTTTAATCAACATAGTCAGAAAGCATTGGGATCCATCACTCTACTGATCAAGTTTGGAAAGATTATATCTGACGTGAAGTTCCACGTGATTGATGCTGATGCCTCACATAAAGCTTTGTTAGGTAGGCCATGGATCCACAAAAACCGGATGGTCCCATCAACCCTTCATTAGTGCATGAAATATATGGTGGAAGGAGAAGAACACAGAATTGATGGTGAAATTCAGCCCTTTGGTATACATGAAATACATTATGAGGACACCAAATACTATCTTGGTGTATCCAAAAGGGGCAAAACACTAAACTTAAAGGAAAAGTCTTTGGTGAAACCATCTAAAGCTATGCCAATACTCGAAAAGAAAGAATCAGCATTGCCTTACTATGGCTGTGATACTGAATCTTCAGAGGATGAAAGTGACACAAGTCAAACCAGAGGGTCTGCCCAAGAAAGCACATTGCATATTACAAGAGTTCCAGATGGTCTCTGTAAATCCATAGATGATTTGAAAGTTGATACAGTCGAGCAATTGAAGACATTCTACGTGCCAGCTTGAAATGAGAATGAAAGAGGTATCCTCTTCTACAAAGTTAAAAATAACAAAATTTCAAGTGATGACATTATACACATTGAATAAGAAGAGGATAGTGAAGTTCAACCTATAAACTTCCCAAGCCAGTACCCTAATAAACTTAGGAGAATAGTTGAAGAGTTTGGGGGTAAAATAAATTGGTCAAAGAAATCATATCAAATTTTTCATCAATTATGGAATCATTCTCATCCTGACAAGAGAGGGGTAGGTTATTTTGAATCTTCCAGGCATTCGTGTTACATGATGGAGTCCAAGGAAGAAGAAGATGTTAAGATGAAAAATGCACCACCTGAATTAGAGGATGGTACGTGGTCAAGCAATAATTGATGAGTTAATTGAAATCAACTTGGGAAGTGATGAAGACCCGAGGCCAACTTTTTTAAGTGCATAATTGACGGGAGAACAAAAAGAATCTTTCAAGGCTCTTTTGAAAGAATATATTGACTGTTTTGCCTGGAATTACAATGAGATGAAATTTGATTGGCTGTTCATAGATTGGCTGTCGACCCCAATGCTACTCCAATTAAGCAGGCCCTAAGAAAGATGAAATTTGATTTAGAAGAGAAAGTAATAGAAGAAACAAAGAAGTTGATTGAAGCAAACTTCATCAGGGAAGAAAAATACCCAGATTGGGTTGCCAGTATAGTACCTGTGAAGAAAAAGAATGGCCAGATACGGATATGCGTTGATTTCAGAGATATGAACAAAGCATGTCCCAAAGATGATTTTCCTTACTAGTCATGGAGATAATGATCGATAATACCTCAGGGTATAAGATGTTCTCCTTTATGGATGGATATTCAGGATATAATCAAATCAAGATGCACCAAGATGATGAGAAACATACCGCCTTCCGAACACCTATGGGCATATATTGTTACAGGGTAATGCCTTTTGGCTTGAAAAATGCGGGGCAACATATCAAAGGGCTACGACTAGAATTTTTGACGATTTGATTCATTGGTCATTGAATGCTATATTGATGATCTAGTAGTGAAAACAAATTCAAAAGACAAATATCTTGAAGTTTTGAGAATCGTTTTTGTACGCCTCAAAGAATATTAATTGAAAATGAACCTAATGAAATGCGCCTTTGGAGTCCTATCAGGAAAATTTCTGGGTTTCATTGTGAGACATCGGGGAATAGAAATTGACCCTTCTATGATAAAGACAATTTTGGAAATGCCGCCACCACAAACATTGAAGCAGTTGCGGTCTTTTCAAGGGCGTTTAGCATATATCAGAAGATTCATTTCCAACTTATCAGGAAGATGCAAGCCCTTTTCTAAGTTGGTCAAGAAAAATACACCTTTTGAGTGAGATGCTGAATGTCAGAAATCTTTTGAAGATATCAAGCAATATTTACTGAATCCACCAGTATTAGCGGCCCCGATTTCAGGAAAACCACTAATTCTATATACTGCGGCTTTAGAAGGGTCATTGGGAGCTATGCTAGCTCAAAACAATGAAGATGGCAAAGAAAATGCATTGTATTACCTCAGCAGAATGTTGATAGGAGTTGAGAGTAAATATACACCCATTGAAAAGCATTGCCTAGCCTTAGTGTTTGCAGTAAAGAAATTGAGACACTATTTGTTGGCACATAAAATTATTCTCGTATCAAAAATTGATCCTCTTAAGTATCTTATGACAAGGCCACTACTCACAGGAAGATTTGCAAAATGGGCATTGATCTTAATGGTTTTTGATATAACATACACTCCGCAGAAAGCTATCAAGGGGCAAGCGCTAGCAGATTTCTTAGCAGCACATCCTTTCTCTGATGATTCACCCCTAAACTATGATCTCCTTGATGAAGAGACGCTTACAGTAAAAGAAGCAGAATGGCGACTGTACTTTGATGGAGAGTCATCTATAAAGCCAGCACTCAGATATGAAATTCCACAAATCAAAGATGGGATAGGAGTTGTGTTTGTTACATCAGAAGGAGGAATCCTTAGATATGCACTTTTTCTTACAGAGCCATGCACGAACAATGAAGCAGAATATGAAGCTCTCATAGCTGGTTTGGAATTGGCAATCAAAATGGAACTTCAACATATCCATATTTTTGGAGACTCGCAACTCATTATCAGGCAAATTGAAGGAGAATACAAAATATACAAAGCTGAACTTCTTAAATATTATAAGAAGGTCAAAATGTTAACGAAGAAAATTCCTCAAGTGCAGCTGGGAAGGATTTCAAGATCAGAAAATGGAGAAGCTGATTCTTTGGGAAGAATAGCAAAAAAGCTAGCAAATCCAGATCATGATGAAATACAAATCACTATAAGGAATAGAAGACCCATAAGTACAATCGTCATCGATGCTGAAGAATAAATATCGTAAACAACATGGAAGTCTTTACCCTTTGGATGCCAGAGGAAGATTGGAGACAACCATTCATGGAATATTTGAAATATGATAAATTACCAATGGACAAATCAAAAAGCCTTCAAATAAAAAGAAGAGCTCTAAGATTCACCCTCATTAATGACACGTTGTATCGCAGATCATATGATCAACTACTCTTGCGTTGTCTTTCATATGAAAAAGCAAAAGAAGTCATGCATGATGTACATCCCGGGATATATGGTGCACACCCATCCGGACCCAAGATGCGACTCAAGATTAAGCGCATGTGATATTATTGGCCAACCATGGTCAGAGATTGCATTGAATATGCCAAAAAAATGCCATCTATGTCAAATACATGGGGATTTTATTCATCAACATCTGAATCCCTTGCATCCCACAGTCTCCTCATGGCCCTTTGAAATATGGGGAACAGATGTGATTGGCCCTATTGAGCCTCCATCATCTTCCGGGCATCGATTTATACTGGCTGCAATAGACTATTTCTCTAGATGGGCAGAGGCTATTCCTTTAAGAGAAGTAAAGACTGAGAACATCATAAAATTTTAAGAGAAAATATCCTATACAGGTTTGGAATTCCAAGAAGAATTATCTCAGATAATGGCCCTGCTTTCAAAAGCTTTAAAATTGGGAGATTTGCACGACAACACAAAATAGACTGGAGGTATACCTCCATCTATATTGCGAGAGCAAATGGGTTGGCCGAAGCATTTAACAAAACTCTCTCAAAATTGCTAAAGAAGGCTGTGTCCAAAAATAAAAAGAATTGGCACGACAGACTTCCTGAGATGCTATGGGCATATCGTACCACGTACAGGACTCCAACACAATGCATGCTATACTCTTTAGTGTTTGGAACTGAAGCAGTCCTACCCTTGAAATTCAAATACCTTCATTAAGGATGGCGTTGCAGAATGAAATATCTAATGAAGATAATGTTCGGCTTCACCTAGATGAGTTAGACTCTCTTGATGAAAAAAGGATAGAAGTTCATCAAAATCTTGAAGTTTACAAAGCAAAGATGTCACAAGCTTATAATAATTTGGCTAGATTTCGGACATTTACAAAACGAGAAATGGTTCTTGTTCTCAGAAGACCTATCATCACTAACAAACGGGCCGGGGGCAAGTTCAAAGCAAATTGGGAAGGTCCATATGTCATGGAGATCGTCTACGAAGGAGACGCATACCAACTCATTGATGCGAATGGAGAAAGACCCATGCCACCTATCAATGGTCGTTTTTTAAAGAAATATTATGAATAATGTAAAATGTTTGTCTATGATGGAACGTCTGGTCCCTTAAAAAAAAAAAAAAAAAAAAAAAAAAGGTAGACCGGTCATGTACGATTGTACATACTTCCTGAGGCAAAACATTGACTTTTGTGTGTTTTTGTCTATAATGAAATGCATGGCATGATATTTAAAAGCTTTTCAAGACATTAAATTTTGGTTGCTTTTCTTCATTCAATAAAAAATGGGAATTAAGATAATCACATTGTTTTAATTCCATCATTAAATAAATAGTCTTCGAAGCCAATCACTAAAGCATATGTAATGAAATATATATATATATATATATATATATATATATATATATATATATATATGTGTGTGTGTGTGTGTGTGTGTGTGTGTGTGTGTGTGTGTGAATATGAAATGGAAAGAAAATAAATCATACTAAAGAAAATATCTATGTTCATAATAAATGTCTCAAAACCAATTGCTAAAGCATATATATACTCAAAATTAATTACCCAACTAACTAAACAAATAAAGGTAAGATAAAGTTCTTCAATGCTTGAGAACTTGAGCGCAAGACTCCTTTGCTTTCTGCAGTCTATCAATCAATGTGATGAAGAGAGCAATATGACTATCATCTGAATCATCTTCCTGTGCCTCAGCAAGTTGTGTTCTACTTTCATCCAATGTAGTTTGCAAGTTGGTTTGTGTGAGAGTAGAAATTTCCAAGGATTGGTCTAAAGTTGTCACTTCTTCACGCAAAATCTTTATCTCATTGGAAACCTCATGAATCCTGTTCTGAAGTTGGTGGTGTTTTGCTTCAAGTTTCTGAAGTTTATCCTTCTTCATATTGTTGTCATTGATCAAATTCACTCTATGCTTGTTAAGATTCTCAAGTGCTGATGTTGTACTTAGCACACGATTTTTAGCTTTTTGCTTATGTACATGAGCTTGGATGCTAGGGTTTTCTGAAAGCTCTTTAACAAAGGATGCACATTGAGATACCTTCCCCAGAACATGTTCAAGATTGTTCAAGTTGATGCCAAAGGAAATAAGAATTGTACTTGATGCTTTCACCTTATCAATAATGGTCTGGTAGTTGTATTGATCAAGAGACTTAATGCTTTCAACCATCTCATCTCGCAGGAATAATATGGCATTATTCAAACCTATAGAAATAAGAAATCATAAATAAGAAAAAAAATTAATTAAATTAAATAAAAAATTAATAAAAAAAAAACCTTGTGGGATTGATGAAGATGGGCTTGCATTAGTGTCAATATTAGCACTATTATGCTCAAATTCTTCTGTATGTTGTTTTAAAGATGAAGGGTCGTCACTTGCTTGAATGGATAAATGTCAAGAATTTTTGTCAACAAATATATATATATATATATATATATATATATATATAATGGTAAGTCAAATGCAAATAAGGACAAAATAAAAAATAAAATAAAATAAAATAAAATTTGATCATACCATGTGGCTGATCAGGGATGATTTCCTCATTTTGGGTGGATATGATATTTTCCGATGGCGTATCATCAATTTGTATACCTACTTAAAAAAAAATTGGAGTAAAATAAATAAATAAAATTTGAAAGGTGGATGAAGCAACAGCACATGTGCTGATTATTTATATAGTAATGACAAAAGTGGAGGTTAAAAAAAAATGGCAAACAAAACTAGAAAGAGGCGGAGCTTCATGTGCTGATGATTGTAAATATATACAATAAAATAATATATGTATATAATAATAATAGCAAAAGTAAAGAAAATATAAGGTTATTATGCAATATAAAAAAAGGGAAATTAATGTACAATACCTCGAGTTCATTGCCATTTTACAAGAGTAGGTGGATCAGGAGAGTGATCGCGTTTGGAGATGGGGTTAAAGGGACCAATGAAAATACCTTCGTTGATAAATTGAGATCTTCTCGAGGATTGACCTCGTTCCCTATTTGTGCTAGGCTCCCCTTGAGTTAAGGACGTGATGCTTTGATTGAAGAAAGCTTGGACATTGTTGAACCACTTCTATGCATAGATTAATAAGAAGCTACCATTCCTATCATGCTCAGGAATATAAAACAAACTTGAAGTGTTTTGGTGAGCGAAATGAACCTAGTAGCCTGTGAGAATCCCAATGGAGGAAGGCTTTCTTGGGATATTAACATATTTAGGAAAATATTGGTCGTAACCAAATTGATGTCCAAATCGATGAGGATTATAAGGTTCTACATAGATATCCCAAGCACAACGTAGTGGAAGAACTCCACAACGAAGACAAATTACATACTCTGTGATATAAGGATCTAAAGCTTCTGGTCTAGTAGAATATCTAGAATCTCGTATTCTCTCACTGTTATGTTGTAGAAACGGAAATGGACGGCATACGAAATTGTCTTCACGTCTGATAAACTTCCTCACATTCAAAGGACAATCAAATGGAGTGGGGGAAGCGTTCATATAATACAACATCTCCGGTATCTCCAAAAGTCCTGGAATAGTAGGCGTGCCATCATGAATTTCCTTCGAAGATATACTCTAGGAAAGTGACATCCGGCCCATGCATATAAAAAATGAGAAGGAAAAATTTTCATAGGAAATCCAGGACCTTTCCTATGATTAACCATGGCATTCAATCCCACATATATGCGTGCTAAAACAGCAGGAGCGAAAACAATTTTCTTTCCACGCATAATGTCAGAAGCCATCATAAAAACTCCTGGTCTAATCATATTATAGTTGCTTGGCATGATAAAATAGCAAATCCATAGGGCCACGAAAGAAGCTAATCCAGTATCAGGAGAGGGTTTTGGAGGAGGATCAAGACTTGAATCAAATCTTGCTTTCTTTCTAAAAAAGTCTATCCAGTGATCAAAGGACACACCTTTGTTATGTTGAGAAAAATCCTGTCTTGTAAGCCACTGATAGACATCAAAAAGGCTTCTCAAGATTGAAAAATCAGAAATTCCTCGCTGACGAAATGCATCATTAGTGGGGACGAATTCGGCATACATGTCGCCACAAATAGGCAAACCCCCCAAGTCGCTTGATGTCCCACAAAGAAATTTCTACCTCTCCATGTAGGAAATGGAAAGTGTTGGTTTCTGGACACCACAATTCCACCAACGCTTTATAGAAATTAGGATCTATGTTATATCGCCCAATAGAAGATACAATTTCTCCCACTAGATCCACATGGGATAATTCATTGGAATAATTACTAATAATATGATGGGCCCAATCAGCATAATCAGGAAAATCAATCAATTCATTTCTAATAGGATTTTTACCCTTCCATCCCGGATGATGATTGATGATCTTATGTCCTAAAGATTGGAAAACATTCGAATCTTGTGCACTCCCTTCAGGCTTTAGGTAAATTGCATCAATCTTACTATCTTCATAAAAGCGATTCAGAGTAAACCTCGCAGTGACTAAACGAGCCAAATGGCGCTTTACCCACTCTGAATACTCCTCTCCTTCATAATTAATAATTGGTTCAGATCCTATACCAAAAGCAGGATTATGTCTAGCAAAGATTTGACCATGTGGGGATTCACTGTAACTTTGGTCAAGGTCCCAAAAAGGCTCGTTTGGTGAATCGTTGGCCATGACAATACAAAAGATTTAAAGTTCCTACTTCTCTCACTTAAGCTTACTAAAATTTTTCGTGAGAGAAGTATGAAGGGGGCATTTGTTTACATAAAATTTTTCACATGTCCTAATTCAAATCAAATCAAAATTTTTAAAATATAATTATCTTAATCATATATAACCAAATCATAATGGAATTAGGATAATATATTATTAACAAATTTCATAATATTCAGATATATTCTAAGGTTGCCCAAGAGCACAGATCTCGAGGCGATTTAAAATATCCAAACATCAAGATCAGCCGAGAGCACAAATCTCGAGATGATCTAAAAAGATCCAGATATCAAGATCAGCTGAGAGCACAGATCTCGAGGCGATCTAAAAATATCAAAATATCAAGATCAACCAAGAGCACAGATCTCGAGGCGGTCTAAAAGATCCAAATATCAAGATCAGCCAAGAGCACAAATCTCGAGGAGATCTAAAATACTCCAATTTTAAGATTAGCCAAGAGCACAAATCTCAAGGCAATTTAAAATACTTAACTCTAAATAAAAAAAATAAAAAAATATAATAATAATAATAAATATAAAATAAAATAAAATAAAATAATTTAAAATAATAATAATAATAGTAATAAATCACAAGGCAAATATATTTATATATATAATATAAAAAATCAATAAAAAATCAAATAAAAAAGGGGGAAAATAAATTAAAATAATAATTAAAAATATAACTAAATCAAATCAAATAAAAAAAACAAATCAGGAAAGAAGATAAAACAATATATATATATATATATATATATATATATATATATATATATATATATATATGCATATATATCCGATTTAAGATAATGATCAGATTTTAAAAAAAAATTAAAATTAAATAAAATTCACAAAAAGATAAAATAAATAAATTAATTAAAATAATAAATAAATAAAAGAGAAAACCGTGGGACGTGATCACCCCAAGATCAACCAAAATAAAATAAAATAAAATAATAATAATAATAATAATAAAGAATATATATACATATATAAAAATATATATAGATAATGATAAATATAATGATAATAAAATAATATAAAAAATAAATTAATAAAATAAAATAAAATAAAATGATCGAAGTGGCGCGTCGTTGGTCGTTGTTCCCCACGATCAATACAACCCCCTCGTTCGCCCATCATCTATGTAACCGTCAAGTGGTTTTTAGAAAGGCCGGAGAGGAAACAGAGAGGGAGAAGGGATTGACGAAGAACGAAAAAAGAAAGAGCGAAGGAGAGTAGAAGACAGGCAAAAAAAAAAAAAAAAAAAAAAAAAAAAAGATTTGAAGATGAAGAAGGTGTTTCTCCCCTCTTGTACCTACATATATATCCATATAAAAAGAAAAAAAGAAAAAAGAAGTCGCTGCCGTTGCCTGTCGCCACTGTCTGCTAACGTTGCTGTCTCCGTTGTTGGCATTGCTGACTGTTTCTCATCTTCATGCAAATGGCGTTATGCACTGGGATCTCAAACCAGACAACATCCTTCTGGATGCTGTTGGCCATCTTATGTTAACAGACTTTGGCCTTGCAAAGGAATTTGAAGAAAATGGTAGATCAAACTCCATGTATGGGATAGTAGAATACATGGCACCTGAAATTGTTCTTAGGAAAGGCCATGGCAAGGTTGCTGACCGGTGGAGTGATGGAATTCTTCTCTTTGAAATGCTTACTGGGAATCCAATAGAGATAAGGTTCAACAGAAGATAGTAAAGGACAAAATAAAACTCCCGGCATTCTTGACAAGTGAAGCACATTCCTTGTTGAAAGGGTTGCTGCAGAAAGAATTGAGCAGGCACCTTGGAAGTGGACCTGGTGATAGCAACGAGATAAAGAACCACAAGTGGTTCAAATCGATAAACTGGAGGAAATTCGAGCACTCGAGAAACCCAACAGTACTTCCATCCCAACATCCCTAACAAGAAATGCGTTGCCAACTTCAATAAGCATTGGACAAGCATGCCATTGTTGGATTCTCTCGTCTCCAGCCTAGTCTCCGGCAATAATAATTTCAAGGGATTTACTTATGTCAAGCCTCCACCTTTCCTTCAAAAGCTACCCAGCTCTCTTGATGGAATTCAAGTGATGTAACCCTATGAGTTCTCTATCTATCACTCAAACTCTGATTAGTTTACTTTTGGTAGTGTTTATGTAAATATTGACAGCATCTTGTTTCTTTTAGCTCAAACAATTGGCTGCTATGTATAATGTTTTATGTGTCATGTCATAGTCTTGCGCTGTGATATTACAGAATTGTATCTGGAGACATCTTTAACTTTAACCAGTTAATATTATCTTAATTAAAAAAAATTCAAAAAATTCAAAATTGAGAAATGACATGCATGATTGGAAGTTGCAGTGATGAATAATGACATGAAATGCCCTTTGAGTTATTAATATGTGAAATGATAAAAGCCAATGAATTCAATGGCATGTTAGAGTGATCAAGTTGAATCATCCACCATTGCCTCGAACTTAAACCATTCATTTTTAATGATGAAATATGGACCATTGATCAAGCTAAATCATCCACCATTGCCTCGAACTTAAACCATTCGTTCTTGATGATGAAATATGGACCCTTGATCAAGTTGAATCACCCACCTTATATTGCCTCGAACTTAAACCATCTGTGCTTGATGATGAAATCTAGACTCTCCAATCAAACTTACATCTATCCCTTGATATTGCCTCGAACTTAAGCCATTATTATTTGATGATCAAATCTGAACCATTCATCCCATGTTGCCTCGGGCTTAAACCATCCTTGCTTGATGATGAAATCACAACCCTCCTATGAAACTTACATCTACCCCTTGATATTGCCTAGAACTTAAGCTATCCTTACTTGATGATGAAATCATGACCTTCCCACCAAGCTAACACTTATCTCTTGATGATCAAATCTGAGCCATTCATCCCATATTGTCTCGAACTTAGCCATTCTAGCTTGATGATGAAATCATGGCTCTCCAATCAAATTAACATCTCGCTATAACCCTTGAGACTCTCCCATGAGAAAATTTATCTAAAAAAAAAAATGCTTATCTCGAGGCAACGACAAAATTTATTCTATAAATTGCAAAGTGATATTGAAATATATTTCAAGGAGGCAATGAAGCAAGCAACATGGTGACAAGGCACAGGCATCGACAACAATATATGATATATATGTGTGTGTGTGTGTGTGTGCGTACAAAATAAATAATAAAATTTATAATTTGTATAATTTTCTTGCCTTTACTTGTTCTTGAGCTCTTAATCGGAGGTTCCCAAGATTTTTTAATCTGGGGTAATTAATAATAGAGCCTTGCCTCTATTAAGAATGGAAGAGTCCATAACAAAATAAAAACTAAAATTAAAATAAAATAAATTATATTTGTGATTCGATATATCGCCTGGTGTCTCTTCACCGACACGACACCCAAGGCACATATTTTCAATCCCACACTCATAAGTCGGATACTAGTGATGCCCTAATGAGAGAAAGAGCTATCTCATGAGATGCGTGAAAAGCTACTGCCCCGGTAGAAAGAGCTACCTCCTCGAAAGTGTGAAAGCCACCTTTGGAGGGTCACCTAGGAAAAGGCTACCTTAGAGGTTGTGTGAATCTACTACCTTCCCACTTTTGTACATAAATAAGTCCTTCTCCTAAGAGTTTTGAGGAGTACTTTTTGGGTTATCTTGAGTGAGTTCGCACACACTTACACATTTTCGAGTTATTGTCCTTTTTTATTCAAGTTTTTATCTAGAGCAATGATATCTTTCTGCAATGTTTTGATTTCCCCTTACTTGTAGAATGCTTCTTTTTCACACTTATGGTGAACCTAAGGCCGAGCACTTTCAATTGTTCTTCCCAAGTACTTTAATGTTTTATTTTTTCTTGAGAACAAGCAAAAGCTTAAGTATGGGAGATAAGTGCTTGTGTTATAGTAACATGAAGTGTTATTGTCTTACATTGAGCATTAATTTTCTCAAATTTTATCATTAATTGGTGTGCATTTGTGTGCTTTTGAGCATTGTAGGGTTGTGGAGCCAATTTGGAGAAGAAAGAGCAAAGTTAGGTCATGTTCGCCGTTGTTGGGAAGTTCTTGGACCAAGCAAGGAAGAAGGCATGCGTTTAGACTTGTGGGTGTGTGCCAACCTCCTTTGGAGATGCACAAAGGCAGTTACATTCACAAAAGTCTAACCCGTGTAGCATAGGAGAACTTCACCAATGAGGAGAAAGGAAACAATCGATATGATCTACCATTGATTGTGTGCCCAATTCTGATTTCAGCCGTGTGAAATCCTGATTTCAGCCGATTCACAGCCGAGACTCAGCACTATTTAAAGGCCTTTTTGGGACTTTTTCGGGATCTTTTCGCCTATCTTCTGGAGGGTCACATCTAGGGTTTAGAGAGGACTTTGTGGAAGATTTAAGCAAGTCATCGACATCGACATCGAAGCCCGTCGGAAGATGGCTATTGGGGGAGCTTTCGTTGGCACCGATCCGGCGAGGTGTGCCCTAGGCTTGACAAGGAGCTTGGTGAAGAAACGAAGCGGCCGCACAAGACCACATCCACGATACACAAGGGGGTTTTCATTTATGTTTTCTATTCTTGTTTATTCATACACATTGATGGATTTGTATAGCTCCATGAGGAGCTAAACCCTTGAGGGTATTCGGACTTGTAAATCCTAGGATGATATTGTTTCTATGACATGTTATTATGCTTTCTTAATTTATGATTTTAATTAAGTTCCAATCTTGATTGCTTGTTGAATTAATTTTCCCTTAGTCGTGACAATAGGGTTGAGAATCATCTAGGTTATCCTTTGGAGGTGTGACAACTCCTATATGGTTAGACTACTCGAGATTGGAGAGGGTCGAGAGGGTGAGTCGTGAGGTAGTGAAACGTCCCCTTTCCCCTCCAGTGTGATTTTTCCTACCTCCGTATTCCAAGAGTTCTTAACGGTCGAAGTAGAGCGAGGTACTAGGAGATGAACTCCCCTAGGGTTTAGTTGTGCGAGCAACAGAGTGAAGGGTAGTAGTGAATCGTAGTGCTGGGGCTTAATTGAGACTAGGGTTCTTTCACCTGAACCAAAGGGTCAGAACTACACTTAGGAACATGGCTAATCACTTGGAATCCCTAGAATGTAAAGTAATCCCACGTAGTGTGAGGCTTAGGAAGATGGACTCCCCTGGGACTTAGTTGATAGGTCAACGAGAGTTAAGGGTCGTAGTGAAACCTAATGCCGGGGTACAATGTTGGGGTTAGTCACGATTGACCTTAGATTTGGGACCGTGTGCTTTATGATGTCCACGACTCATTAAACATCAATAGGAGAGTATAATACATTGTCTTGTACTAGAACATTAATCCTAGGGGTAGCTTGTCCGGGTACCCTATTTCATTCTTGATTGTTTCTCTCTTTTACACTTTGCTTGCACTCTCTTATCTTCCATATTTCTCTTTATTTTCTTATTGCTTTCAATTACTCTTTCCCACACACATTGATTCTTGCTCTCACTTTCCGTACCTCACATTAGCTAAATAGCAATCTCTTGTGTCTACAATCCCTACTCCATGTGGATTCGACTACCCTCTCATCGGGGTACTATTATTACTGCGAAAACTAGTAACTTTCGGGCCCCTATCACTTGTCCCACTGATGGCGTTGGCATTCATCGAGGCTACCTCTGCTGCATCCGGGCTATCCCTAGTAGCGTCCATGCCTTGTGCTAGATTTGTTTGTAGGGAAGGCGCTTTTGATTGTGACCATCGTTCCAATGCCTTAACCCGAGCAACAAGACGAGGGAAGTCGGTCATCAATATCTGGCACGGCTGCAGCAGACATGTAGTGACATCGTCACCTTTTGCCATCTGGGGGGCTGCCGCGGTCGAGGGGGTTGTTGACGTTAGGGGGGTGTTAGCGTCTGGCGGGATGTTGGCGGCTGGCGGCGTAGGGGGGCTTCTATGGCGCCGAGGAATGATGCGCGCGTTGAGTTGGAAATAAGGGAATGGGTGTTCAGCGCGCACGGAAAAGGTTGGCCTCTCATCTTGCCTTCAAGCAAGTGGTTCCGAAGGAATAGCCTCCCCCCGGCGGGTAGCCCCAACAAATAGAGATTCATCCGCATTCGCCACGACCAGCTCAGGAAACTAACATATGTAAGTAACAATCTCAGCGAGATCAAAGAATTTAAATGTTAACAAATATTTTTAAACATTTAACTCATATATTTAAATAGTATCGTATATATTTAAACATAAAACATAAAATTTAAACAGTAACTATAAATATTAAATGCTAACTAGCTTTTATAAACAGTTACTACTAATGTTAAACACTAACTACTAATGTTAAATGCTACCTACTATGTTTAAATAGAGACTACTATTTTTAAATGCTAAATACTATTTTTAACACATTGTTCATTATTTATTACCTCCTTTCCTTCCATAGATGTCAAAATGGTTTCTATCAATGCTTGCTTCCGGTAGCTACTTTCACCATAACACAACATCCTTGGGGTCTTGCCAAAACGTACTTTCTTACTAGTATCAGTCAGCTTATAAAACCAGATGATCAATGCGACCGAGCAACCCTTAACGTGCCCTGTATTGTTCTTCTCCCCAGCGCATTTTGCTTGCACACGTGCGGTAGCTTGTGGAACGTCCTCCATAAGCCGCTTGTGTGTCGCCTGGACCCAAGCGTATTGGCCCATGCCAGGTAGATCATCGACATAATCAACAATCCAATTTGGAACTGAGCATGATGTATTCGAGAAGAGGATTGCACCCATGAGATACACCATGAGGAGTTTGACAAAATTTTCTTCTTCTTCCCTCTACTGAACAAGTTGCTCAAGAGTTCTCTTGATGGAGTCTCTGTGTCTCTCATAGGTTTTCGAGAAATACCTTTCTTCGAAAGATGAGCGTGATTTCTTCTTCTGAAATACAACTGCGTCTCCATTGCAACACAGACCAAGCACGAGGGTCACATCTTCAGGCCTGAATCTCAGCAGGCTTGCCTTGATCCTGAATTTATTGGTGCGGTCATCGTACCTCTGCAATAGCGAATCAAGAAGGGCCCTCTCTTGGAATACAGCTTCCAGTTCAGTGAATGCTGCAAACGGTGTCCTTCGGATAAACTCCCAGTGGTGTACACTCAAGTGAACTTTCAATTCAGCCATGGTCTCTACGACTGGTGTCAAGTAGCATCGCCGATTAACTAAGTTTACCGCCATAATCGAAAGGCTGCGACAATAAAGGACAGCTAGAAAGGGAAATTCCGGTTCTACAGAGGTGAAGATAGAAAAGCTGGAGATGAAAAGAGAGGGAAAACCGTAAATGGCGCCAAAATTGATTGTCTGTTGGGATTACCCACGGATATGGTCAAATCACATCACACTCCCATGACTTCCCATGAATGTTTGATACGAACTGTCGCATTTGCAAGGAGTGTACTATTAACATGAGTGATCCGTTATTTGCTCGTTGACGTTTCCTTGCCCTTCGTTAGCAACGTCTTTATTTCCGGTAACTGCTATAGCGTCTTTATTCGACTCTAGTAATGACACAACGTCTTTATTTGGTGATGGTGCCCATAACGCCACAGTGTCTTTATTCGACTCCGATGCTACTGTCGACTGGAATGTGTCTTCGTTTGACGAGCAACTGTCGTATGCCGGTGCCGATGCCTCCAAAAACAAACTTATTTACGTGTCCATGTTTGACATTTAAACATAAACTATCATTTTTAAATGTAAACTCATTTGTTTAGAGTCATGTATCAAACAGAAACTCTATTTATTAAACAACATCATTCGTTAAACATAAACCTCGATAGTTAAACAGAAATCCCATTTCTTAAATGGAAACAACATTTTTTACACAAAAAAGCACATTTATTACATAGAAAACTCAATTATTACATTGATACTATTAAACACTACTTAAAGCCATATCAAATTAAAAGGGAAACATACATTATAAACATTAGACAACAAAATGAATTTGCATAATAATCGAAAAATCTCCTTCACCACAACATTATCGTTTTTTATCGTGTACACAGACGAAACAGAAAAACAAAACCCTAGAGAAAAAATCTCACTACAAAGTTAATTAATGTATTTCCAAAGCCGAGTACGTTCAAAATTAATCGACCTTTCAAATTCTCATTCAAAGTCAAATAATGTATCTCCAGAATTCAAGAAGCCAAGCCAAGTTGATCGACCCTTTAAATTGGCTTTTAAATCATTGGAATTGGTGCAAAATCGATCAACCCTTCAAATTCTCATCCAAAGTCAATTAATATATTTCCAAAGCTGAGTAGTGAGGGGGTTTATATATAGAGTTTGGGAAGGGTTGCTTAAGGTTAAGCCCACGTGTTGGATTATACTTAAAAGGAAGATGGCCATGTTCCTTGATGATTTTGCCAGAGTATTTGCAAAGTGATTAGATTATAAAGTTACCAAAATAATTGATGGGACATCTGATTGGCCAGGGGATCCATGGGACACATCCATCCCTAGTATAATTATTGGATTCTTGGAAATCAGAGGCATCACAGGTGGTTGTTCAACTTGTAAAAATGAATGTATCCCATGGATCTCATGGATCTCCTGGCCAATCAAAACTCGAAGATGAAGATGTTTGAAGATGAAGATGTTTGAAGATGAAGATGAAGCTCTGAAATACTATGACCTTCTAGAAGGTGGAGGACAAGGCTGCGAAGGCATTGCAGAAATCGAGCGTCCGAGGTCCGCGAGTTGCGGTGTCGCCGCTGTCACGCGTCCGGTCATAATCGATGATCTTGTAATGAAACTGTCGCTGACTAGGCATTGTAAATGCACACCTGTTTAACAAAAACAAACTTATTTACGTGTCCATGTTTGATATTTAAACATAAACTGTCATAATTAAACATAAACATCTTAATTTAAAAAGTAAAATTGTTTGTTAAATGGAGACTTTGATATTTAAACGGAGACAGTTAAAGTTAAACGGAAACACTTATTCTTAAAGGATAACATAGGCAGTTAAACAAAAAATTGGTTTTTAAACAAAAAAACTAAAAGTTAAAACGAAACACTGATATTTAATAAGTAAAATTGAAAGTTAAGTTAAATAAAGTGTATACAGACATTAAACCAACACAAGTAAATTTACATGAGAAACCTTGCCATGTCAATGGAAAACAATGAATAGAATTTAAATTAAATTATAACGAGAAACTGAGTGTGTTCTTTTCTTCTAGAATATAACTGCGTCTCCATCACAGCGTAGCCCGAGGATTATAGCCACATCTTCAGGCCGGAAACTCACCAGGCTAGCCCCGATCCTGAATTTGTTGCTGCTGTCGTCATACCTCTACAGCAGAGAATCAAGAAAGGCTCTCTCTTGGAGTACGGCTTCAATCTCGGTCAAAGCTGCGAACGGTGTCTTTCTGATGATCTCCCAGTGTTGTCCAATCATGTGAACTTTCAATTCAGTCAAGGTTAGGACAACCGGTGTTAAGTAGCATCGGCCGTTAATTAGCTTAACCGCCATGACCAAAACCCTATAAGAAGAACAATACATTAAGCAAGTATTCGGAAATCTTAAACGGAAAGCTATTTTTAAATGGGAACTCATTTGTTTAGAGTTATGTATTAAACAGAAACTCTATGTATTAAACAGAAACCTCATTCGTTAAACAGAAACCACAATAGTTAAACAGAAACCCATTTCTTAAACGGAAACAACATTTATTACACAAAAAACCGCATTTATTAAAGAGAAACCTTAATTCTTACACTGATACTGTTAAACACTACTTAAATCCATATCAAATTAAACAGTGACATTGCTAGTTAAACAAATAAGTCTAATAATAAGGACAACCGCTGTTCATTATATGAAAACAATGATATTTACATGATCAAATTTAATAAGAATGAAACGATTCTATGTTAGCAAGTTTACATTATAATTAACAAAGAAATTTATACTATATCAGATGTGTGAGTTGTATCACCTTTGTCACCCATGCCGGTTGTGCTCCCATCCAAAAGTACGCGTGTGGCATACTTTAGTCTTAAATACGGGATGTCCGTTTGCGGTAGACATAGATTCTCATCATCAAGAATTTGTATCACGTAGACGGAGCAATCGATACTTCCTCGTTTTTATCTTGGAGCGTCCCTGTCGTGAATCAGGGGGTACGAGGATGTCATCGACTCGCCAAATTCCATCTCGACACAATTATCAAATAGTTTCCGCTGTAAAGAAAGAAAAGTTAAAGTTAAGATTGACAAATAGGAAGTACGATATTTCCGCTATAGTTAATATGTAACTTACAATATCGTTGGCGTCTCTGTCATATTCCTCGCTCTGGCAGAAAGAGTAATGCCTGTACTCTTATTTCACGTTGTCCAGAACGAGGACATAGAAATGGACATTTAAAATTATTGGCATGATTACGTTGTCGACATCATGGATGTTCCACGCAGCATCGTCGATCATGGTGAGAGCCTATTCCGTCGCGTCTTCCTACTTTGATAGGCATAGTGCCAGTGGACGGGTGATGGAAGCGCGCTTCTTATAAGGATATGGCACTCTCTTCAGTGACTTCTGAATGATGTAGATGAAAACGTTGATGACATCATTTGTCACCATTTTCTTCCTTTCCAACAACGTGAACACGCTGGATCGTGTTGTGTACAGAAACTCATTCCTCCATATGACAGTCCTGATGTTAAATAATAACACACTCATTTAAATGATAACATAAGTGCTTAAGCGGAAATAATACAAATTTAAACGATAACTTGTAATCTTAAACAGAAACTATATTTGTTAAATAATAACGTAATTATTTAAGTGGAAACTAATCTATTTAAATGCTAACTTGGATATTTTAAAAGGAAACTACAAACATTTACATGATCACATGAAAATTTACATGAGAATAATATATATTTAAATGATAACATAAATACTTCATACTTATGAGTCCATCCAGCAGTTGAGGAAGATTCTTAATATCTCCTGTTCGAATTGGTCAAGACGTGGGAATCCGGCATATCTTTTCTTCTTCGGAAGAAAATTCTTTTGCACGTCATCGAACTGTTGATTTGCAAGGAGTGTATTGTTAACTTGAGTGATCGTTGTTTGCTCGTTGACGTTTCCTTGCCTAGCAACGTCATTATTTCCGGTAGCTGCTACAACGTCTTTATTCGACTCCGGTAATGCCACAACGTCTTTATTCGGTGACGGTGCCGATAATGCCATAGCGTCTTTATTCGACTCTGATAGCACTGTCAGTTGGGATGTGTCTTCCTTCGATGAGCAACTGTTATATGCCGGTGCCGGTGCCTCCAATATAGGGAGTTTACTAACAAGGGATTCAATCATCCTCTCGACATCGGCAGAGACATCATCAACTGGAGACACATTCAATGGCACGCTTGGAGGTAAAGTTGGCTGAGCCTCTGTTGCTTCGACGTCAGCCGGCGAAGGGAGAGACATTGTTGATTTCCTCCATGCAAGCCTCTTCCAACGCGGGCCTCTTCGGAATGCTTTGGCAATAACGTCATCGTCGCCAAATGCCGGGGCTGCGTCTGTAGCATTGGGGCTATTAGAGATGGTATTATAGTCACCCGGCAGAGGAAGAGACTTCGTATTGGCTTGCAAACGTCCCTCCAGAGCCTCCACACGAGCAACAAGCCGGGGGAACTCTTGCATCAATATCTCACACGCCTGTAATAGAAGTGCAGTGAGGTCATCGACTGTTGCTTTCGGGGGGGTGGAGGGGGCTTGCAGGTCGTCGAACAGTCCATGTGCTCAGTGGCCTCCGAGAAGGTGATCGGCGACGGACGCGCCTTGAGGATGTTGGTCGATCATCTTTCTTTCTCGGCAGCGAAGCGGAAGTGAGAGCAATATCACCTCCATGGCCGGTGGCATCTCCGCGACGGGTGCCACGAACATATATTTCTTCATTCTTGTTTGCGGCGACCAGTTCAGGAAACTAACAATTGTAAACAACCAATAGTGTTAACCATGAAACAAATTATTTTAAATGTTAACCAAGTTATTTAAATAATAACCAAAATTTTTAAACACTAACATATATTCTTAAACACTAACCTAATATTTAAACAGTAATGCAAAATATTAAACAGAAAAACCAAATCTTAAACACTAAAACCTTTTATTAAACACAAAACAATATTTTTAAACGACAAAGAGTAAACTTAATAGATTTATTACCTCTTTTCCTTCAAGAGATGAAAATATGGTTCCTGTGGACACTTGCTTCCGGTAGCTATTTCCATTGTAGCATAGGATCGTTGGGTTCTTGCCAAAATGAACCTTCTTTCTGGTGCCGGTGAGCTCATAGAACCAAGTGGTCAACACAACAGAACAACCTTTTGACGTACCCCGTGTTGGTCTTGTTCCCAGCGCATCTCACTTGTACAACGTTCTCCGTTAGCCACTTGTGGGTTGCTTGCGCCCATGCATATCATCCCATGGCCGGTAGGTAGTCGACGTAGTCAGCAATCCAAATTGGAATAGAGCATGAAGTGTTTGGGAAGAAAATAGTACCCATGAGGTACACCATGAGGAGCTTTACAAAATTTTCCTCTTCCCTCCTCTGCCGAACTATCTGCTCAAGTGTTCTCTTGATGGAGTCTCTATGTCTTTCGTACGACCTTGATATATACTTCAATTCAAAAGCTGAGTGTGTTTTCTTCTTCTGGAATACAACTATGTCTCCATCAGAGCGTAGCCCGAGGATGAGAGCAACATCTTCAAATCTGAAACTCACAAGGCTGGCCCCGATCCTGAATTTTTTGCTGCGGTCATCATAGCTTTGTAGCAGAGAATCAAGGATGGCTCTCTCTTGGAATATGACTTCAATCTCTATCAAAGCTATAAACGGTGTCCTTCTAATGATCTCCCAGTGTTGTCCAATCATGTGAACTTTCAATTCAGGCAAAGTCTGGACAACCGGTGTCAAGTAGCATTGGCCATTAACTAGGTTGACCACCATGACCAAAAGCCTAGAAGAAGAACAATACATTAAGCATGTATTCAGAAATATTAAACGGAAAGCTATTTTTAAACAAAAACTCATTTGTTTAGAGTCATTTATTAAACAGAAACTCTATTTATTAAACAGAAACCTTATTAGTTAAACAGAAACATCAATCGTTAAATGGAAACCACATATTTTAAATGGAAACAACATTTATTAAACAGAAAACACATTTATTACACAAAAACCTCAATTCTTACACTGATACTGTTAAATACTACTTAAAGCCATATCAAATTAAAGGGGAAACATATATTATAAACATTAAGCAACAAAATGAGTTTGCATAACAATAAAAAAATCTCCTTCACCATAGCATTATCGCTTTTGATCATGTACACAAACGAAACAGGAAAACAAAACCCTAGTCGAAAATTCTCGCTGCAAACTACAATACATCCAATAATGAAATCATAAAACCGCATGGCCAAAAACAACACAGAGAATACTTTACAAACCAAATGGTGAAAAATAACACACAGAATGTAGAAACAAAAGAAAAATCGCACAACTTCATCATAAGGACACCTCGCTTCATTACCTTGGTTGAAAAACTGATGAATGTCGAAGACTTGAGCGGGAGTTCTCTTTCGATACACTGGTGAACAGGCGATAATAGCAAGATGTCTAGGCAATGACAACTTTGGAAAAGGAAAAGTTGAAGATGCGATGATAGAAAAATAACCGGCACTAATAATGGTGTTCTCTTGGGATTAAACAAAGAAAAATAAACCGCTTCCTCTAAAAGTGGAAAAATCATTGCACCCAAGGGCATATCGTCAAACCAAGTCGCACTTGCCACAACTTCCCATGCAAGGGCAATTTCGTCGAAAAAAATTCAAAATCAACACTGTCAATCACCATTTCAGCCCTGGGGGGGTTTGAAAATCATTCTATTCAAAAGGAGGGGTTTTTTTATGGATATTCAAATTAAGGAGGGGTTGTGCATATTGCAAAATTTGGGGGTTTTTTTTTTGTAATTTCCAGTTTAATATATAATACAAATATTAAATTAACGTGCAATTTGCACACTCATCACACACACACACACACACACACACACACACACACACACACATATATATATATTACTCAATTTAATTTTATATTATCATAAAAAATCTGCCCAAACATGCAAACCGAATTATATATATAAATCAATAAATTCAAGTAATAAGGTTTAATCCAAAAGATCTAATCAACCACAGATCCAAAATAATTCTAAAACAAGATTACTGATGGAACTTGATAATAATCCCTATGAAAAGCCACGATCTTCTTGGAAATTATTTGGGAACAAATGAAAATAGCGGAAGCGTACCTATACTTGAATCCATTGATGCAGAGGGTCTTGTGATTCTTTTAACTAATTACATGCAGAGAGGGGAGATGAGAGCCTTAATACAGAGGAAACCCTAATTCTGAATCTGAATTGTTCGCACTCATTCAGGGGCCGCACTGTATTTATAAGAAATATTTGTGGGGCTAATTACAAGTCTGTCTATCATAGATTTGATGCTTTTACCCTCATAAATTCCATACATCATATTATTATTATTATTATTATTATTATTATTATTATTATATAAATCCACACATCTGGTTGAGATAATTAGAATCATATCCAAACTTTAATTAGATCACAACAATTAGGTCCATTCAAAATTAAATATGATAAGATATATATAATTATAAATATTAGTTGTGTATGTCTACACAACTTATGCACATATATCTTTAGATCTGTACATGATGTGTGATCCACAATTATAAATTTGGTTTGCATCATGAATTCAAATGCAATATGCTTCCACTATTTTTTTTCTTTTTTTTTTTGTTCCCAGATAATTTCCATTCACCAAGATCCTAGCTTTTCGTAGGGATTATTCCTATTAAGAAATCCATTAAGTTTTCATCAAGTGGTAATAGAGCGATCTTGTTTTGAAATTATTTGGGATCTATGTTTGATTCAATCTTTCAGATTACATCTTAATACTTGAATTTATTGATATATATACATATATATAATTTGGTTTGGATGTTTAGGCTGGGTTTTTCAAGCTGGGCACCTTTAAAGTTTGGATTAATGTCTGTTTTGGGTTTTTAAAATGAGACTATATTTATTTAGAAGTTTCAACTGAATGAAGTCAAGTTCCAGCATTCATATCATAAATGTAAAATATTAAAATACCTTCAATTTTTTTTTGTTAAAAACATTATTATTATTATTATTATTATTATTATTATTATTATTATTATTATTATTATTATTATAATAAAAATAAACCCATGGTATGTTTGTTAAAATATGTGCCATATATAAAAGTTAACATTTTATATTGATAAAAATTTGAAATATTATTTTAACTCAAGTTACAACATTAACAAATTTTGACTGAGGGTTATAAATTATATTAAAAAAACATAGGCAAAAACCTCTTAAACTAATGACATAAGATTAGTTTAAGTGGTAGGTTAACGTGTAAATTTTGACTGAAGGACATACTAAACTTGAGTTTTTTTTTTCACACTATTTGATTTTTATTTTTATAAAACATTGACCTCTTTCAAGGGTTACAAGTTATACTTTACTAGTGTATAGACTTACGCTAACGCTAAGGGTTCAATATATTAAAAGGGTGTACTAACATTGATAATATAAAATTTTAAAGCATTATTAATATGGGAAGTATATTATCAAATTTTAAAATATATATGAAACTTTTTTCTTATTATTTTTAATTTTAAGACAAAATTATAGGGGAAAATATTATTTCAATAAATCTTCTAAAATATAATAATTAAATATTCAATACCAGCCATATTTTAGTGTTAATTCTTTTCCAATTGTTTTAATTTTTTTAAGTATTCTTGCTAATTATGGTATTTTTCATATATTCATTTCCAAACCTTACAAATTATAAGAAATATTTTCATTTTTTCTTTGAGCAAGAAATGATATTGTGAAATTTTGAATATAGTAAAGATTTTATAATAATTATTTCTATATATTTGTATTACTGGATTATCTAAAAATCAAATAAAATTATCTTAATAGATGCTCTCAAAGAACATAATGTCTTACAGTTAAGAAAGAAGGGTACTTGTCTCCATGACAAACCATAGAGAGGTCCTTGTCAATAGGCAAGAAAACATTATTTGTCTTTGATTAGTTAGGACATAGCCTATGCTTTTTTACTACAATGTGTAGTTCTTGTTTTTTCCTTAGCCTATATGTAAGGATCCCTTCACCATTCACATGTTACCCTTATGTGTCTCTTGTTCCTTGTCTTTCCATTCCTAACTTTTTTTTCTACCTTTTTTCTATTTTTATTTTTCTTGTTTTGGTTTCAAACTTGATAATCTTATGTGCAGGGAAGAAAGTGATGTTTTTGTCTCAAAGTAAAAAAAGAAAAAAAACCCACACATTAACCAATATAATATATATATATATATATATATATATATATACTAATCATCCATGATGCAATAGTGATTCTAATTATCTATAAATAAACAAAGAGGGATTGAGTATATATTTATATTTTATAGTTATAGATCCATTTGGTTCACATCAAATGGAATAAATATTATTTTTGCATAGAAGAATATAGTTTCTAGCTTTCCTTAAAAAAAATTCTCATATTTTTTTGTCACAAATTTATTGTTTAAAAAAAAAAAAGAAATAAAAGCCTCCATCAAGATTTCACAAGTTATACTTGTGTATCTCCTATTCATCTTTAAGTAAAGATGTACTACGTAGTATGCCACATGTGATCATCGTATATATTCGGGTTATCAAATTATAATAAAAATTAAAGATAAAGATAAAATCGCAATTTTTTAAAAGTGGGTCAGAAAAAAAACATGCGAGAATATAAAATTGTTTATCTATATCTATATGCCAAAGATTACAATTATATGTATATCAAATGGAAGTGCAACAAAAAAGAAAAAAAAATCAAAGTAACAACCAATCAAAAGCTTACAAATGTCAACCAAAAAGCCATTTAATGCACTACTATTAGTGGGGGATAGTTTAATATATATAATAATAATATATTAGTAGGGCGGCCCGCGCTTATGTTGCTCGTATATGTAAATATATAAATATTTGATTTTGTAAATATATAAATAATTTTTTTATAAATTAAATAAATTAAAGATATATAGGGTCTAATAATAATAAAATTTAACATGAATTTTATTTTAAAATAAACACATATAAAGTTTTTAAATAAGTAGTAGTGATTAAATATTATAAAGTTTGTTAATAATAAAATACAATAAAATGCACACACATGTAAAACTATCTTTGATATTGGTTCTTCTCAATTTTTTTAATTTATAACTAAAAACGCATCTTTTATTTGTCTTTGCAAACAAATATAATGTAATGTTATTTTCTCATTAATATTAAAAAACATTTGGGGCTTATTTGTTCATTAATCTTTTTTGTCACTCACTTGCTCTTAATTTTTTTTTTTAAATGTTATCCAGGGTAAAGGCTAGTGGAATTTGGTGCTATGATGTTGAAGTTAAAACATCATCTTCTATTTTTAGTTGTTTAGCCCCATAAATTCTATAGTTAAGGGGTTTTTCTTGTATTGTTTTCTTTGAGAGGTCTATAATAAAAATAATTATCATCTTTTAATTGGCGTACTTTTGACTTGGAGATTTCTTAAGCAAATTGTAATGAGGAAAAATATATGCGAGCGAGAATCTCAACTTGTTTGTAAAAAATAGTTATTCTCATTTGTCCAATGGCATCCTTAATATATAACTAATGGAAGATGTATTATGTAGATTTATAAATAAGTGTGCTAGAGTATATATGTAAATTAAAATAGTGAATAAACATAGAAAATATGCATCTCAAAGGGGGCTATTACGTCATTTGTGGTATTTTTTCCCATCTTTTTTGCAATAAATTTTTTTTCCCATTCTTCAAGTGTTTTTAGCCATTCATTGCAAACAATATAGTACCAACTGCTACATATGTCGTCGATATTTTCTATTTTAATGCACATTGAAATAGAGTTTCATGGAGAAATTTGAAAAAAAAAATGTGTGTGTGTCGATTGAATTATAAGATATAAATTTAAGTAAATATATATGGCCATTGAATTATAAGATATAAATTTGAGTAAATCATTCTTGAGTTTTCTCAGAAGGGAAGATATTTTCCTTGATGATGTTTGGATTAAAACATAGAAGTTGTTCAATTGTTGCTATTGTAGTTTGGTTATTTTTAATGTGCGCCTCAACAATTCATTGTCAAATATTTGAATATTGTTTTATAGTAGATGAATCCATGTATAGGGAAAAGGAAATACATTGTGCCACTATTGTATGGTAGATGAATATTTTTTATGATAGAAATGAATTTAATATTTTATTAATAGGCATTATAGTATACAACCATTTATTGTCATATTATTGTACTTACATTTTTTACATATTAATTTCTTAATTGATTCAATTGCATATACCAATTGAGTATATAAGAAAAATATGCTAGCTAATAACTCATTTGAGAATTAATGCTACTTGTGTTTATATATATTCATTCTCTTCCTCCGAAGGAGAAGGTGGTGGAGGCGGCGGTGGAGAAGGTGGAGAAGGCATAGTCAGAAACATATAGTAAAAATTAGTCCAAACTCTATTGATACCACTCAAGGTGATAGACGACATGTCATAAGCTAGTGCTGCTTCCTCTGGTGTATCAAATGTGCCTAACCAGTGTTTTTTTCCTAGTATAAAGGTTTCTAATTTCCGTTGCATAATGTCCCTATGGCCTCCTTCGTACTCCTAAGTACTACGTCGATGCTCTAGATCGTCTTCTCTGGTGACGGGGATGGATGATGCATTGTAAGTCAGCCATGTCCATAGATGTGCAATGCTAATTGTTGCAAGAGTGTTTAGTATCCTAACTTTATACATAGTTACATGCAATCATATATATATATATATATATATATATATATATATATATCTTAAACTTGTAGTTTATAAAGCACTGCTACTTTACTTTCATAAACAGTGTGGCATTAATATATTTTAGATTTATAATTCATATTGATGATTTAATGATAAAATTATAAATTTTTAACATAAAAAAATTAATGACATTTTATATAATACATATATAAAGTTATTATTAGATATTATTGAAAAAACAATGACCATAAACACTGAAAAAGATCTCCAAGAACTCTCCAGATGGAGATGGAACATTATATACAGTTATAAATAGTATGGAGTATAGTATAAAGTCAAATAAAATTTAATAATAAATTATTAATATTTTTTTCTACTGCAAAATCAGATTTTAGAATTGTAAAACATAAAAGATGGTATTTTTCATGTCTAATAGAAACAAAACATCATTGGGATTATACTCAATAATGGAGTTTATAATATATTATAACGTATTGGATGAGATGTAGGTGTTGATAAATCGGGTGAGCTTTAAATATTAGATAATATTTACAAAATATTGTGATAAATAATATTACACTATATATATATATATATATATATATATATCACAGAATATTTGTAATAAACCTCAGAAAAGATATGAAAGCCAGTCTATGTTTCTTTCATTGATTCTATAGAAAGAATGTCTTGATTTTTAATTATTAATTTTGTTAATATTATTTCTGTATAATTACATGTTAATGGGCATATGTATTAAACGATTCAAAATAGCATCGTATCAAAAACTTTACATGTTAATGGGAACTATTGAATGAAACAACAATATTTCATTATGAGCTATCGTCAGGGACGGAACCAGGATTATTTGATAAGGGGGGCTGAGGTAAAATTAAAAAAAATGGAATTTAGTCTACATAACAATTGTTTTCGATACAAAATAATGCGATATTGTGACATTTAATTAAAATAATTACAAAAAACAAAAAATGTTTATCTATGCACACTCAAGCTAGAACTGCCATCTGTGCAACACATACTACTCAGAGGAGGTAACTAAATATCATATGTACCTTTGCATTAGGCAAAGCGATGGGGGTTCCAAAACCGTAACCCTTGTGTTTCTTCCAAACTTTAAAAACACATTTATTGTTAATTTATTCATAAATCCGGTTGTCATCTTAATTTGTATCAAAAGCAAGGGTTTTCTTTGATGATAAACCCATATTTCAGTTTGGATCGGCATGAAATGAATTTACAATTTGATAATTGAATTTATTCAATGATCATAAGTTCATAACCACATTCTCTTTTCATTGTATGCAAAACAAATCTGTTGTTATTATTATTATTATTATTATTATTATTATTATTATTATTATTATTATTATTATTTTGCTGACTCTAGTTAGAATTAGTGAAAACTTATGAATAAAAAGATAATAAAAAATAAATAAATTTATTGTAACTTGTGGTAATAAAAAACTTTAAAGGAAAAAATATATATTTATAACCGAGTAAAATTGAATTATCTATGAAAATTTACTTGATTTCAATTTTTAATTGATATATATTTTATTTCTCTTCTTATTTTTCTCTTTTTTTTTAAATAAATGCATTTGTTGTCAATATACTGAAAGCAAGATTCAATGGCCTAAAAACCTGATAAATAAAAGAAAATAAATAATAAATAAATTTATTACAATTTATTTCAATAAAAAAGAAAATGAGAAGAGAAAACATATAAACAAGTTAACTCGAATGACCGGTGAACTCACATATGATTTTAATTTTTAATTAATATATATCTCAAGGAAAAATAATGGATGCATTTATTGTCATCATATCAAGAGGATGGCTCAATTGGGTGAAAACTTGCGAATGAAAAAAAATATATTTATAAGAAAGTAAAATTGAATTATCAGTGAAAATTAAATATGATTTTTTTTCATTGTATAACTAACAACAAAAAAAAATGGAGGTTATATTTTAAAAAAAGTGGGAGTAATGACTAAATATGAAAAAAAATCAAGGGTTTAAATTGAAATTTTTGAGAACTTCTCGCCAATAATTTGAAACCCTGCTTCACTCCCGAGCTTCTCCCATCGATCTCCAATGGCGGCAGCGTCGCGGTGCTTGCTCTCCTGAGTCTCCTCCAGCCTCGTGCACGCTCTCCGACCCTCTCCTTCTCTCTGCCCTGCCGCTGCGATCGTGCTAGCGCACCTCGCCCCTCGCTGTGTTCCCTCGCTGCCGAAGACAACTACCGGGTCTTCCAGTCACACAAGGATGACCACCGGTGGCTGAGGGGGGGCTGAAGCCCCTGCTAGCCCCCCTTAGTTCCTCCCTGGCTATCGTATCTGTAAAATAGTATAGATGTTGCTCTGGAACACCAGTCCCATAAGTTGTAACCTATATTATGTAAGGTCACCCTCGCTAATATTAATTAACTAATGTTATATACTTTGTTTCTTTCTATCTTAAAGCATTTTAGATATAGTTGTATCTTTCTATATTAAGTAAGGCCACCCTGGCTAATTATCTATTTATTTGTTTATCCATGTCCACCCTCTCCAAATTTGTAATTTTTTTAAATTATTATGAAACACAGCAAAAAAGGTTTTAAATATTTTTAAAATTCCATTTATCTTTGATATCAGTACACTTTTTTATATTGATAATCTTAAAAAACAATAAAATTTCATTTAAGATGCTAAAAGAGAATTAATTTTTATTAATGCAAAGGAGAATGAATTATAATTATAAAATATGAAAATTTTTAAATTTACCTTAACACAATTAAAAATTTAAAATAAAATACTACAAATTTTAAGGTTTTATAAGGAATGAAAATAAACTTGCAATTTCGATAAAAAAAACCAAAAAGTATTAAATTGGAAATAGGAGTAGTAATGGATCTCCTTTTCAAGAAGTTTTCATATTTTTTTTTAAAAAACATCAATCCAATCATATAAATGTCTTCTTTTGTGTCACTAACATAATTACAAACCCACTTCAGTGGACAATTTTGTAATTAGCATCCTTTTAATCATTTATAAACGTTGCTAATTATTTTGTTTAACAAAAGACCAAAACTGTATGAAAAAAAAATGGTGAACGACTCAAAATTAAAGTGAGGGAAATCCCCCCCCCCCCCCCCCCCCCCACCAACATTCCTAAAATTCACTTTAAGAAATCTTACATTCCCTCAAACTCTCTTCGTTATTTAAAAAATAAATAAATAAACACCAGACCATGGTCAAAGCTAGCAATTAACAATCAAAGCAAACATATTTTGTGGAACTTCAAAACATACTAATTCACAATCAAAGCAAATATATTATATGGAATTGCACAAAATAGTAGAAGAAACAAAAGAAGAAGAAGAAGATTGAAAGAAATTATGCACCGTATCTGAGATTGAATCACGTAGCGCTACAATGATTTTTTTTGAAACAGAGAGCAAAGCTAGAAAAAACAAAAGCACACAGATTTAAAAACTAAGATTTCTGCTTCTGCAAATGTCATCCAGCCAATAAGGTCTCTCACAGCCTTGAAAGTGGACAGAAAGTTGCACAATGATTCTTCCAGAATTTGCGAGCGCATCAACAACTACATTGTCCTCCCGAATAATGAGATTAAAGTGCAAATTGGGGAATGAGCTCAATAGATGTTTCAAAGTAGAGAATTGAGAATGTAGATGCCAGGAAACACAGGCATTGTAGTTCTTCAGCAAGTTGGGAATGCCCAGACAGTCACAGAAGACGCGGTCCGGAATCCAGTCATGATTCTTGCATATTTGGAGAAAGAGATTAATAGCAGCCATCTCAGCCATGATAGGAGTGTCGTTCTTAGCTCCTATTGAACCTGCAATTAAGATGGAAGTAAGATTAGCTATGATAATGAACCCTAATACAGACGGGGAGGATTTGGATATCCATGAAGCATCAATGAAAATTGATATAGAAATAATGCTGCTCTTTTAGGATATTCCCTGAAAGAAAGCATGTCAAGTTCAGAACACAGGGACCAAGCTCTGGGAACGATACTTTTAGCATCAAAGGAGCAATTTTTGAAGATTAAGTTGCATCTTTGTTTCCAAATTAACCAGGCAACTGTAGCGATTAATGCTTGCACCCTTGGTCTACGAGCCCGACCAAAATTTTGCTCCAAAAGCCAACCACTTGTACTCAGAGTATTAATCAAGTCAACATTGAGATCTAACTTAGCAAAAAGCTCATCCCAACCTTGAGTTACTTTGCAGCAATTCCAGAGAAGATGTTCAGAAGTTTCCACCCAAAGATAGCGGACAAATACTACTAGGCCCAATGTTCAATTGATATAAGAGCTCACCAGTGGGGAGTCTACCATGGGCAAGTTTCCAAATGAAAATTTTAACTCTAGGCATCACCCGCAATTTCCAAATCGAGGACCAACCAAGCCATAATTCATCAGTATAAGTACTCTTACTAATGAGATCATACACCGCGGAAGCAATGGAAGATTGATGAGAGGAATGGTTCCAGATCCAGAAGTTGTTTCCTTTAGTAAGAATATTAGTCTTCTTGATTTCATCCCAATTCACATCACTACCAAACAAACTGATCAAAGTAGTAGTGCTAAAAACATTTTGATCAAGGATGTCATGAAACTGATAGCTATCAAATTGTGGTGACATATTAAGATATGTAGGCTTCTGGGAGATAGGGATATAAAAAATGCAGGGGTCATTCCAAAGATCACTGGAAGTAGGATTGCAGGAAAGTAATTTAAGATTGGGTTTTAAGAAATTAGCAGTCCTGCAAAATGGAATGATAAAACCATGAAGAGTGCTTAGGCTTAGCAGGGTTCCAAATTTGCCAACCAGCATATTTTAAATTGAAAATTTTGACCCAGAGCTTATCAACCGAGTTGAGTATGGCAAAAAGGTTTTTGGCCATAAGCGAGTGTTGAGTAAGACGAAGATTCCAAAGACCTAAACCCTCCTCAAATTTTTTAAGCGTAGTAACTGTCCATCAAATTGAGTGAAAGCCAGAACTGTTGCTTGTCCTATCCCAGAGAAAGCATCTAGCCATCTTGGAAATATTGTCTAGAATATTGTATGGAAGATTCATAACTGAAAGAATATAATTGGGGATAGTAAATATGGAACTGTTAATAAGGACATCCCTTCCAGCCATAGAAAGAGAAGAATGATTCCAACTATGAATGGTCTTTCTAACTTTGGCAGGGATGTGTTGAAAAGTTGGTTAATTTGAAGCTTTCTAGGGGAGATAGGAACTCCCAAGTATTTGAAAAGAAATATCCCAATGCTTATGCCAAGGATACCAGATATGGCTTTGACAAGCCGATTGTTACACCAAGAAGGGAGATAAATAGCTGATTTAAGGAGGTTAGGCTTTTACCCGGTGAGATTTTGGTAAACATTAAGACAAAAAAGGAAATTCCTGGCATTTTTTCTAGAGGCCTTAGTAATAAGAATGAGGTCATCTGCAAACATTAGATGATTGAAATTATTAGGGAGACTTCTATTAAATACACTAATCAAATCCATAGAAAGGGCCCTATTAAGGATAGTAGTAAGATTTTTGGAAACTAGGATGAACAACAAGGGAGAAATAGGGTCGCCTTGTCTAACCCCTCTACTACTTTTGAACCAAGAAGAAGTTTTACCATTAATGATTAAAGAAAAAGAGGCTGATGAGAGACAAAAATTAATCCAGGTAATCAAAAAATCAGGGAAGTACATTCTCTGAAGGGTAGCAAGAATTGCCGGCCACTCAATAGTATCAAAGGATTTTTCAATATCAATTTTACATATCATCATTGGGGGGTTATAGGAATCAGTTTCTAGGCTATGAGCTACTTCTTGGGCTGCGATAATATTGTCAACAGCGCCCCGCCTAGGAATGAAGCCACTCTGCTCCGGACCAATAAGCTTATGAATAACCATCCTCAAACGATTAGACAATAGTTTAGATATGATTTTATAGCACACATTGCAGAGGGAGATGGGTCTAAAATTAGTAAAAGAAATAGGATTGGGCTTTTTAGGAATTAGAACAACATAGGTTTTGCCCCAAGAATTAGGAAGGTGACCAATCGTAAAAAAATCAGATATGGCATGAAATAAATGATCACCAATTTGGTTCCAGTAAAAGCTATAAAATTCAACATTAATCCCATCCAAACCTGGACTTTTACCACGGGCCATGGAGTTAAGAGTTTTGAAAACTCCCCTTCTGAGAGTGGCCTAGTCAAGAACTTCCTATGCTGGCTAACCTTACAGGTGTTGTGGAAGTAGCGAGTATTATTGTCCCCCTTGGTCAACCATTGGGCCTTGGCTCTCTGACCCAGTAAATGTTCTGCTAACGCAATAGGGCATTATGTCGATTATAAAGAGCCCGCAACCAGGTATCATGCTAGATCATGTAAAGTAGCATCATCATACTCAAGCCTAGAGATTTCAATTTGAATATTCATAATCTCAGCTTCAATGAAACTTAGCCCTGTTCTTTTTCACCTGAGAATATTTTTTTTTAGTACAAGAGAGAGAGTGCATAAAAGCATGCATAGGAGAGGGAGAGGTAGAATTATTCCAGCACTGAGCACAACGCTGTGACAACCTTCATAATCTAACAAAAAATTCTCAAAGCGAAATTTTTTTTAGCCGAAATAGTAGGGTCGCAAACATGCAAAAGTAAAGGTGAGTGATCAGAGTTAATGCGAGGAAGAGGAGAATTAGAATAATATTTGAAAATCAAAATCGAATTAGTGTTGGCAAGGAGGCGATCGAGTCTTGCCCATCTGCCGGCCAGACCCTATCGGCCATTGCACCATGTGAAAATATCACCAGTAAACCCCAAATCATGCAAGTTATTATCACAAATAAAATTGAAGAAAAGGTTCGCTTTAGAAGAGTAATTAGCATAATCTCCCCTCTCGTGTTCATCAGGACTAGTAATGGCATTGAAGTCACCATTCAGGAGACAAGGAAAGCCAAGGGGGATAATTTACTAAGAGAATTCCAAAGTTTTTATGGTAAAAAATCACCTGAGAGTTGTAGATTGTGGACAAGACCCAAGTCAAGCCGTTACCAGAAATAACAAGGTGGAGGGCCCAGCGAGAGGTTGCAATCGGAGTTACAATACCCACTAAGCATTTCAAGATAACAAGAATGCCTCCTGAAAAACCATTTGAGGGGATGGCCGCCTATTCCCAACTTTGTTTAAGTTTAGCACAGAAACGGTGAAGTCGGGAGATAGAGGTTTTAGTTTCCACTAGAGAGAGGAAGTCTGGGCTCATCTTCTTTATAAAGTCAAGAATACGATCCCCGGTTCGTCGGTTGGAGAGACCCATACAATTCCAAGATAAAATTTTAAGATTCATGAAGAAAAATAGATAAAGGTAGTAACCAAAGAAAAAGAGGAAGATTAGATAAGGGGAGAGCTTCTCCCTTTCTTCGGCTTCTTTCCCCTTTTCGAAGGGGCTCTGTGTGCCATGGCTTCAGATTTAGCATCTTTCTGGTAGCGGCCAAGAGTCATGCCATCATCCGCCTCTTGGATAGCATCAAGGTCCTTAGAAGAGGAGTCTTCCATAGTAAGTTCATTGGAAGGAGACCCAGCAAGGACATTCACGATTTTGTCTACAGTTAGGAGATGATGATCCTGAGAGGCAGAGTCTCCAGGGGGAGAAGAAGGATGCATCGTCACAGAGGAAATAAGCATAGGTTCTATCGAAGGACCAGGATCATTGTTACTGCGCGAGGATTCTCCTTTTTCAAGAAGCAACGGGCGACCTATCCCAAGACCACTAGGATGATCAGTAATGGGAGCCAACAAAGAAATCTTTTGGATGTCATCTTCGCAGAGATCGAGGGAAAAAGGTGATGGGTTAGGCAGCTTCTCAATGGAACAGGGAGCATCATCACTATTAGCCTCGGGACCAGCAGCATCGGGACGTGAAACAGCAATAGCGGGGGTTAATTTATCACTTAAAGGACAAGAAGGCCCTTCAGTGACAGAGGAAATGCCACGTGTTGATTGCATGTGGGAATTTTCACCCGCGTGTTGGTTTGGGTTCCATGCAGTATGTTTATGCGAGGTTTAAGCTAGGCTTCAAACTCGAAATTAGAATCAGAATGTAGATTGGCGACAATAGGCGCACCAGCAGAACCATCCTGTCTTATACTGGCCTCATCAGCTTGCATCATCGGGTCAGCTTGCACCATCTCCATCTCCATCTCGACAGGATTAGAGGGCACATGCTTTCCCGGATGCACGCGACTGCTAGTAGAAGAATAGTGTGCTTCGCCGTGACCAATTTTGCCACATCTGTAACAAAACACAGGGATTTTTTCATATAACACAAGAACAAAAATAGAAAAACCACCATACTTAACCCAGGTCCCAGGTTGATGGGGCTATTCTAGATCTAATTCCACACAAACTCAAGCAAATTTAGCTCTTGAACGATCGATAGTATACTCGTCAACTTTAAGAACTTGACCGAACTGAGAAGCTACTTGCTCTAAGGTTTCCCCACTCCAAAGCTACATGGGCAAGTGATAAATTTGATCAACACCGCCGCCATGGAGAGTTTTTCAAACACCGGCTGGAAGCATTCCGACCAAGGTGACAATTGAAGTATGGGTCCGGCTACAGACCAAAGCCCGTCCCATAAGAGCTTGCATTACACTTCTTGCGACTCACAACGGATATAGTAAAAGCCATTCGGGAGATCAGCCACAAAGAAATCACCAAGGCCCATCCACGCATCGGCAAGGGCAAGTTTAGCTTGATCAATGGGCAAAGCCTTACCCAGAAATTTGGCATACAAAGAGGACTGCATACTAGCCTTAGCCTGCATCCAAAGATCATTGTCAATTGAAACAAAAGAAACACAGTGATTCTTAACCTTGTCAAAGTGTGTCTTGGTGAGATGGGGTGGATGGACGAACAGATTTGGTCTGTTTCCTGAGCCAACGACATTTACCTAGGAGGATCCCGATCTATCACTAGGGCGAGGAGGAGGAGGAGGCCCAGGCCCCTCCCCCCTAGAAGCCATTAGAAGAACAAGGGCAACAAACGCTCAGGAGGAGTTTGCCAGGAACGAGGGCAACAAGCGGGTGTTGTTTAAGTAGCGCTACAATGATGGTGAGCCCAGGCAAACACAAATTCACGCCCATGGATCTCGCACCTTCACAGTTTATTTCCCACACAAATATTGCCAAAAACCATGGAAACTTATCTTCGTCCCACCAACCAAAGCTGGAGATGGGGCCGGTTTCTTTTTGTTCTTGTTCATATGCTATTTGTAGGCAGATTTCGCCGTGGTTCACACTAAAGCTGTGGGTATCTTTAAATGCATAAATAAATTATTTTCATAAATTAGAGTCAATAAAGATAAATGATGTCTAATAATAATAATAAAATTTAGCATGAATTATAATTTAAAATAAATACACGTATAATTTTTTTAGATAAAAATATGTTCTAAGATAATATTAGAGAAAAAATTCAAACATTGCAATAATTTAAAAAATAGTACATAAAAACCACATATGTATTTTACATGAAGAAAATTAAAAAAAAAATTGAATACCTCTTCACACATAGATTTCAATATTTTCCTTTTTTGCATTTAAATAGTACAAAACAAACACAGACAAAGTCTAATTTTGGAATGAAATTCAAGCATAAATATATAGAATTTTAGAAAAGGAAAAATAGTGCTTCAAGAATTCAGGCAAAAAAATGAGTACATATTTTTTTCTAGTCGCATACCTTTCATTTAAAAAAAATTAAATAAAAAATGAAGGGAAATTAATGAAAGGAAATTGATAAGAGCTTGTGTTATAGTAATGCAAAGCGTTATTATCTTACAATGAGCATACCTTTTATCAGATTTTATCACTAAATGGTGTCCATTTGTGTATTCTTATGCATTATAGGTTTGTGGAGCTAATTTGGAAAAGAAGAACGAAGTTAGATCGTGTTCGCCATTGTTGGGAAGGTTTCGGACCAAGCAAGGAACAAGGCACGAGCCTAGACTTGTGAGTGTGTGCCAACCTCCTTTGGAGGGGCACAAAGGCAGTCACATTCACAACAAGTCTAACTCGTGTTGCTTAGGAGAACTTCACCAAGAAGGAGACTTGAAGCAATCGGCACGATCTACCATTGATTGTGTGCCCAAATCAATGGCCTCGATGAAGAACAACGGATTCGAGAGCGTTTCGGTGAGTCACTGTAGCAGCAATGCAGCTTTGTTACTGTAGCAAAACACACAGGTGTGTTACTGTAGCTTGTTACTGTTCACTTCTGCCGAAAAACAGGATTTCAAAGAGTTAACACGGGCGTGTGGAAATTACACACGGCCGTGTGAATTAATTTTTCAGCAACCTAGAAACTTCACACGGGCGTGTGGAAATTCCACACGGCCGTGTGAAATCCCGATAAGTCCAATTTTAAAGCCGCGACTCAACATTATAAATGCCCGATTTTGGAGACTTTTTGAGATATCTTGGACCTAACTTTCTCCCCAACTTCTGGAGAGTGTGGCTGGGGTTTCGGAGAGGACTTCATGGAGGTTTGGAGCGCGTCATTGGCATCGTCATCGACGTTCGGCGGCTGCACAAGACCACGACCACACCATACGCAAGGGGGTTTTCATCAATGTCTTTAATTTATGCTTTCTTTTATACTTTGATGAATATGTATAGCTCCATGAGGAGCTAAACCCCTCGTGGGTATTCGGACTTGTAAAACCCTAGGATTATTATGTTTCTATGACATTGCTATTATGCTTTTCCATTACTGATGAATAAATTCGAGTTTCAATTTTAATTATCTTTTGCAATTGCTTTCCCTTAGCCGTGACACTAGGGTTGAGAATAATCTAGGTTACCCTGTGGAGGTGTGACAACTCCTATAGGGTTAGACTACTTAAGATTGAAGAGGGTTGAGAGGTTGAGTCATGAGGTAGCGAAGCGTCCCCTTTCCTCTCCAGTGTGATTTCTCCTTACCTCCGTTTCCTTGATTTCTTAGCGATCGAAGTAGAGTCAAGTACTAAGAGATGCACTCCCTTGCTAAGAGTTGAGTAAATCCTAGGACTAGGGCTTAACTTAGATTAGGGTTCTTCCACCTGGACCAAAGGGTTAGAACTACACATAGGAACATATTTTACCACTAGGAATCCCTAGAGCTTAAAGCAATCCCACGTAGTGTTAGGCTTAGGTAGATATACTCCCCTGGGGCTTAGTTGCATGAACAACAGAGTGAAGGGTTGACGTGAATCCTAATGCCTGGACATAGTGTTGGGGTTAGCCACGGTTGACCTTAGGTTTGGGACCATGAGTTTAAGGATATCCTCGACTCAATTAACATCATTAGGAAAGTATAATAGCATAGCCTTGAACTAGAAGCATAAGTCCTAGAGGTAACTTGTCCGGATACCCTATTTCATCCATTACTAGTCTTTCTCTAATTCACTCCTTCTTGCACTTTCTTGTCTTCCATCTCTCTATTTAATTTCTTGTTTTTTTTTATCATATTTGTTTCCATAATTCACTCATCAATTCTATTTTCACTTTTTCGTACACCGCACAACTAGATAGCGAAATCTCATGTCTTAAATCTCTATTCCCTGTGGATTCGACTACCCACTCACCAGGGTAATTTTATTACTTCGAGAAGCCTGTGCACTTGTGGGATACACGCAAGGGATCGTGTCAGAAATATAACCATCTCTAATGTTGGCTCTGTACATAAATTTTCTACTTCTTTCTTTTCTTATACCTTGAGATATTTTTTTGCACTTTTAATTTACAAAAAATAATCTTAAGATGCACCAAATTGACATACTTACTGGTGAGCTTAGATATGTTGGAGTTCTAACTTAGGAGTTGATTCTAGCTCTAACTGATATATTGATTCTAGCTTGAAGTCTGCATAGGCTACTGGATTCGTTTGTGATTATGATAGTGATGAAAGCGAAAAGAGTGGTCATGGCGAGGTAGGGGGTCGATAAGAAGAATTTGAGGTTGGAGGATAAGATATCAAAGACGAAGAATGTGCAGTGACCGTTGGCGATGTTGAAGCAAACTCATAGGGGGAGGATGATGTTCCAGTGGAGTTTCTTGTATTTGTTCTCAAGTTTAAGTTTTTCTCTAGGTTTGTTTTGCATTTAAAATTATGAATAATAGTGTTGCCATCATCTCATGCATTAATTGCATTATCATGTATCAATAATAATAATAATAATAATAATAATAATAATAATAATAATAATAATAATAATAATAATAATAATAATAATAGTAATTGATAATAGTAGTAGTAGTAGTAGTAGTAATAATAATAATAATAATAATAATAATAATAATAATAATAATAATATTAATAATAATAAAATCGTAGAGTGAAAGAGATGTAGTTGCACTTGTTTAATGAATATGTGATTGTTAAACTATTTGTTTTTAAAAAATTATTTATATATTCTCACAAAAATCTAATTAAATTATATATTGTTTCTACTAATGTACATATCTAAATATAATATTATCCTTTGTAAAGGAAATTATATATATATATATATATATATATATATATATATACCTTGATTAATGTTTTCAACTGACTACAAAGAAGTTAGGTGAGATGAATAATTGCCTCAACTAAGTATTATATAGGATGTGTGATTATTGTATCACATGTTAATGTATACAATTCATTACTGCATATTTAGATTTTTAAAACGCCAATACACAAAAGATGGGTAAATTTTTTGAAAGGTCACCCAGCTTTAGTTTTTGTGCAAATAGATCACCCAGCTTCATTTGAAGCAATTTGATCACTCACTTTCAATTTGATATCACCGGCAGGTCACCCACTCATTTCCCGAGCCCTCTTGCTCACGTGGTTGCCGGAGGGAGTGAGTCAGGGCTCCCTTGACAAGCTGGATTGCTTACTTGGACACGCCACGTCAGATGAAGCCTGCCAGCTTGAGCAAGATAGGCCACGTCACGCGGGCATCTTCTTCTTCTTTACTCTGGACATCGGACAAGATGTTAGCAAACAGGTGGCTTCTTCTCCTTATCCTTAGGTGTAGGGCTTTTTTCTCCTTAGGTTTAGGGTTTTCTGAATCACTGTCCCAACGTTGAGCAACGGCGCAACACAACCACAAGAAGGTATGATCGAGTGAAGTTTGCTTCGCAGCAATGGCGGTGAACTGGGAAAGAAGGCCAGCAGGTGTTGAGGCATCAGAGTATTGTAAGTCCAGTCCTTCAAACCATATCGATTGTTTTTGGGTATTTTGTTAAATTTTAATTTAGATTTCCCTGATTTGCATAACATTAGTTTTTGGGGCATATAAACACGGTTTGATTTTATATTATTCGGTAGATTTTGTCATTGAGGAATTTAAGGTTAAGGAGATAATTATATGGTGTCTTCTAGGCATAATTTATTTGTATGGTTTGAACATATGCCGACAAAGATTTATGTTTGTTTGTCAGCCTTTGTGATTTTAGGGTTTATTATACTGTGGTCCCAGACAGAGAAGTACTACTTAGGTTATTCTCTCATGTTGTTGTGTTTGTTGATTGAAATTATTACTCAATTTGGTATGATGTATGTATTTATTTGTTAGAGATAATTTGTTTGAATCCTTGGTTTTATTTTTATTTTTATTTTTGGTTTGTTTGACCTTCGCTGGGATTTGTTCATGAAAAAATGGCCAAGGGGTGGCCATGGGTAGCTGAACAGATAAGCTACCCATTATTGTGATGCTTATGATTTTTTTTATAAACCTATTAGTAGTTGGTCTGCTAAGTTGTGTATGAATGTCTATTTGTTCTGCTTGTTTGAATCTTATGTTTTGTTTTTAAGAATTGCACATTACCATTGATGTGGTTTTATTTATTTTTTGTTCTGCTATGAATGGTCATTACATGCAAATTGTTTTTTTAGGTTAGCATAACCATGCTTAATTTCTGCTTAACTTTCTCATGTTAGTATTTTACATTGCTAGAAGCTTGTGATCATGGTAATGGACTTTCACATTGCTTATACTGGTGTGCTGAGCATGGTTTGATTGCATGCATCCCATTTCATATGTTATGAAATTGTGACATAAATAGATAACCTTAGTCTATCTTCCATTTCAGTGCCCACTGCTGACTTGTTCACCATAAAACTGCATTATGAAAAGGGGGGTGAAGAAGGATTTGTAGGGTTTATAGATTTTACTGTGGTGATCAAATTTCAAAGATTGAGCTACTGAACATGGCGAGGGAGTTTCATATAGATGTTACTGGTTGTACCTTATGGTGGCAGACTTAAGAAGTGGGTGTAAGGGGCTGCGTGAGATAAAAAATGACCTAGATGCACTAGACATGGAAAACAATGTAAGCTCTTCAAGGGAGGTATATGACTCTGTTAGGATTGCCAATGGTAGGTCTATTGAAGGAGCTAAGTTTCCTAGTGCTAAGATGGCTGTTTCTGAGGAAAAAGTGGATATAGATGAGGCTGATGATGATGCTGATGATAATGATGATGATGACATAAATGAGGTAGACAGTGATTTGGAGAATGAACTACTTGGAACTGGTAGGAAAAAGAAAAATAATGAAGAAGAAACAGAAGAAGAGGAAGGTAATTTCTATGATTCAGATTATAGTTTTACCAATGATTCTGATGATGAAACCATGGACAATAGAAATAATGCAAGGACAGTGGTAATTGTGGCTGGTGAACCTCCAAACCATGGGAAAGAACAAGATCATGATTCTGATTCTGACCAAAGAGGATCTGAGGAATTAAACTCATGCTCATCCACAGATGAAGAAGGAATGAAGGGTACAAGGCCTAGATATTCAGAGTTTAATGAGGATTGTGACATGAAGAACCCTCAATTTAAAATAGGAATGAAGTTCAAGTCATTCAAATAGTTTAAAGAAGCAGTTTGAAATTACTGGTTTAGAAATCGATATGTCATGAACTTCAGACCCAACTCCCAGAAGAGGTGTAAGGCATTCTGTAAAAAAAAATGCCCTTTTTATTTGTGGGCATCTCCTATGGTCAAGGACAGTAATACAATACATATTAAGTCTGGCCATCTGACTCATGAGTGTTCATGGAAGCATAACAACAGACATGTAAATGCCGAATGGATTGCAAGAACATATTTAGAGCAGTTTAGGGCATACCCTACTTGGAACATTTTTGGGATAATTCAGGCTGTCAAAACCAACCAGGAGGTGGAGATAAGTAGAAATACAGCATATAGGGCAAAATGCTTTGCAATCAAGTAAGTTCAGTGACCTAAGTTACTTGTCATTGTCTTATATTCATATCTTAGAATTAATTTTCATTATGCATGACATTAATGCCAACTAATTGATACTTACTTGTCATGTATGTGTGTGATAAGGCTCATAGATGGTGATGAGCACACACAGTTGACAAGTATTTATGATTACAGATTGGAACTCCAGGAGACCCATCCTGGATCAACTATCCAGTTCAAATGTGATGCAGGACAATTCCAGGCAATGTATGTTTGCCTATCACCACTCAGAGAGGGTTTTCTTGCAGGATGCAGAAGGATAGTTTATGTTGATGGTTGTTTCTTGAAGGGTATATATGGGGACCAGCTCTTGACAGCAGTGGGAATAGATGCAAATGACTGCACCTATCCCATTGCATGGGCAACTGTAAGGAAGGAGAATAAAGATTACTAGAGATGGTTTCTACAACATCTGGCAGAGGACCTTCAGATACATAACAGCAGTGAATGGGCCTTCATGAGTGACAGGCAAAAGGTATGAAGAATTTTAGGAAATTTTACCCTCAATTCATCAATGCTACTTGAATTAAAGCTTTGTTGATTGGTTTTTTAATTTTTGTATGAGAAGTGAACAACATGCATGAATCTTGTAGAAAAACATGCTTTATTTCCTGAATTATTTCCCATTGTATGGGATGAAGACTAAATGTGAGTTGTCATGTGTTTTAAATTAAGTTGACTTTGTATGTAAGCATGAAGATCATTTACTCTGCCAGGTAAACTAAGTTGTTCTTTTTTATGGGCCAAGTATGGTCAGTCAATATCAATTAGTTGTTCTTAATTATACTTAGTTCACATTTTTGTTTGGCAGGCAATGAAGCAGCATCAGTCACAGGATAGTGAGCCAAGCCAGGAAAATCATGTGAACCACCCCATTGATCCACAGGTATTGGAAAATCAATTTTTCTGATTCACACTGTTGTAATGTTTACTTCATATTCTGTAATGGGAATGGCATAATTTTTTCCTCTCCCATGATAGCTAATTTTTTCTGTTTCATTTTTTTTTGTCATGTTTGCTTAAAAGGTTTCATCTATGGGCAGAAGCACCCAGCATGAATTAGCCCCCTCTCGTATATTAGCATCAAGATATGAGAGACCCATCTCACAGGTTAGTATAAACTAAAATTTTTTAAAATGGTACATGCTTACCAAATACATTAATCTTTGTCCTAGGTATTTAACCCATTAGTGGAGACCCACCCCATTGAGACACAACCTACAATGGAGGCTGTAGTAAGGAAGCAAAAATTGACAATGGTAGGGGGCAAAGGTTGCTCAACTTTGAAGGTACAACAACATGGCAAAAGAAACTTTTCTACTGCTGCAGAATAGATCAATCCTCAGAAGGTCCAACTGAAAGAAAAAGAAGTTGAACAAAAGCATAAGGAAGAAGAGCATGTAAAGAAGAAAAGGGCATGGATTCCTTGAGTATTTTCTGTAAAATTTTGTTTAATGACAACAAACTGTCTGTTTGTGTACAAGAACACAAAAAATTGTCAGTAATTCGCTGTTGGAATGAATACCACCATTTCTGTCCTTCAATGGTGTTGTACCCAAACAAATTCCTCTACTTTCAATGAATGTATGTGTTTTGACCTGTTGGAATTCTTTTATTTGCTTCTTTTTCCATTACATATAACAGTGTTTTGCTTCTTTTATTTTCTAGAAATTCAGTAAGGAAGATCAGTGATATTACTTCAGTAATTCATCTTCTTATTGATTGTTTGGCAGAAATCTGATTAGACTATTATTAATATCAACTTGCACAATTTGGAGAATGGTCAGTAATTCACTGATTCAATTATTAATTCTATATTTTATTGTATTCAATACCATTGATTGTATTTGATTGTATTCAGTATACTTTTGTTGTTAGTTTCACTTTGGGAGATAACTGCACCTTTGTAAATCATACAACAACCTTCGCACCTACAACCAATTAGGCTCTTCTGTGTGCATTTTCTTACAAATACTCAGATAATTTCCCACATTTTAATCTCTAATAACATAAAAGATAGACAAAACATTGTTAGATGTTCAATTGTCTCACTAGGATTAAATAGATAAACACAACAATTAAGAAATAGATAGACAATTGCAACTATAATTCAATCTTGCTCATTTAGATGAAGATCTCATCACTGTAACACAGCTAGGGTTTTAAAAATGATTGCACAAAAACTAAACATCCCAGCTAGTGTTTTAACAAGGATTACATACAATCTATCATTCTTTCTAATTATTTACATTGACACACTGGAATCTAAACTTCACAGCTAGGCCATAAAAAAAAAAACAAAAGATGTACGAAGCTCCACTCCTACTTCGAAGCTTGATCTACTTTGAAATATCACCCACTAGCCTGCACATCAACCCTCGTCTTCCCGTTCTCACTGGTTCACCATTTAAGAAAACAAAATCCTCTTGGAGAAGAAGAAGAAGAAGCTGCCCGCGTGACGTGGCCTATCTTGCTCGAGCTGGCGGGCTTCATCTGACGTGGCGTGTCCAGGTAAGCCATCCAGCGTGTCAAGGGAGCCCTGACTCACTCCCTCCGGCAGCCACGTGAGCAAGAGGGCTCAGGAAATGAGTGGGTGACCTGCCGGTGATATCAAATCGAAAGTGAGTGATCAAATTGCTTCAAATTGAAGCTGGGTGATCGATTTGCACAAAAACTAAAGCTGGGTGACCTTTCAAAAAATTTACCCCACAAAAGATGGTACATTTTTATGTTTAATAGAGACAAAACATCATTAGGATGAGAGTCTATAATGTAGTTTATATATAACATATTATAACATATCAGGTGAGATGTAGGTGTTGACAAATTGGATGAGCTTTAAACTATATACACAAACATAGGGTTTTCGTCCTCGTGTGGAACACCAGACCTCTAATTAAAATGTAAATACATATCATTTTTGAACTAATGCTTCCGATATATGTAGACATATAAATAGTTTTTTAATAAATTAAAGGACTTAAAGATAAATAGTGTCTAATAATAATAAAATTTCACATGGATTTTATTTTAAATTAACACACAAAATTTGTCAATAATATAATTCAATAAAATTAACACAAAAAAAAACTAAATTTTAATATAGGGTTTTGCCTTTTTTTTTGGTTTTAAGTTTAAAAATGCATATTTTTTTTGCCTTATAAATAAATGCAACTCTAATGCATTGTTGTTTTTCTTGACAATATAAATTTTTTTCCGTAATGGTTTGTTCATTAATTTTTTTAATAACTCATTTTTTTAAAGACAAAATTAATTCAATTAAGCTACTATAATGATCTTATAAGCTGTGGTTGATATCATCATCGTCCTTCTTAAACAATTAAAACTAAAATTGTCGGGACTGCTTTTGTAGATTCTTTTAATATTCTTATATATTTAAATTAATATAATAATATAAGCATTAAGTTTGTATCCATTTTTATTTATCTATGGGTTGTCCTTTGATTTTTTTATAAATTTTTCATCATAAATTCTCTTATAAAAAATTGATCTTAGGGGAAAAAATATTTGTAAAAAATTTGTGTGCAGTTATTTTAAAATAAAGTCACTGTGATCTTTTATTATTATTAGGCCCTATCTATCTTTAGTTCCTTTAATTTATAAAAAACAATTATTTATATGTTTGCAGATACCCGCATCTTAATTGGCATGCTAGTATCATATCTGTTTAGCTTGTTCTTCCGCTTTATATTTGATAAAATTATCCACAATCCATTATATTTAAAAAACAAAGGTAGAAAAAATGTAGGACATTTGCATATTTAATTATTTTATTGTTGTGTTACTTTCAATCAAGTTTGAATTCATATATGGAGTGCTTGGTTTTTAGGAGTGGATTGGGGGAGGGGTGGATTGGGAGTGAATGAGGGATAGTGGAGTAGGAGTGAGAACGAAGAATGTGTTTGGTTGGTAAGGATTGGAGAGTGTAATTTATTGAAAATGAGAAAAGTAAAGATAGCAAATAAGATAAAATGACACTTATGCGCTTTATGCAATTAAATGATATTGTATATATAATAATGAGTTATTTTTAATTTATATTTTTTAAAACATTAAAAAATATAAGTAATTAATTATCAAAAATTAATATTTAATTTTATAATACTACAACTACATTCTAATTTTAAAATTTAAATATTAATATCATTAATTAGTTATTAATTAATGATGTTAAATATAATGAGTTTTTTAATTATATGTTTTAAAGCATTGAAAAAAATAACTAATTAATCATCAAAAATAAATATGAATAACAACATTGAAAATAATAATAACAACATTACTTTTACTTGCGACCTCTTCTTTTTCATTCCTACATTAGCTTCTTAGTAAATGTAATGTATATACCAACATAAGCTATAACAACATAAGCTTATAAGTTTTGATTTCCAACATTATGAAAGTCTATCACATTGTTCTTGAATTACAATCCATAAAAAATCTCTACCTCGCGATAGTAGATTTTAAAACAAACAACATCATCCAATCAAAGTAAAACAAACTCATGAGATCACATATTACGTGCTCGAGATGACAATCTTGACAATAATACATGACAAAAATGCAGCTTCTTGTTATCTAGCAACCGGAAAATTTTTTCAATTGGTCATCATCTTTAGGCAAAACCTACAAAAAAAAGAATATTACATCATCATTATAAAGAATGTTAAGACAAATAATGGAATAAAAATTTAATTGTGGTTACAAAAAACCTGTAGGATCAACATCGCCTCATCATCAGAAAGACCATCAATCTCAAAAACTACTTGTGGCAACATGTTTTTCATTTTCATAATTTCAGCAAAAGCATCCTCACGTGCTTTCTCATGGACTTCACATGCTTTCTTAGGGGCTTCACGAGCCTCATCGCGAGCTACTTCACATGCAGCGGCATCAGCTAGTGTCTTAAATCCTGGACCAACAATTTCAACGAACTTGTGCAAATTTTGTGAAATTTTATCTGTTGATTGGTCCACAATACTTTTCCTCTTTTGACATGCTCTTGAGGTACTTGTTTTTGATCCTATGGGTGATGGAATCAGAATGGGTTCCTGTGTGGGCATAGAAACATCATCACTTGCAAATTGAAAGAAGTCCGTGTCGTCATCCAATGTGACATTCTCATGTAAATACTTCTCAGCATCATCACCAATATCGCCTCTTGCATTTCCATGTGCTCTATCTCTTGCAAAGACTGCGACAAGATCATTGAAGAAAGGAAAAGTTTTTCCATAAAGACTAGCTGCCTCTTTATGAGTTTGCATTGATGAACAATAAAATTAAAATCTAAATACTATAGATTATAAGATGGTACAAACTAAAATTAAAATTTTTCGTACCTTCACATACTCGTCATAAGCACTTTTCTCACATTCAATAATGCACATCTCTTAGTTCCAAACAAATCCACTTATCTGAAGTATATCCGCTATTGAAGTGGCTTTGCCTCTATAAAATTTAATCCAAGACTCAATGTTAGGAACAACCTTTAATGTCTTGTTGGAATCTTTTCCTTCATCATTCTTTCTAATTAAGCAAAGTACCCATTTCTGAACCCATTTTCAGCTCGCCACATTGGATTTGTAGATAGCTTAACTAAAGCATAAATTAGGGTTTTATCTTCTTCTACAGTCCAGTAGTGTTTGCTTTGACTCCTACCCATAGATTGTGAATCTACATCCATACTAAGCAACAAAAGAAAAATAGAGCTATACTCCCATTACTAATATAAATTGGTCATAAAATCCATCATGTTATACAAACATCAAAATTGTGTTCATCATGTTATACAATACTTGTTGATTCTTCATACAATACAATAGCATTAAAAATTGTGTTCATCATGGCAAACAATACAAAACAAAAGTAATTAACAACTTGATTATGCTCAAGTTGAGCGCCAAATATTAAACATTTCCATGGGCATGTTAAGCCAAAATTGTGTCCATTCATCTGTCGGTTCAACATCCATAATGTTTTCTATATCATCGGGTGTGTTTTCTTCTGGGGTTGCATCACTAATATCATCTTCTGCAGGATCTTCTACCATTTCTTGTCTAATGAAGTTATGAAGCAAACAACAAGCATTTATGATACGCCATTGAGTGGTTATATTATAAAAACTTCGGCTAGATAAGATTTTCCAACGGATTTTTAGAAGACCAAATGTCCTTTTAATTATGTTTCTTGTGCTAGCATGTTTCATACTGAGAAATTCTAGAGGTGTAATTGGTTGATGCCCATCGGCCCAAGAACCTAAGTGGTAACATTGTCCTCAAAACTAGGGCAATTTGCATACCCAGCATCTACTAAGTAGTAGAAACCTAGAAAATAAGGAAATATTTAATATTAGGTAATGGTTCAGAAGCCATTCATTAGTAGGTCTCAAAAAGAAATAGGCTAATTTTTTTTTTTTACCATTAGGAACCTTCAAGCCATTAGGCTTTGTCACTACATCTCTAAGAACCCAACCATCATGAGCTGAACCTTCCCATCCAGACAAGACATATATAAATTGCATGTCTTGACTGCATACGGCGAGGACATTTGTAGTAATTCCAGATTTCCTTGATCTATATCTTGCTTGATCAATTTTGGGTACATTCACACGTATATGTGTCCCATCTAATGCTCCAAGACAATTCTACATTAAATAAAAAATAACTAATTAGTCATATAATATCTAGAACTAACTGAGCATAAGAACTTAGGTCATTACCATAAACCACTTCCACCTAAAGTCGTTTGAGTTTTCATTTACAGGTTCTGGTTTCTTCAAAAGAACAGAGTGACAAAGAATAATTGACTTCAGCACAACATGGAAATGCCGACTAACGGTCTCGCCCGATCGGAGGAAATGAAATTTAATCACTCTATTCTTGACATGATGTGCTATAATGTTCAAAAACATTGCGATCATCTCTTGAACACTAACATTTAATGTACCTCATAGGCCACCGGTTGTAGTTAACAATTGACACAAATTATGAAAACAATGTCGATCCATGCACAACATGTCAATGCATTTAATATCACTTTAAAAAACTGAATGGTGGATGTACTCATGTTGTTTGCGGCTTTTAGTAGATGATGATGAAATCTCATGTTCAATCATTCTTTGTCTATTATTACTTTCCTCTGTTGTATACTTGGCGAGGACAGTACATAAAATATAGAAGTAACATATGATCATTGCACAATAATCCCAAAGTTGTTTAAGCCTCGTTATATTATCAAAATCTAGGTTGACAATAATGCGTATGTGTAAGTTAATAAATATATTTTGAATCAATAGAACAAGTGGTTATTTGCACATATAAAATTAATTAACAATGGAACATATAATAACAAAAAAAATTAATTAACATGATAAGAACATAAAAACTAAGGACATGTTGAATTATAAGAATTTGTGCTGCATTATAAGTTAATTACAGTACTAATTGATGGATCAAAGTGATCAAGACATTTAATAAGGTGAAAATCACATCAAGAACAACCTTCAATTTGGACTCTTGAGATTATTGTATCTGATAAGTGTGACTATTAAAAGAATATTATTAAGAGGGAGAAAAGCAAGTGTGATTATTAAAAGAATATTATTAAGCTCATATAAGTTTTGACTTCTTCCTGTTCATAAGTTTCAGTGATGCATGAGAGGTTAATTATATCAGTGGGCTTGCTAGCTACTTGGTTCATCAGAATAAAGTAAATAAGATATTATGACTCTTGTAATTATATCAGTGATGCATGAGAGGTTATTGGCTATATATGATGCTTAGCTGCCACATGAATATATAATGCAACAAAGTACTCTTGTGATTTTAGTTCTTGATAGGAAAAGAAAAAAAACAAATCCTTGACTATTAAATAAAACAGTTCATATGAGTTATTGAGAAATCTATGGCTATGGTGCTTTGCTGCCGCATCAATTAATCATCGAAGTACTCTTTGAGATAATTATTCCTTGTCGCAAAAGAGAACCCATAAACTATAATTGTGTAACTATTAATTAAAAAAATGCTTATTATTCATATGAATCAGTGATATATATATATATATATATATATATATATATATATGCATGAGTAACTAATTAGTTAGACTGCGTGGTGTCTTGTATCATGGGTTGAGATTAATATACTCTCTTGGATCATGAGCAATGCACTGAATTTGTCATCCTTGTCGGTAACTTTATATGTTCTTCGTCATGTCTTCATGCATATATGCATGATCCTAATGACCTTTGGTACTAGTAAACCACTTTACTTATTAACCCTAATCCACTTCTAATTACCTACCTTCAAGTAATTATATTTCTTGAAAATAATAGTCATGAGAATCTAATATGTAATTAAGAATCACATGAATGGAGTGTCATATGTAAAAACAATATAAAAATAACATGTCTTCAAACCATCAAGTTAGTTATCTATCATCTATAATCACTTCATTACAATCAAATAATTAAATAGGACTACAAAGTTCAAGTCAAACTTTAACATTACTGTCTTCCTGTGAAGATGCAATCTTCATCTCTGATAAGTGCTCGTGTATAAGTAATACAAAGTATACTTTTCTTACATTGAGCATTTCTTTATTCAGATTTTATCGCTTATATGTGTGTATTTGTGTTCATTTGTACATATAGGGTTGTGAAGACGATGTATAAGAAAAAGAAGCAAAAATATGTCATAGCTACACTAGTTGAGGAGACTCTTGGACCAAGTAAGGATCAAGGCACAAGTTGTAGACTTATGGGTGTGTGCCAACTTCCATTGTGTTCAAATGATTATACAAATCGGAGGGGCACAAAAGTAGTCACACTCATGTAGTCCAACTTCTATAACATCGAAGAGCTTCATCAATGTGTTGAAAGCAAGAAGTGACATGATCTACTGCATGGTTGTGTGCCCAACTTGGCAGCCTCGATGAAGAAAATGAATTCGGGAGCATTTTGGGCGAAGCACTGTAGCATTATTGTAGATAAACCACTGTAGCAGTTACTGTTCATGCGCGCAGAAAATTGGAAAACAGAGAGTCCACAAACCCATGTGGAAATTCCACAGTGTGTGTGAAATCACTATTTCAGACTATAAATACCGCGTTTTGGGTCTTATTTAGGGACCCCCAGTACTATCTTTTGCTATCTTTTGGGGGGCTCGCGGCTAGGGTTTGGAGAGGTTTTTTCGAGGCTTTGGGGGCGTTTCTACTACATCAACATCGATATCCTTTTAAGAGAGCTATTGGGGGAGCTTCCGTCGGCATCGATTCGGCGAGGTGTGTCTTAGGCTTGACAAGGGATTCTTTAGAGAAGATAAGGCGGCTCTTGAAGACCATCGACACAGGCCATAAGGGGGTGTTATTCATGTTTTCTATGCTTATTGATACAAACACTTTGTTAATTTTGTATAGCTCCATGGAGAGCTAAACCCCTATTGGGTATTTGGACTTGTAAACCCTAGGATGACATTATTTCTATGACATTTATTATGCTTTCTTAATTGATGCTTTTAATTGAGTTCCAATCTTGAATATTAATTGCATTGATTTTCCCTTAGACGTGACACTAGGGTTAAGAGTCATCTAGGTTATCCTTCAAAGGTGTGACAACTTCTATAGGATTAGACTACACAAGATTGGAGAGAGTTGAGAGGGTGAGTCGAGAGGTAGCGCAACGTCCCCTTTCCTTTCCGACATGATTTATCCTACCTCCATGTTCCAAGAGTTCTTTGCGGTCAAAGTAGAGAGAAGTGCTAAGAGATGAACTCTCTTGGGGCTTAGTTGCACGAGCAACAGAGTGAAGGGTTGTAGTGAATCTTAGTGCTGGGGCTTAATTGAGACTAGGGTTCTTTCGCCTGGACTAAAGGGTTAGAGCTATACTAAGGAACTGGGTTTATCTCTTGGAAGCCATAGAACCCCAAGCAGTCCAACACAGTATGAGTTTTATCACTTGGAACCGTGTGCTTTAGGATGTCCATGACTCATTAAACATCAATTAGGAAGTATAATACTAGTCTTGCACTTGAAACAATAGTCCTAGAGTGAGCATTGTCCGGGTGCCCCATTTTACTATTGATTACCTCTTTTATTCTTATTGCTCTTCCTGCACTCTTTTACTTTCTTTTGCATTCATACACTGATTTCTCTCACCATTGATTTTCTTCAAAGCTAAATAGTGATAACTCTTGTCGCTCTAACACTATTCCCTATTGATACGACTACCTACTCACCGGGGTATATTATTACTTCAACACCCGTGCACTTGCGATACACACATGCAATTCAGAATCGTGTCAATTTCCAAATCAAACTACAAAATTAAAAAGGTAATAATACTCACTTGTTGAAGATATCCTGATGATTATGTGTGAACTCTAGCAAGCTCCAGCAACCTACTTCCTTTAAGTTCGGCGATGAGAGAATGCCTCTCATCCTTCAAATATCAAGATCAGCCAAGAGCACCGATCTCGAGGCGATCTAAAATATTTAAATCCCGAGGCGATCCCTATCCCAAGATCAAACATGGATACAAATCACGAGGCAAAAGAAAATAATCAATTAAATTAAATTAAATTAAATTAAATCAAAATATATTAAAAGGAAAAAAAATCAATCAAAATCAAACAAGATAAAAATAATATATATATATATATATATATCAAATCAGATGAAATAATAATAAAATCAAATCAAATAAGATAAAAAAATCAATCAAATCAAATATTTAAAATATATATATATATATATATATATATAAATAAAATCCGATAATATATAATAATAACCATAAAATAATAAATAAAATAAAACAATCAAAATAGATCAAATTGGATAACAAAATAAACCAAATAAAATAAATAAAATCTGATAATATATATATATATATATATAATAAAATAAAAAAATAATAATAATAAAACAAACAAATCAGATAAATATATAATAATAAAAAAAATAATAATAACAATAATAATAAAACAATCAATCAAATCAGATCAAACAATAATAATAATAATAATATGAAATAAATTAAATAAATATGATAATATATATACACAAACAAAATAATAATAATAATAATAGCATATTCAAAACAAATAAAAAAATAAAAAACATAAATCATATAAGAAGAAAATAAAACAAAGTAAATCTTGATAAGTATAATATTAATATATATATATATAATGATAATAATAAGTAGAAATAAAATAAATAAATAAAATAAACAAAAATAAAAAAAAATAAAGCCTGCCGTGGGGTGTCGTGGTCGCCTCACGATCTTCACAACCTCTCCACGTCTCTCCACGATCAGCACAACAATCCAACGAAGGCCTGAATGATTTAAAAAAGAGGGAGAGGAAGACCAGATTGGGGGAGGCTTCTTGATTTATGTCCCTGTAAAATATATATATATATATATATATATATATATATAAAGAAGAAATCAACCGAGGGAGAAGGTGGAAGGAGGAGGAGTGACGAGGGAAGATCCTCTCCCTGTCAATGTCGCCGCTGCCGCTGTTTCTTGCCGCCACCACCGCTGTCGCTGCCGTTGCTGTTGCTTCACAGGTCCGGGAAGTATCTCCAATCCAAGACCGCCACCAAGAAGAAGAAAAAAAACGAGGAGAAGATCGGACGATGAGGAGGAAGAGGGCCAGAGATAGATAAAGACGAAGAATAAGAGAGAGAGGGGCTTCTTGATATATAGTCCCTGCAAAATATATATATATATATATATATAGATGAACAAACCAACTGGAGGAGGAGGTTGAAGAAGGAGGACTGACGAGAGAAGATCCTCTCCCTGTCAATGTCGTCACGATGCCGCTGTAGTTGCTGCGCTACTGCCGTCGCCGTTTACTGTAGCCATCGCTACTGTTGTTGCCTCCATCGCCACCCCTGATGTGCTGCACCTGTCTCTCTGCAAGATGAAAGGTGAAAGAAGAATTTGAGGAAAGAAGAAGAAAAAATCCAAAAAACGAGAAAAAAATGAGAATAAGAAAAAGAAAATCAAGAAGAAGGTATCTTTCTCTACCAAACAAACAAAAAGAAGAAGAGAAGAGATCGTCGCCATCGCTTACGGCCGTCGCCATCACCGCTGTTGCTGCCGTTGCTTGACACCGTTGCTACCGCTGCCGCTACCGTCATTGTCTATGCTGTTGTTTTCACCGTTACCACCATCGCCGACGCCGTGTGTACCAGTCTCGGTCCCATGCTGCGGACAAGACGATATGCTCCCTGTCTAGAGACGTTATCATCACCAACGATATGATGGTATTACGATCCTCTCATGCACGTCCCTTCTTCAGCCGGCCCCGAATATGCTTACTGAGCTATTCCACTCCAAAGCTCCACAAACCGGAGGGAGGGCATTATCGTGGCATAACGGACAGTGCCTTAGCTTGGAGATATCGACGGCGTTTATGAAGCAAAACCAGGCGATGTTGAAGTTCTTGAAGAAGGATATGGCCAACCTCATCTCATGTGGACTCGATTCCAAAGCATTCATATCTAAGATAACACTCTCTTTAAAAGATTTTCAAGGGCTACAGATGTGTCAGATCCTAATGTCCATGGGAAGCAACCAGTGAAGACAATTCAACTACGGTCAAGATAGGGTGATGAATAAAGTTCATCCACCTTATGTCAAACCAAGCTTCAACCAGATGAATGGTGCTCGGGATGGTGGCCTTCATGTTCATGATATCAAAGATGTGAAGATCAATGATATACAAATTCCCATGTTTGTTAGGAGTAAGCGTACCAAGCAACTAGTTCTTAATGAGCTGGTGGAGAAAGTCATCAGTTTGGAACTCACTATTTCATCATAGAATGTAGAGATAAAGAAGCTGAAACTAATGAGCTTCATGAGCACCTGCTGGGTTTGGAAGATGAGAAAAGCAGCCCCAACTAATGATGCAAACATTCTTAGTGCAAGGTTGAAATAAACAGAAGAGAAGCTACAAATGATTCAACATCTTGAGAAATGTGTCAAGGATGAAAAGAACATCTTCACTACTCACTTCACCAAAGTTTGCCACAGCCTTAATGATCTATTCGAGAAAATTGCAATCTCCAAATTGTCAACAAGATCAAGTTGAAAATGAGGTAGCTAAAATTCCAAAGAATAGGGAAACTATTAATGTAGATGTAGAAAGCTGCACAGGAATCTTGCCCCTTGAGTAATTATCTATTGCATCAATTATATATATCACAAGTCTAAATATATATATATATATATATATATATATATATATATATATATATATATATATATATATATATATATATATATTCAAAATGCTCAAGGTTGTAAAAGATTAATGAGAAAATTTTTGATGAAAATGACACATGCCATTCAATGGGTCCGTTGATGAAATGAAGATTGCCGAAAATATTAAAGGAAATGCTGAAAAGCTCAGGCTAAATTACAACTTATATCCATGTTCCTCTCAATTATATATATATATATATAACATGAGAAATGGCCTGTTGAGATGACTAAGTATATGCTTACGTGAAAAAAAAAAAAAAAAAAAGCATTGTATGCATGTACCCAACTAAATACTTTAGTGGTTGTCTCTCTCAAGACATCTTTGGAGCCAATTAAGAAAAATAATATATATCTTAGCTGGGATAGCTAAGGACAAGTCACAAGCACCTGATCATGGAAAGCAAGACATAAATGATCCATCTATTTGCTGCAACACTTGCCAAGCAGTTGAAAGAAACAAAGACTTCAAAATTATGAAATGAGGCAACATTGATCTTGTCCTTAATTAAGTACATCAGGACACATATATACTATTTGGTGTTTTTTTTTAAAAAAATAAAAAATAATAAAATAATAAAAATAATAAATAAATAAAGAGAAGTGGAAATTCAGTTCATGAAAGACATGCAGAGAACCATTGTTTTAATGAGTAGAGGGTGTAAGACTAAGTGGTGGTGTTGGTCCTAGGATTGAAGAGAATGATCATTTACATATGTTGAACGCTTCCAATGATAACTGAGATAATTGAGCAATTACAAGCCAATGAAAACTAGTCAAACTCTTCTCCACCATCTCACTATATATATATATATATATATATATATGTGTGTGTGTGTGTGTCTGTGTGTGTGGGAGAGAGAAATAATATATTAAAGTGAGCAAAATGCATGCATGCACGTACATATGCTCAAATGCATTATTTAAATAAATAAAAAAAAAGAAATAAAAGGGCGGGCCCACCATGAATATATGAGAAGCATGTAATGAAATACATGCAACTCACGTGTGTCATTCATGGAATAGGAGATTTTTCAAAAGGGAAAGGCCATCATGCACATGTTTATATATATATATATATATATATATATATAAACATCTCAATATATACATCCATATATATATATTTATATTCATCCCAAAACAAATGGCAAGGATATTCTAAATATATATACATACATCCTCATATATATTTATATATATTCATCCCAAAATAATGGCAAGGATGTTCATCTCTAGGCAGCAGCAAGCTTTGATAATATATAAATTTCAAATGGTAATGAAACATATATCTCAAGATAGTGAAGATGGCAACGAGGCATGTAATGTGACAATGAGGCACATACAACGGCTATGTTCAAATATACATATACGTGATGTGATAAATCTATATCAAGTTAAAACTCAAAATATAAAAAGAGTCAAGATTTGAAAATTCATACAAATCGACAATTGAACTCAGCAGTTTCAAGACAATAGAAGTCAAAGACCCAGAATGTTTCACAAGTCAAAACTCAAAGGGAGCTTCACAAGCATAAAAAGCCGAAGCTTATGAAAATTCAAAATCAAGTTCATGATTCATCAACATAGAGAATTCATAACTTCAAATTCAAGTAAAACTCAAGATGCAAATCAAACCCAAAATGCAAAATGTCCAAGACACAAGTTCACACACAAGCCAGTTCATAAGTCAAGATGATTTCAAATTCATGTATTTCCAATGAGTCTATGAATTCATATTTATTGAAATGAATGAAATTGATTATCACAACCTATTTTCTTCTTCACACTTATTTAGTTTTCGATTACATTATTTTTTTAATAATAAAATATATATTTAATTAAAAAATTGAACATACATGGTGAGTTTTCTTTTTTATTTTTTATATGTCATTATCCTGTGTGAGTTAAGATTTGAACTCGTTTTTCTATATATCATGAACACCATATATAAGGACCGATGCTAATAGATTAATACTATACACAGAGGATCCGGTGCTAATAGATTGTGGTATTATATATATATATATATATATATATATATATATATATATATATATATATATAGAATTATAATATATTTTATGGGTATATTGTGTTATATTTATTTTGGTGTCATACTGTTGTGGTGACAGTTATTATTTATTTATTTATTTATTTATTTATTTATTTTATATCTCTGTGGGCTCCTTTTTCTTCACTCGGCCTTTAATTAGGGTCGACCAGCTAAAAATGACGGATCACAAATCAAATTTTAATATTTTGGAGACTTCAAGGGATTGTGGGTTTATAACTTCCATTAGGGGAAAGCCACTAATGTTAATTACCGTGGACATTGTCACAGAAACCTCCGATTAAGAAAATAAGTGTGAATAAGGAAATAAATTCTGACAAATAAGTTTTATTCATTTCAATAAACATGAATTCATAGACTTCATTGAAAGTACAAGACATTTGGAATTTAATCATCTTGACACAACAATGATTGTTGCTTTTGGTCTTCGTCAATTGTTGACTTTTGGTCTTCATCAATTGTTGAAATATGCATCTTGAACATGATTTAGAAACTGGTGAACTTGTGTCTTGGATATTTGAGCTTGCATCTTGGACTTGATTTGGAACTTGATTTGACTTTTCATAAGCTTCAGCTTTCAGGCTTTTGAAATTTTGTGGCTCGTGAACTCTTCAACGCTTTCACCTTGAGGTTGTTGAGCTCGTTTGTTAATTCATTTGAAACTTAGACATTTGATTTTGCATTTTTTTTTATTTTTTATTTGATTTGGAAATTGATTTGAATTTTCATAAGTTTCGGCTTTCATGCTTATGAAGCTTTTTTACAACTTGTCAACTCTTCAATGCTTTATCTTTGAGGTTGTTGAGCTCACTTGCATCTTGGTTATTTGAGTTTATCTTGGACATTTGAATTTGCATCTTGAACATTTGATTTTATCTTGGGTATTTGAGCTTGCATCTTAGATTTGATTGGATTTTTCAAGTTGTGGATTCTCTATGTTGATGAATCACATACTTGATTTTTACATAATTTTGCTTTTGAAAAGCTTTGACTTTAACGCTTGTGAATCTCACTTCATGTTTTTACTTGTGAAACTGTTTGAGTCTTTGACTTCTTATGTCTTGAGAGTGCTGAGCTCAATTGTCGAATCATTTTTTTATATCTTGACTTATGAAAACTCTTTGAGTCTTGCCTTTTGATGTCTTAAGGCTGTTAAGTTCAATCGTCGATTCATTTGATTTTTTTTATATCTTGACTTATGGAAACTCTTTGAGTCTTGACTTCTAATGTCCTGAGACTGCTAAGTTCAATTGTTGATTCCTTTGGTTTTTTTTTTGTCTTGACTTGTGAAACTCTTTAAGTCTTGACTTTTGATGTCTTAATACTACTTAATTTGTTTGTCAATTCATTTGATTTTTTTAATTAATTTGATTTTTTTAATTAATTTTTTTATGTCATAACTTGTGAAACTCTTTGAGTCTTAACTTGTGATGTCTTTAGACTGCTGAGTTCAATTGTCGAATTATTTGATTTTTTTATGTCTTGATTCTCTCATATTTTGCGTTTTAACTTGCACGTCATCGAAGTATGACCTTTTGTGTGATGACTTTAGCTTGCTTAGTCTTGGATTGGACTTCAAGTTGTAATCTTCAACTTGATCTCTTTTAATTTTGGCATTTGAGTGCTTTGGCATCTCATGCTTGTAGAGGACTTCAGCATTTCATGCTTGTGGAACCCTTATAACTTTGACTTGTGAAACCTTTTTAAGACTTTGATTTCCTTATGACTAATTTACAGATTTTCAGGGATGTTGGAACAACCCTTGAAACTTGGCTAATTTCCAGGATAGACATGCAGCCTATCCTTGAAATCCTGGCTGATTTTCAGCTAGGATTGTTTTTTTTTCTAATAACTGTAAATTTATTCTTTCTAGAGGGTTGAAAGTCTATAAGAGTGGGTGTATTTTTTCCATTTTGATATATAGAAATTAACTCAGAGCTTCCACATGGTATTGGAGCTTTAAAATCCTCTCTTGGTCTTGATTGCCATTTTTTGTTGGCCTTTATTGCCATCTTTGTCTATCCTACTTTGGCCTTCATTGTCATCCTTTCCAGCCTTTCACATCTAAATATTGTAATTTTTTCTTCAAAATAATGTCAGAAGTTTAAGGAAACTCCAATAATTTACAATTAGCTACTTCAATGGAGGCCTCACAACTCTCTAGTGAGCTACACAACCTGAATACTGCCTATCGTCTGGATGGTAGAAACTATTTGCAATGGTCACAATTAGTGAAAACTTTCTTAAAGGGGCGTGGGATGATTAGTCACTTGACTGGAGTTTCTCCAAAAGAAGATGACCCAAAGTTTTAAGCTTGGGATAAAGAAGAATCCATGATCATGTCTTGGTTATGGAACTCTATGTAGCCATCAATTAGCAAAAATTTCATGTTCCTTCCAATAGCCCATGATATATGGGAACCAGCTCGGAAGACTTACTCAAAGATGAAAAATGCAACAGTACTTTATGAAATTAAAACTAAGATCACCAACACCAAGAAGGGAACACTGACAGTGACGGAGTACTATAATCTAATGAATGGTCTATGGCTGGAATTAGATCATTATCAAAACCTGACAATGAAATGTAATGATAACACACAAACTCTCTTGAAGATATTGGAAGAAGAAAGAATTTTCTAGTTTTTGGCATGAATGAACATTGAATTTGATCAAGTTTGTGTTTAGCATCTTGGAAAAGAGGAGACACCTAGTCTTGAAGAAGTCTATTTTGCTATCAAGGCTGAAGAAAATTGAAGGATTGTTATGTTGGAAACTCAACCAGCTATTGGTTCGGCAATGATTTCAACCAAACCCAATCATAGTCAAGCGCATACTCCTAGACAGACTGAAGGAAAGTCTGAAGTTCATAAATCATCCAATAGGGATGGACTTTGGTGCAACTATTGAAAGAAGGCACGTCACACTAAAGACACATGTTTCAAATTGCACGGAAAAGAGCAAGTGTTCAATAAAATCAAACATAAAAGAACTCAGGATCTTTGTGTAGTTCAAGAAGATAGACAGAAATCAACTAATGAAGTACAAGTTGGCATGCTGGGGTTCAATCAAGAAGAGATTGAAAAACTAAAAGGCTTCCTCAACACCTTACCCTCAGGTATGTGTTCAGTGGCATAATCAGGTGAGTGTCTCTTTTCTAATAGTCCTATTGGGAATGTAGTGCCTTCCAATACTTGGGTGGTAGATTCAGGGGCAACTGATCACATGACAAACAACAAAAGTTGCCTTGATTCTTATGTAGCCATTCTTGGGGCCAAACAAATAAGTGTTGCCGATGGTAAACTTATTAATGTCACAGGTAGAGGAAAAGCTACCTTAACTCCTTCATTATCTCTTGAAAACATCTTATATGTTCCTAAACTTTCCTAAAATCTCATTTCAATTCATAAAATAACCATGTCCTTAAACTGCCTTGCTATTTTTGACTCTTCTCATTGTGTTTTCCAGAATAGGGACTCAGGGAGGATGATTGGATATGCTAAGGAGAACAATGGGTTCTATTATCTTGAAGGAGCTAGTGGTTCAAAGGACATGGATACCAGGTTCTCATTAAACTGTTCCATATCTTCTTCAACCCAAGAATCCCCACTTATTTCTCAGATTTGGCTTGAACATCGCAGGCTAGGCCATCCTCCTTTTCCTCTATTAAAAACATTGCTTCCTTCATTATTTCATCATGTTAATGTCTCATCTCTTAGGTGTGATACCTGTGAGTTGGCCAACCATCATAGGGTTTCTTTTCCAATAAATAAAAAACCATATTTTGAACCTTTTTCCTTCTTTCATACTGATGTTTGGGGCCCTTCTAAAGTTCTTAGCTTTAATGGAGCTCGTTGGTTTGTTTCTTTCATCGATGATTATACTAGGGTCACTTGGTTGTACCTCATGAAAAATAAATCTGAAGTGAGTTCTATCTTTCCATTGTTTCACAAAATGATCTTAAATCAATTTGGAGTCTCTATCAAACGATTAAGATCCGACAATGGCACACAATATTTTAACCACAATCTTACCTCCTTCTTTGCCAATATGAGTGTTCTTCATGAATCATCTTGTGTTGACACACCCCAATAAAATGGGGTAGCTGAGAGAAAGAACCGTCATCTCTTAGAAGTGGCCCATTCTTTTCTTTTCCAAATGCAAATTCCAAAATTTTTATGTTAAATCTCTTTCCTGCTTATACCTCTACAAACTATCTTCCTTATAAAATTTTTGGATGTGTTGGTTTTGTTCACTTTCACAAACGCCTTCGCAGCAAACTTGATTCTAGAGCACTCAAATGTGTATTCATTGGCTATTCAAATTCTCAGAAAGGATACAAGTGCTACCACCCTCCTTCTTGTAAGATTTATACATCTATGGATGTTACATTTCATGAGTCCACTCCATATTTTCTTTCTCAGTAGACTCATCGACAGGGGGAGAATCTTTTGGCTGATGAATCTGTTGAATTTACTGATCTTTCCTGACCTTAAAATGAATCAGCTAAATTTGTTGATTTTTCCTTACCTGTTTTTCCAAATTTTATACCAGAATCTGACCCAAAAATATATTTTGACCAGTAAACTACTTTTGCAAAGCAATCAGACCAACACATTTCTAATGATGAACCTGAGATAGAAAAAAGAAAGTCTCCTATGTTGGCTTATTCTAGGAGAAATAGGCCCATTTAGAACCTGCAGCAAACTTAATCATTAGAACTAGGACCGATTCTAGAAATAGTAAGCCCCTCTAAACCAGAAATTGGAAATCATGATACAAGTGCTATTCCTTCAGATTTGCCTCTTCCTATTGCTCTTAGGAAAGGTACACGACAGTGTACACAACATCCTATTTCAAATTTTATCTCATACCATCATATCTCTCCCCAACATCAAAGCTTTCTCACCTCTTTGAATTCTATTATGATTCCAAATTTTGTAGATGATGCATTGAAAGACAAAAATTGGGCACTTGCTATGAAAGAGGAGATGCAAGCTCTTGAAAAGAACAAGACATGGGAAATTGTTACTAAACCGGAAAATGCAATTCTAGTTGGTTGCAAATGGGTGTTCACTGTCAAATATAGAGCTGATGGAACACTTAAACGTTACAAAGCAAGGTTAGTGGCCAAGGGATACACACAAATATGGCATTGACTAATTGGAAACTTATGCTCCCATTGCCAAAATGAATTATGTTCAAGTTCTTTTATCTTTAGCTGCACATTTTGGCTGGGCTTTACATCAATTTGATGTGAAAAATGCCTTTTTACATGGGGATTTAGAAGAAGAAGTATTCGTGGAGCTACCACGAGGATTTAGTCAAGGATTTGGCATTGACAAGGTCTGCAGATTAAGGAAGGCATTGTATGGCCTGAAACAGTCTCCAAGGGCTTGGTTTGAAAGGTTCACAAAAGCAATGAAACATATGCATTATCAGCAAAGCAGAGGTGATCATACCTTGTTTTATAAACACTCAAGTGAAGGAAAAGTGACAGCAGTGCTTGTTTATGTCGATGACATAATAGTGACAGGAAATGATACTCTTGAGATAAACAAATTGAAAGAAAAATTGGCGAGTGAGTTTGAAATAAAAAATCTTGATAAGCTGAGGTATTTCCTTGGGATTGAGGTAGCTTATTCAAAGTAAGGCATATTCTTGTCTCAACAAAATTATATTATAGACCTTTTGAATGAAACAAGAATGCTTGGTAACAGGGCTGCTAGTACACCTATAGAACAAAAATGCAGATTGGGAGAGAAAGATAGTGAAAGTTCAGCTGATAAAGGGAGATATCAGAGATTAGTGGGCAAGTTAATTTATTTGTCCCATACAAGGCTAGACATAGCCTTTGCTTTTAGTGTTGTTAGCTAGTTCATGCATAACCCAGGTGAAGAGCACATGCAAGTTGTACAAAGAATTCTGCATTATTTGAAGGCTACACTTGGAAGAGACATCTTGTTCCGAGCAAATAAAGAGTTGAATCTCGAAGCCTATACTGATGCAGATTATACGAGCTCTATAACTGATAGAAGGTCAACTTTCGGTTATTGCACTTTCCTTGGTGGCAATCTGGTCACTTGGAGAAGCAAAAAGCAAGCAGTGGTGGCACGTTCAAGTGCAGAGGCAGAATTTAGAGCTGTGGTCCTTGGGATTTGTGAGTTATTATGGTTGAAAATAATTTTGGATGACTTAAGAATCCAAAGAAATGAGAATATGATACTATTTTGTAATAACAAATCTGCAATTAGGATCGCTCACAACCCTGGACAGCATGATAAGACTAAGGCCCTGTTTCGATACCACTAAATTCCATAGGAATGGTGATAACTCCTTTGGAATTTGATTTTATGTAGGAAATTATAATAAATGGTGTTTGTATACAATTTTGACGGGATAAAATTACTATGAAATCACATGATTCCATAGTAATTTTAAAAAGAGGTTGTACCCAAAATATTTTTTCCTCCACTTTTTTCCTCAACTTTTCGTTCGTGGCCTCGTCTCTCGCATGCATTCATCTCCAGCCGCCTCAAAATAGATTGGCAGCAACATCACCAACCTCTCCACTCTCGAAGAAAAATCCACAGACCTGGCTGGCAGCGCTGTTACTACCGTCTTCTCACTCGGTAACACCAAAAGCAACCATCCCATCTTGTTGGTCAGTGGTGTCACTGCTCTGCACGGGGATTACATCAAGATTGTCAGTGGCAGTCATAGAGGAAACATCCGTGGCCGCTTTCCGGAGTCCTTGTCCAGATCCTCAGGGGAACACCATCATGGGCTTAGGTTCTCCTCTCCATTGTCGGTATCTGTGGCCACTTCCTCTCCTCCTCCTCCTCGCCGGCCTTCAAACCCCTTCCCTCTGAACCCCCTCTGAGCCCTCCTACCTTCGAGAAGCTCACAGTTTGCGCTAGATCTCAAATTCTCCCTTTATGCTCTTAGTTTATTGGAGTTTGTATGGATTTGTCTGTCAAATTCCCATTTTTTCTTTATAATTCCTTGTTAATTTTTTTAATACTAGTTTGATGCTTGATTTGTAGAGTGTTTGCTGTTCTTATAGAATGATTAACATGTTGTTTGCCATGTTAATCTTTGGGTTTTGATCATTAACTCAGATCTTTGTTCAGTAGGCTTTGATGGAGGAGTATGACTTATTATCATTAATCTTACAACTATGATATTTGTTTCATCAAATGATAATCTTATTAAGTGGAAAACAAATGATAATCTTATTAAGCTTATTATAGAAATGGAAAGGTTTGGTGGATAAGAAAACTTAAGCTCATTCGTTGTTTTTTTTGTTTTTGGGTACAACTTATTTTGATGTTTATTTAATGTTTATTTATGATTAGCATGAGAGAACTCTTAATTAATTTAAAAAAATTGGTTATTGAATTGATGATATAATAGAATCCGATACTCAACAAAACATCATCCGTTAATGTAATTTGAGTATCACAACAAAAAATAATATATATATATATATATATATATATATATATATATATATATAACAACGAAGAGAATAAAAACAATTTTATTTTTAAAATTAAATTCCTATGAAAAAATTTTCCTGTGCATATCCAAACACCATTCCGTAGGAATTTTTCCTGCAGTAAATTCCATAGAAATCATCTTCGAATACTATGGAATAAAATTCCTATGGAAAATTTTATTATGCATCCAAACAGGCCCTAAGCATGTGGAGATTGATAGACATTTTATAAAATAGAAGTTAGAGACTGGTATACTCAGTACACAATTTGTTCCATCAGAACAACAAGTGGCAGATGTTTTAACTAAAGGGCTCCCTCCTCGAAGATTTTAAGAGTTAACTAACAAGCTGGGAATGAAAGACATCCATTCACCAGCTTGAGGGAAAGTGTAGAGAATGACTAATTTGCAGATTTTTAGTGATGTTGGAACAACCCTTGAAATTTGGCGGATTTCCAGGATAGACATGTAGCCTGTCCTTGAAATCCTAGTTGAATTTCAGCTAGGATTGGTTTTTTTTTCTAATAACTATAAATTTATTCTTTCTAGAGGTTTGAAAGTCTATAAGAGCGGGTGTATTTCTTCCATTTTGATATATAGAAATTAACTTAGAGCTTCCATAGACATTCATTTCCATCGGTATATGTGTCTTGCAATTGCACTTGGCCACTTGCCATTTTAATTGAAAGTGCATCAGCACCTTTGTAGTCAACATTTACTGTAGAATGTTAAACAGGAACTCTTCTCAAGAGAAGGTACTATCCATACTTTTTTTCTATTGAAAATTTAAAAAGTTATTACATCTCAACATTGTAAGAAATGTTGTTCTTTTGATATTGTGTTTCGTGTTTTGTTGTAATTTAATTGTATTTTATTAAACATATTAAATTCAAATTGGTTGTTAACGCATGCAAGTTGAGTTAATTGGTCTCAAAACCTTGCAGTGCACGTTGAATGTATGAACTTAATTTATTTTTTTAAAGTATATGAATGCTGATAATGTTACATAATGCAACTCTATCGTCAAGCACACATTAGGAAAATGAGAAATTTTGCTCCAGTATGAAATCAAGTTATGATGTGTTTGTTTCAATGGATTTCATTGTCATTGAATTTGTTAATCCCAAGGATTCTTAAATCCCATGTTTGTTTCTCTGAATATTGATTTTGATTTGCTTTTCAAATGCAATAAATGAGGGATTTTAATTTCCTGGTAAAACAGGTGTAAACCGAAATCCGGGATCTGAAATCCAGCACATGGGCTATCACGTGAAGGATTCACGAGTTCATCAAAGAGGGGTGAAACGATCTTGTGACATTGCTTCTTCTCATCTTCAGCCATCCGACAGATTAGACAAACTTATAGATCAGAGAGTTCTTTCTAGCCCCGGTGACTTCAAGATTTTGATTTGTGAAGCTTCAACTTGAAACCAAGGTGCTTACAAAAATTTTTGTGATGTTTTTTCTTTGTTTTTTTTTCCTTCTTCTCCTCCTTTTTTTCATGATTAGATTTGAGAATTTGTTGTAAATCCATGTTCTTCTTCTTCCCTAATACCATATATATATATATTGATTTCCTTAATTTACAGTTTTTCATAATTTTTAATGTGAAAGAGTTATAGAATAATAACTATATTTTGGTGGAATATGGAGAGAAATTGATCAGATTTTTTTTTCATTTTGTTTTCCTGGCCGAAGGCTGAAGAAAGGAAATTGGAGAGGAGGATTGAAGACCTAGACTTGGAATTTGAGAGTTTGTTGTTATTCGGTGAGTTATTTGTATTTTTATATGCAATAAAAATTTGTTGTGGTTGTATTATTAATTTTATTGCTTGCTAATTGCTATCCATTTTGTGTTATTTTTGTTGATATGCTTATTTGCACTTGCTTGCTACTGGTTGGAATTTAATTAACTAGTGTCTACTGCTTGAAATCGGTGCTTGATTACTTAGCATTATAGATAAGGCTACAGTTGAGTGTTCTTGAATTGTTAAGTAGGAAGGTTATGTAATTAAGGGAGGAGAATGCTTAATGTCTAAATTTGGTAGCATTTGTTTTGAGCAATTCAACTAGTAAAAAGGAATGATGGATTTTCAAAGTTTGACAGCACATTATACATTTTTATGGTTTTTTTTTTTGTATTCTAGGTAGACTAGACCCTTTATAATTCACATCAAGGTTGTAAGTTTTTTATTCACTTGGAGAGGTTTGTTGTGAAAACAAAACCTCTCAATTTGTTTTAGGTGGGTTGGATTTGAACCCTTGTAATATTGTGATATTTGTTTAATTAAAACTCGAGATTTCTCTACTTACAAATCTCTATAGGACATGATTTTGTACTACAAAGATGTTTTACTGCTACTCAAGAGTACATATATAAAAATGTTTTTCAAGATTACATTTCAATGATCTTTTCACAATTAAACTCTTTCGTGGACCATTGATAACTTTAAATGTGAATGGTGATTTGATTGATTTACCTTGAACATTGATTTAAGTGTGGCCATTGACAAGACACGCACTTCTTTAGACCACAAATGTCATTAGTTTTTTAAATGCATCAAGTGCAGAACCAAACAAGAAAGCACAAATGCCATTAGTTTCTTTCTCTTTTTTCGCAATGTCTCCAGAGCATGCTCTATTTCCTGGTAAATGATTGAATGGTAGTGCTTTTGTGTATCTTGGCATAAGAAGAAGAAAGATATAAATAAAGGAAAATTATGGATGCATGTGTATAGGTATCACAAAGTTCTTGTGATCACTAGTTAAGACATGCATATGTCTCCTGCAGAAGCATGACTCTTGTCAACTTTGACCAAAGTGGAGTAACTTGGGGTAAAAAAGATGGGTCACATGCTTGCAAGCATCTAGATCTGATTTAAAGCATTTAAATGGAGATTACCCAACCAACATTGTGTTTAGAAAGACAAGAATCTTAGAGAAAAAGTTTCAAACTAACTATAACATGATTGTAATGATATGGCATTAAATGTGGAAGATAAGGTCCTTTTAGGCTCATAATTGCTATGTGGAATTCTAATATAATATTTTTGTTGATTTCCTACTACTAATCTATTAAGTAGTATAATAAATTTTGCTAGTTATGTTTATTAACCTACCAGTTGATTATTGTTGACTCTTTGAACCCATTCAGCATAAATCTTATTTATATTTGTTTTATAGGTTAAAAACTACTTTATTTCCTACTAATTTTGTATTAGATGTATCAATTCGAGGAAGATGATGAAATATACTTCATGCAAATAACAGTTTTAGCTGTAGCTTATGTTGCGTTATTAGTGGTATATAATAAAAGGCGTAGAATTTCTAGAGAACCATCATGTGAAAGGCTACAAATGAGGGAAAAATATTTATCTTAGTTGATAGATGTGGATGATGCCACTAGTATTAACATGGTTTGCATGAACAAGTCTATTTTTTTCAACCTATGCTTAATGCTATGTGGAAAAGGGCTTCTAAAAGATATAATATATATAAAGTGGAGGAGCAATTATTAATGTTCTTGTACACCATAGGTCACAATCAACGCGACCGTGTTATTGGACATAATTTCCTAAGGCCCGGTGAGACTATTAGTAGAAACTTCAATCACGTGTTGTTTGCGATCGGTGAATTGCAACATGAGTATATACGACCACCAAGTGCTCAAACTCCACCATACATAACTGCAAGTTGCACACTTTATCCTTATTTTATGGTAATTTTATGGTAGACTTTAAATAACAATAGGATTATTTTAAATAATTGTATTTTGGTATCAATAATTCTGACATATAACATTCAACACTAGGATTGTATTGGGGCACCAGATGGGACACATATACATGCTTTGTCCCAACATCCGAAGTAGCTGCATTTTGAGGAAGAAAACCTTACCCAGCACAGAATGTCCTCGTTGTTAGGATTATGCTCTCGAATGGCAACAAGGATACTTGTATTGGGGCATTTATTTGTATTATACATTCTTCTTATTATAATTAAATAGACATTTATTTTGATGTTCATATAAATCTTGTGATGTCATTTTAATTAGTTTTGAACATGACAGTCCATGTGTATTAAGTTAAGCCTTCTACTCTTTGTGGGATAAAGAGGAGAGCATTAGAAGATACTTATACACTTAAATAGTTCACAAATTGGAGAACTATTAATTGGGTGTTAAAAGTTTGTAAGGATTTGCATGACATATACTTTAACAAAGAGTGCTAGTTGAACACTATAGAATAGTGGGAGCATATATTATAAATGCATCACTGGGATTAGTGTATTCGAACATGACTCGCAATAATCCAATCACTTGGGTTTTACTCTTTGATAATCAATGATTGGAATTGTTAGTTATGATCATATAAGTGGACCTTAGACTTGAGGTATCATGATCACAATGTATTTGTGACGTCTAGATTATTACTAGAGTCGTTAAGCTCAGTTTACCTTTTGGTAGGGCCGACCTTGAAGTGCGACTATGTCGGGCAAGTAGCAGTTGTGAGTGATCACCAAGAAGAAATTCTCTGTCGAAAGTAAACAAGTTGGTCTTCTATGCAATTATAAGTATGTGAAATCAGAAGACTTTGGCCAAGACAGTTAAACTAATCATGTGGGACACGAAGGGTAGTTTGGTAATCTCATTCTACTATAGTTATTTGCATTATGATTGAGTTTAGTAAGTTTGATAATTACCATGGCTCTCACTCGGTTGGGGTACAAGAAGGAAAGATTTATACACATATGGTAATCATAATCGGAAAAGTTCATGATAATCTACTCATTCGTGTTCAATTAGGTTACGACGTGGGGCCACGGGGCTGGCTAGGCGCCCACATCCTTTGGTATCTTCCCATTGCCAATCGGAATGAATCTAAGGAGTCACGCATAAAGGGATAAAGAATTAGTCTCATTTTTTAGTGTAGGGGTAAAATTGTCAATTTATAATTTTACTTCATGGGATGAGTGAAATTGCAAATTGGTTTAGGATTTTTGTCTTAAGTTTAAATTTTGATTTAAATTCGATGGAGTCGAATAAATAATCAAATTTATAAGGAATTAAAGACAAAAGTGGTTTTAGTTACATTAGGACTCATATTTTTAATAGAACTTCTATGATAATGTTTATCATATTATGAAAGTTCATATTTTGAATAATGTTTATCATATTATGAAGGTTCATATTTTTAATAGGACTTTATAATTGAATAATGTTTATCATATTTTATCAAATCTCTACAAATATTACTCCTCTCTAACCCTAGAATCAATCAATTAATTTTTTAGTGAGAAAAATCCCCAAGCTCTCCCTTCCTTTCTAACCCTAGCCGCTATTTGGAGAAGAAGAGGAAATTATTTCTTAATTCCGGCGTGTGATCTAGAGAAGTGGGACTTTCATTCGATGTTAGGAGATCTACGATAATCCGAGGGATAAATTTAGCACACCAAACGAAAAGCTTTCAAACATTAAGAGGTAATTTTTTATGCTTTTTAGTTAAATTACATTATTTATTAAAACAATTAGAATATATCGGAAATTTATTACTCCTCCCGCATGTTTTTGATGATGTTATTTAATTTTTGTGATATTACCTAATAGTGGCATCAGAGATAGGTTAATTGTTTTAATGAACACTAGGTTTACATTATATAATTTTATTGGTGGTCATAATTTGATGATTCTATAAAATTAAAATATACATGGTAAAATTAGATTTTATACATGATGTTCAATTTTGTGATTATGATTAGGATCTATGGATTTATTTAAAATTTTTATAATATATATATATATATAATAAATAAGATTACTTTCCACGTTACTGATGAAGCACTGTGTGTAATTATTTTATTTCAAATTTATATATTTAAATGTTAAATATATAAAAAAATTAAAATTGTTTGGGCCCACGCAAATGGATGCTCCGTGGTGAGCATTGCTTCATGCGTGGGCCGCCACGCATTTAGTATTTTTATATATTTATTATTTATATTATTATATTATTGTTTTATTATTTTATTTGTTATTATTATTATTATTTATTTATTTTATTTTAAATAAAGTAATTTATGATTGTTTTATTTTTATTTGATGTGTTGAATGCATGAATAACATACGATCATGAATTTTAGGGCTTTTATATTTATTTTATTTTATGTTTATATATTTAGGTCATATTGTGTCTAATGTGATTTTTCTTTAATTTTTGCAAAAGTAGATTGTATTTAGGATACATATCTGTAAATTTTAGAGAAAATATAATCAAGTGACACGAGTCCGAAAATACATGGATTAGGAAGCGGACGTGAAGTCCTTTTGTATGGGAGCGCAAAGCCATATAATAGATTAGGATTTTATTTTTAGATTAACCTATTAAATTGGGTTAATCTTAGATGTTCATGATCGTATGCATGTGATAGCTTGAATGTGTATGTATGTCATATTTATACATGTATATTAGATGTAATGTGACACCTAATTAATAACATGAAAATAATTCTTCCAAAAAAAACATTAATTTGAAGGGCATGGAATGTCCTAGCTCTCTACCAAGCTTTGGGTTATTAATGTTATGAGAGTGCATGATATCTTCCCTGCATGAGAGTGCATTGGATGTCGCCAGTCAAAACAAATTCCTCCCCAATTATACTATATGGGTTGAGGGGGCAGAATTCAATTGCTAGATTGACAGAAGTTGGTGGATTTGACTTAGTTGAGGCTTGGTAAACTATGGGTAAAAATTTATTTGACTACCTATGGAATAGGTTGGCATGGGACGCCACTTTATTAATTCTAGTAGTGCAGTTATATTGTATGAGTTGAGCTCTATTGGATTTAATTGAGAACACAATCACTCACTTCGAAGTCCTACCATTGAGGTTTTCCAATTTCTATATTGTGAGTGTAGATTTGTGAAAAATGTAGTGGGAGCCAAATTTTATTTAAAGACCTAAATATAACTTGGGTATAATATAAGTGAACTAATAACCTGGTTTTTATTTTCTTACAGTTTATTTCTCGATATGATTAATAACCCACTTAATATTTTACTTGAGAAAAATATTTTTATCTGACCCAATTATGTAGATTGGCTAGAGAATTTGAGGATAATTCTCAATTTATAGCGAATTAGGTGGAGGTTCGGTAGGATTATCGGCCTCAAGAATGTACCCGATTCTCTCTAAATTGAGGATTATCCTTAAATTCCTGAGCCAATCTACATAATTAGGCCCAATAAGGATATTTTTCTCAAGCAGAATATTAAGTGGGTTATTAGTTATATTAAGAAATAAACTGCAATAAAATAAAAACCAGATTATTTGTTCACTTACATTATACCCAAGTTATATTTAGGTTTTTAAATAAAACATGGCTCCCACTATATTTTTCGAAATCTACACTCCCACTATAGAATTCGGAAACCCTTGTTGGTAGGCTTTCATAGTGAGTGATTGTGTTCTTTATTAAATCCAGGGAAGCTCAATTCATACATTATAATTGCACCACTAGAGTCAATAAAGTGGCGTCCCATGCCAACCTATTTCATAGTTAGTCCAATCAATTTTGGCTCATAGTTCATCAAGCCAAATTTATATACTTTAATTGGCCTGTAAACTATCTAAGTCAAACCCATCAACTTCTGTCAATCTAACAATTGAATTCCACCCCATCAACATAGCCTAACTGGAGAGAAAATTGTTTCGACTGACGGCATCCAATGCACTAAAGGTTCTTAAAGTTATAAGCGAATACAAGACCCCCTCGTGTACGAAAGATATCATGCACCCTCATTACTATAATCATCCAAAGCTTGGTGGAGAGCCAGGACATTTTGTGCCCTTCAACTTAGTGTTTTCTTTTGGGAGAATTTATTTGCATGTACTTAATTAGGTCTCACATTATATCACACATACATGCATAAAATATGACATACGTAATATTCAAACCATCACACGCATACGATCATGAACATCTTAGTAAACCCAATTTAATAGGTTAATCTAAAAACTAAAATCCTAATCTATTACATTGCTTTGTGCTCCATCCAAAAAAGGGACTTCACATTGGGCTTCTTGCTCTATAAATTAGTGGACTCTTATGTTACTTGATTATATTTTTTATAAAATTTACAAATATGTATCATAAATACAATCTATTTTTGCAAAAATTAAAAAAAATTACATTGGACATAATATGATCCAAATACATAAATGCAAAATAAAATAAACATAAAACTCATAAAATCCATGATCGTACGCCATCCATTCATTCAACAAATCAAAGCAAAAAATTAATCATAAATTACATTGGTGTGGGTCCAATATTGATAAGTGCTAGTGTTAAAGTAATACGAAGTGTTATTTTCTTACAGTGAGCATTATTTTTCTCAGGTTTTATCATTAATTGTGGTGCATTTGTGTTCTTTTGTGCATGTAGGGTTGTGGAGTGAGTTTAGAGAAGAAAGAGAAAAGTTAGGTCATGTTCGACATTGTTGGGGAGTTCTCGGACTAAGCAAGGAACAAGGCACGAGTCTAGACTTATGGGTATATGCCAACCTCAATTGGAGGGGCACAAAGGCAGTCACACTCATAAAAGTCTAACTCGTGTGGCATTGGAGAACTTCGTCAATGAGGAGAAATGAAGCAATTGTCAATGAGGAGTACTGTAGTAGTTTACTATTCACTGTAAGCCAGAAAACCGATTCCAGAAAATCCACACTGGCGTGTGAAAATTACACATGGCCGTGTGGATGCCCGATTTCAGCCGATTTACAGCAGCGACTTAAAGGACTTTTGGGGACGCCTTAGACTATCTTTTCGCCTATCTTTTGGAGAGTTGCGGCTAGGGTTTGAAGAGGATTTTGTGGAGGATTAGAGCTAGTTCTCGGTATCAATATTGAAGCCCGTTGGAAGATAGCTATTGGGGGAGCTTTCGTCGGCACGGATCCGGCGAGGTGTGCCCTAGGCTTGACATCGTATTTTCGCACTAGCTAACTAGCAAATTCTCTTGTCTACAATCCCTACTCCCTATGGATTTGACTACCCTCTAATCGGGGTATTTTATTACTGCGACAACCCGTATACTTTCGGGCTCCTGTTAAAGTTTTTGGCGCTGTTGCCAGGGAGTAGGCGTATTTTAGACATTTGATTTTTGCTATTTTAGCTATTCACCACACATTCTATTTTACACTTTATTATTCTTCCATCATTCTCATTTGTTTTGTTTTGTATGTTTTACTTTTCTTGCAAGGAGCCTAAATGACAATTGATCCAGTTATTGCTCTATATTTTTAAGCTCAAGCTCTCAGTAAGAAAGTTGATAGAATTGTTGCTTCACAACCACAGAGCAATCCATGTTATAACACATATTATCCAAATGAAAGGGGCTACCAAAATCTCTGATGGAATAATGATGGATAATATTGGGAAGCACCTCAAGAGCAATTTCAAAAGGATGGGACACTTGAAGAGGATGCATCTCAGTGGAAAAAAGCGCTAGCTAGCTTTATTGAAGCATCCAATGCCTCTTGCCAAAGTCTGGAAGCCACTCAAAGATGTCATGAAGCCTCCTATAAAAATCTTGAGCATCAATTAGGATGGATACTTGACACACTCTCCAAGGAACATGAAGCATTTGAGCAAGCAATGCAAGCTCCTTGTAGAGATGTTGTGGTAGTGAACGATAATGAAGAAATGGGGCAGACCGAGTATGTTGCTATAGAAATTGAAGAGAAAGAAGAAAAACATCATTTGGAGAATTGGGATTGCTTGAATGAAGATTGTGCTTGTGAGCAAGGAAATTTTCAAGGGTATTTGCTAGTGTCATGTTCTTTTCAAGCTGAAAATACAAAAGAAGAAGCAAACCCTAAGGTAATGGAGCAAGCATCTCTCTTTGGGATTGATCAACTTACAAAAAGCAAGAAAGAGAGTTTGGGAAGGGAAAAGGATGTGGTGAGGATATTTAAACCATCCAATGACCCACCTATGCTACGCTTAGACAATTCCCAACCCAAATTGTTCCCTTGGAGGCGAAAGGTAAGATGATTGGACCCTCCAACAAATATTCCACCCCGGGAAGTAGATTTTTGGTTTAAAGGAAGTAGCTATGCAATGTCTAGTTGGGAGGAACACACTCTTTTCAAGCCAACATAAGGTAAGGTCAGGTACGTTAAGCTAAGTGACGTTAAACAAGCGCTTCTTGGGAGGCAACCCAAGTTTTTACTGTTTTTCTAGGAGTTAGTTTAGTAGTAATGTGAATAACAGTCTTAGTGTTGGTGTCTTGATCCTTATACACATGTGCTATGAATTTATTGTGGATCTTTGGTGTTTTTCGTGTGCCTAAATGTTGATTGACGAAGTTTTGGGTCGTTTGAGTATGTTTTCATGGATCTCTGGTCATAATTTCATAGTTTATGCAGGCTCTGAACCTTGTATTTGAGTTCTGAAATATTTCTGCAGAGCTTGTAAATCTTTGTAAGTCACCCAGAGAAGACACACGGCCGTGTGGAAATTCCACACGGGCGTGTGTCGCTGTTCTGAGCTCATCCAGAGAGGACACAGAGGTGTGTTTGTGCCCCTGTGAACGACCCTGGGAATGGCACACGGCCGTGTGGAATTTCCACACGACCGTGTGAAATCCTGCAGAACTTCAATTCTCATTCCCGAGAGTCCACAAGGGCGTGTGGATGCTCCTGTGAGTGCCTTTGTGCTAAGGCATATGGCCGTGTGGAATTTCCACACGGCCGTGTGAAACTCTGCAAAGACTTCCCTTCCATCCCGAGAAAACACAGGGGCATGTGGCTGCTCCTATGAATGAGCTTAAGGCACACGGCCGTGTGAATGTTTCACACGGGCCGTGTGGAACACTTAGAGATTTCTCGGGTAGTTCCAGAGAAGCCACAGGGGCGTGTGGGTGCCCCTGTAGCCGGCCTTGTCTTGGCCAGGTAGGCCACACGGCTGTGTGGAAATTACACATGGCCGTGTGGTTGTTCTGAGAAGAAAACAGAGAAAACACAGGGGCGTGTGACTGCCCCTATGAACTCTAACATTGGAGGCACACGACCGTGTAGATTCCCATAACTTAAAAGGCTGTGACTTCTTTTTTCAATCTATTTGTACCTTTTCAATTCTAAATGCCTTCACACTTAAGGGATGTTTCCTCCCATTTTCCCAACCCTCCTTTCGTCTGTTTAAGGAGTTTTTTAAGTTGTTTTCCGGCCATATTCGAAGTTTTTGATTTCCATGTCGTCGCAAAGCATCTTTTCTCCTTTTCTTCATCAATCTTTTTTTTTCTTTTCTTTTTCAACACCAAGATCACCATTTATAGTTCAGCCCCGAGCTTCTCCTACACCACCTTCACTGGTCATATCACCACCAGTTGATGTACCAGTAGCAGCTGCAGCACTTGAGCCGACAGCACAGGACACCGACGTCGAGGCGTCTTAGTTTTCTTTTATTTCTTTGTCATTTTGTACTTTTAGTTGGACTTGTAGTAGTCAGAAAGGATCTTCCTTCTGAGTTTATTTTCCGTTGCTTTTATCTTTTTCTCGAGTTGTATTTAATTGCTTTATCTCTATATACTCGAGTTTTATTTTGATTTTTCTTGAGCTATACTGAACCCCTTGTGTATGTGTGCAGATGGTCTTGGATGTTTGGATTTTGAGGATTAGTCATAGGCACGATCATGGGACCGTGTGTGCTCTACAACCCATTGAGACTCAACTCTCAATGAACATAGCTCCATCGAACGCAACACTTGGAGTTCAGGGGAGTAATGTTTCAATTGCCTGCTCCCACATTAATTATTGTCAATGTTATACTTTTTATTGTGCTTGCATGCGTATATTGGGGACAATGTACATCTTAAGTGTGTGTGTGTGTGTGGGGGGGGGGGGGGGGGGGGGGGGAGTTCACATTGCATACACCTTTACTTGTGCGTTCAATTGCTTATGCTCATGTAGCCTGTGGCAGTTCACTTTAGTTGCAACAGTTTTATTCTTAGAGTTTAGGAGAATTTTTAACATTGTATCCTATCATGCTCTAGCTTTAGTTGAATTTTAGGAAATTTTTGCTTGATTATCTCATATTGCACTACTCACTCTTGAAATCTTTTGGAAACTCAAGCTCGATGTTTAAGGACTAGTTTATCATCATTTCAGTGTAGTTTTTAAGTTTTGTTTTGATGCAAAAAAAAAAAAACTTGTGAGCTTGTAAATATTTTTTTAGTTCTATTTGTGCATTTGGGGTGGAAAGAGTTACCTCCTATGAAGTATGTAGCTACTCTCATAAGTCAGATACAAGTTATGCCCTAATGAGAGAAAGAGCTATCTCATGGGATGCGTGAAAGCTACTACCCCGGTAGAAAGAGCTACCTCCTCGAAAGAGTGAAAGCCACCTTTGGCGGCCGCCTAGGAAAGGGCTACCATAGAGGTTATGTGAAGCTACTACCTCCCTACTTTTATATACAAATAAGTCCTTTTAACAAGAGTTTGAGGAGTACTTTTTGGGTTAACTTGAGTGAGTTTGCACACACTTACACATTGTCAAGTTGTTGTCCTTTTTGATTCAAGTTTTTAGCTAGAGCAATGATACTTTGTGCAATGTTTTGATTTTCACTTACTTGTAGAATGCTTCTTTTGCATACTTTTGGTGAACCTAAGGCCGAGTACTTTCAATTGTTCTTCCCAAGTACTTTCATGTTTTATTTTTGCTTGAGGACAAGCAAAAGCTTAAGTGTGAGTGAGTTTGATAAGTGCTCGTGTTAAAGTAATACGAAGTGTTATTTTCTTACATTGAGCATTACTTTTCTCAGGTTTTATCATTAATTGTGGTGCATTTGTGTTCTTTTGTACTGTAGCAATTCACTGTAGCACTTTATTGTTCACTGCATGCCAGAAAACTGATTCCAGAAAATCCACACGGGCATATGGAAATTACGCACGGCCGTGTGGATGCCCGATTTCAGCCGATTTACAGCCGCGACTCAGCACTATTTAAAGGACTTTTGGGATTAGTCACGGTTGACCTTAGGTTTGGGACCATGTGCTTTAGGATGTTCGCGACTTATTAAACGTCAATAGGAGAGTATAATACATTGTCTTGCACTAGAACATTAGTCCTAGGGGAGCTTGTCCGTGTACTCTATTTTACACCTGATTGTTCCTCTCTTACTCTTTGCTTACATTCTCCTGTCTTTCATATTTCTCTTTCATTTTCTTATTTCTCTTAAATACTCTTTCACACACACATTGATTCTTCTCACCATTGTATTTTCGCACTAGCTAACTAGCAAATTCTCTTGTCTACAATCCCTACTCCCTGTGGATTCGACTACCCTCTCACCGGGGTAATTTATTATTGTGACAACCAGTATACTTTCGGGCTCCTGTCAAATATTATTTAAAATAGAATAAATAAACAAATAATAATAATATCAAGAATGATAATATAATAATATAAACAATAAATAAATAAAATTAATACTATACGCGTGGTCCCCCACTTTGCAGTGTGCGTCCCACGCTACACAACAATTGCGTGGGGCCCACACAAAATTCTAATCTACAATAATAATAATAATAATAATAATAATAATAATAATAATATGGCTCATATGTGTGTATTTGTGTTCTTTTGTGCATTTAGGGTTGTGGAGACAAGTTTTGAAGAAAGAAAGCAAAAATAGATCATGGACGAAATTGTTGAGGGAGATCTTTGACCAAACAAAGAACAATGCACAAGTTGTGGTCAAAGACATATGGGTGTGTGCCAACCTCCAAAATGCTCAAGTAAACACATAAATTGGATTGGCATAAAGACAGTCACACTCACATGTTTTGACTTGTGCAACATTATCAAGAGCTTCGTCAATGAAGTTAATTGAAGATGCGACATGATCTACTGCATGGTTGTGTGCCCAACTTGGCGGCCTTGATGAAGAAAATGAATTCGGAAGCAATTTGGCGCAGTATTGCAGCAGTTCAATGAGTCAAGTCACTATAATAGTTACTGTTCATAGCGCACAGGAAAACTGAAGCCTGAAAATTCACACGGTCGTATGGAACTTCCACTCGGCCGTGTGGAGGCCTGATTTCAGGCCAATAAATACCACTTCGAGATTTTTATTTGGGGATCTTTTTCTCATCTTTCGCCTATCTTTTGGGCAGAGCGCGGCTAGGGTTTGGAGTGGTTTTTGCTAGGATTTTGGAGCGTTCCTGCTGCGTTCGACATCGATTTCCTTTGAAGGAGAGTTATTGGGGGAGCTTCCAACGACATAGATTTGGTGGGGTGTGCCCTAGGCTTGACGAAAGATTCCTTGGAGAATACGAGGCGGCTCTTGAAGACCATCGATACGGACTACAAGGGGTTTATCTTTATAGATTTAGAGATCACAATATGTACCCTACCCGACGGGTATACCCGTACCCGTACCCGTACCCGGTCAAAGAGGGACGGGTATGGGTATGGGTATTACTTGTTATTTTTTGAGCGGGTACGGGTCGGGTAAGGGTATGCCTCTATTCTTACCCTTACCCGTTGAAGGGGTACCGGTAAAACCCGTACCGGTACCCTACTACCCTTAATATATATATATATATATATATATATATATTAACCTAACATTTACCCAATAATTTACCAAACATCTTTTCATTGTGATTAATTTGAAAATAATACCTTAAATTTTCTTTTAATATATTATTTTGGATATTATTTATTATTTATATTTATATTTAATAGGGCATAATATTATTAAAATTAAATTTTGGATTTATATTAAGAATCACATTGAAATTAAAAAATTTAAACATTATAAATAAAATATAAAAAATAATGTCATAATAATTTACTAGTGTTATGCCCAAGAGAGATAAACTTATGTTAAAAATAATATTTGCACCGCCATAGTTATGATGATTCTTATAATTTCTTTGAAAATTGAAACTTAGCCAAGTATATAAATATATTGTTAGTTTGTTACTCAAATTTTTAAAAACAACAAATTGTATCTAAATTTTAAAATTTATTTATAAATTCTCTTATTATGATGATTTTCTCATTATATTTGAAAGTGCATAATATTATCAAAATTAAATTTTGGAATTATATTAAGAATCGTAATTAAATTAAAAAAAAATATTATAGAACAAATATAAAATATAATGTCATAATAATTTGTTAGTGTTAGGCCCGAGCTAATCATTTACCCAACAATTTACCTAACATCTATTTTGATGGTGATTGTTTGAAAATAATACCTTAAATTTTCTCTTAATATTTATATTTATATTTAATAGAGCATAATATTATCAAAATTAACTTTTGTATTTATATTAAGAATCACAATTAAATAAAAAAATTAAATATTATAAAACAAATATAAAAAAATAATGTCATAATAATTTACTAGTGTTATGTCTGAGAGGGATAAACTTATGTAATATTCGGCATAATTGTGATGATTTTGATAATATGTTTGAAACTTGAAACTTAACTAAGTATATTGCTAGTTTGTTACTATTAATGGGTAATTATTATTATTATTATTATTATTATTATTATTATTATTATTTAAATTTAATTTGATAATTTGAATAACGGGTAAACGGGTACCCTGCGGGTAAGGGTAAGGGTATGATTTTTTTACCTTGAAGGGTACAGGTAAGGGTACGGGTATGGGGTAGGGGTTACGGGTACGGGTAAGGGTTTTGGCATACCCTACACATACCCTACCCGTTGCCATCCCTATATAGATTATTTGCACTTGTTATTGATTACATCTTTGATTTTGTATTGCTCCATGGAGAGCTAAACCCCTGGTGGGTGCTTGGACTTGTAAACCCTAGGATGATTTTATTTCATTGACTTTTATTATGTTTCCTTAATTGATGCTTTAATTGAGTTTCAATTTTGTGTGTTGAATGATTTGATTTTCCCTTAGAGTGACACTAGGGTTGAGAATCTATCTAGGCAATCCTTTTGAATGAGTGACACTTCATTAGGTTAGACTATTCAAGGTTGAAGAGGGTTGAGAGGGTGAGTCGAGAGGCAGCGGAAAGTCCATTTTCCCCTCCGATGTGATTTATCCTACTTTCGTGTTCTAAGAGTTCTTTGCGGTCACGATAGAGTGCAGTGCTAAAAGATGAACTCCACTGGGGTTTAGTTACGCGAGCAACAGAGTGAAATGTTGATGTGAATCTTAGTCTGGGGTTTAATTGTTATTAGGGATCTTTCGCCTTGACCAAAGGGTTAGATCTATATTAGGGAATAGGGTTTATCATTTGGAATCCCTAGAGCTTCGAGCAGTACCACACAGTGTGAGGTGTTGAGAGTATTCCTTTCCGCCGGGCATAGTGTAGAGGTCTAGTCACGGTCGACCTTAGGTTTGGGACTGTGTGTCTTTTGATTTCCACGACTTATTAAACTTAAGTTAGGAGACATAATATTAGTCTTGCACTTGAAACAATAGTCATAGGGTGGGCATTGTCTGGGTGCCCCATTTTACCATCGATTACATCTCTTTACTTTTCTTGCTCTCTTGGTTCTTTTAATTTTCTTTACATTGATATTTTGAATTTTCCACAATTGGTTTTCCTTCTAGCTAAATAGCAATTTTCCATGTTTCCAAACATTTATTCCTTGTGGATTCGACTACCCACTCACCAGGGTATTTTTATTACTTTGACTACATGTGCATTTGCGGTACACACAAGCAAAGGGTGTGTCAATGCTCATCTGTAGTACTGTGCAACGCAACCCTTTTGCTTGGGATCAACCCAAATTCTACACTTGCGGTACACACACGCAAAGGATGTGTCAATGCTCATTTGCAGTACTGTGCAACGCAACCCTTTTGCGTGGGATCAACCTAAATTATAATTTATTTAATATATATATATATATTTCATTATTAATATTATTATTATTTTTTATATAAAAAATTTAAATAAATCAATGGACCCCTAATTCATGAAATAAAAAAGAAACATGCATAAAATCTAAGGGTAAAATACCTGGATGGTCACCCAACTATTCAAGTGCTCCTATTTTAGCCACCCAACTATAAAAGTTTTCAATTTGGTCATCTAACTCTGAAATTATTTTTAATTAGGTCACTCAAGCTGACACCGTTAACGGTTTGCTGACGTGGCGATACATGTCATCTATTTTTTTGCCACATCAGCACAATCACATGCCATAAAACAAGGTAAAATACCTGGATTATCACTCAACTATTCGAGTGTGTCTATTTTAGTCACCCAACTATAAAAAATTTCAATTTGGTTATCCAACTTTGAAATTATGTTCAATTAAGTCACCCTAAACTCACGTCGTTAACGATGTGCTGATGTGGCGATACATGTCACCAATTTTTTGCCATGTCAGCACAACCACATGGCATAAAATATATATTTTTTTTCTAGTTCAAGTTACCATGTGGCTTAAGTTATCACGGTGACATTCGCGTGGCATGGAGAGCCACATATATAAACTGTGATATATTATATTTGAGAGAATTAACTATATTAATAGCAGCATTTGAAAAAAAAAATTACATATAGTGATTGAATTTTATTAAAAAAATTGCATCAACATGAACTTTGACAACATACAAAAAGTTCATGTGCTTCTTCACATAAAACAATTAGGATACCCAAACAATTAAATTGAAAAAAAAATACAGGGAAAACTTTTTATATCTCCAAGCTAATTGCAAATTATGCCAATCAATCTAAACTTAGCATCAACATTAGAAAAACAATGAGATTTTAGGATTCTGAATGGAAGAATGGAAAAGGGAAAGAAGGAAGAAAGATGAATATCAGGGGAAAAAAGTAAAAATAGGGAAAAGTTCTTCATGCCACGTGAATGTCCATGTAGGCGTCCAGGTGGCAGCTTAAGCCACATGGTAAATTGAATAGAAAAAAAATAATATTTTATGCCACGTGACTTTGTTGACATGGCAAAAAAATATGTGACATGTATCGCCACATCACCACATCGTTAACGACGTGAGCTGGAATGACCTAATTAAACGTTATTTCAAAGTTGGATGACCAAATTAAATTTTTTTTTTATCGTTGGGTGACTAAAATATAAACATTTGAATATTTGGGTGACCGTCCAGGTATTTTTATTATTTTTATGCCACGTGGTTGTGATGACATGATAAAAAATGGGTGACATGTATTGCTTTGTCAGCACAGCGTTAACGACGTGAGCATGGGTGATCTAATTGAACGTAATTTCAAAGTTGAATGACAAAATTGAAATTTTTTATAGTTGAGTGACTAAAATAGTAACACTTGAATAATTGGGTGACCATCCATGTATTTTACCCAAAATCTAATTTTATTTTACCATGTATATTTTGATTTTATATAATTTTTAAATTATAATCACCAATTATATGATTTAAATCTAATGTTCACTAAAACAATTAGGCTGGCTATGGTATCATTGTTAGATAATATCGCAAAATTAAATAACATGATAAAAAAATATGCGGAATCAATCATAAATTTGTGATATGGTCTAATTGTTTTAATAAACACTGTAATTTAATTAAAAGACCTAGAAAATTACCTCTTAATATTTGAAAGCCTTTCTTTTAATGTGGCGAATTTGTTTCTTCGATTGTCGAAGATCTCCTATCACTGAACGAAAGTCTCACGCCTCTAGATCACACCCCTGAATTGAGAAACAATCTCCTCTTCTTCTCCAAATAGTAGCTAGGGTTAGAAAGGAAGAGAGAACCTGGGGATCTTTCTCACTAGAGAACTAATTGATTGCCTCTAGAGTTAGAGAGGAGTCATATTTATAGAGCCTTCATAAAACATGATAAACATTATTTAATTATGAAGTTCTATTCAAAATATGAACCTTCATAATATGATAAACATTATCATAGAAGTTATATTAGAAATATGAGTCATAATATAACTAAAACCATTTTTGTCTTCAAGTCCTTATAATTTTGATTAACTATTTGACTCCATTGAACTTAAATCAAAATTTTAACTTAAGACAAAAACCCTAGGCTAATTTACAATTTCACTTATCCCATGAAGTAAAATTATAAATCGACAGTTTTACCCCTGCATTCAAAACAAGACTAACTCTTTATCCCTTTAAGCGTGACTCCCTAGGTTCATTCCGATTGGCAATAGAAGGATATCAAAGGATGTGGGTGACACCGTGCCAATCCCGTGACCCCACGTCATAACCCAATTGAACATGAATGAATAGATCATTACGGACCTTTCCAATTATGATTACTATATGTGTATAAATCTTTCATTCTTATATCCCAACTGAGTGAGAACCATGGTAATTGTGAAACTTACTGAACTCTATCGCATGCTAATACCATAGTGGAGTAAAATTACCGAACTACCCTTCGTGTCACACACGATTAGTTTGACTGCCTTGGTTAAGGTCTTCTAATCTCACATATTTATAATCACAAAGGATATTAACTCGTTTCCTTCTGATAGAACGAATTCTTTTTTGGTGATCACTCACAGCTGCTGCTTGCATGATATAGTCGCATTTCGAGGTTGGCTCTACCAAAAGGTAAAGTGAGCCTAATGACTCTAGTAACAGACTAGACGTCACAAGCACTTACATTGATCATGATACCTCAAGTCTAAGGTCTACTCAAATGATCATAACCAATAATTCCGATCATTGACTATCAAAGAGTAAAACCCATGTGATTGGATCGTTGCGAGTCATGTTCAAATACACCAATCCCAGTGATAGATTTATGACATTTGCTCCCACTATTCTATAGTGTTCAACTAGCACTCTTTGTCAAAGTATATGTTATACAAATCCTTATAAATCTTTAACACCCAATTAAAGATTCTCCGATTTGCAAACTATTTAAATGTATAAGTATCAAACCCTTCCAGTGCTCTGCTCTTTATCCCACAAAGAGTAGAAGGTTTAACTTACTACACATGGACTGTGATGTTCAAAACTAATTAAAATTCCATCAAAAGATTTATATGAATATCAAAATAAATGTCTATTTAATAATAATAAGAATGTATAATACAAATGAAATGCCCTAATACAAGTATCCTCGTTGGTATTCGAGGGCATTATCCTAACAATTCGTAGCTGTAGATTTTGACCTTCGTTTCAGTTTTATTCTCGCTGGTTTTGAAAGATCCGCACATGATTCTTTAGTTCTTCGTGATGCACTAGAAAGAGCTAATGGACTAAAAGTCCCTGAAGGTATCCGATTAATTTCTTTTATAGACCCAGCTTTATAATTATAGAACTTATTAAAGTTATTTTATTTCTTATAATTATGAAAGTATTACTTGGTTGATGTTGGCTATGCGACAAGACCTAGTTTTATATCCCCTTACACAGGTGTTAGGTATCACTTGGAGGAGTTCGGCTCTCGGATACCTACAAATCTTAATTAGGAACTCTTCAACTTGCAATACTCATCTACACGTACTTCTATTGAGCATGCATTTGGTCCTTTAAAGAGCCGCTTTTAAGGTCCCTACATTTAGGCCCTTTTTTCCATTTAAGACACAAGTTGAACTTGTGTTAGTGTGTTGCACCTTAGATAATTACATACTTAATGGTGGTGAGGATGACTTTATTCCCTCCGAGGAAGATTGGATCGCACAACGGCCGTCACAAAACACTCTCAAAGAACAAAGAGAAGAAGCACAAGAATTAGCTACTCGTCATGATCAAATCACAATTGAAATGTGGTCAAATAAGTAGTCATATTATTTAATGCTAGTAAAGACTTATTATGTATCACATGTTCTTATGTTGCATGTTGTTCTGTTATTGTGACTTGACTTTTTCATGTAAACTTGTTTATTCCATTTGACAATAAACTCTTAGTGTTTGATTTATATTTATGTGGGATTTGCATATCTTTGATTAATGTAGAATGGAGAATTATAATGTATTTCAAAGCAGCTAAGGAACATCAAAGACCACATCAAGGACGTCAGAGAACAAAGGATGGACATCATTTGAAAGTTGAGCAAAGGTTATAAGTAGACAAGGGCTTTATGCCACAAGCACTTCATGGTGCTATTCGAGCCTTGAAAGATACTTTTGGGGTAACAGTTATAGAGGCTAATATAAGTAATCATCTTAGCACAATAAAAAGGAGGTGGGCCAGGATTTAAAAAATTAAAAGAGATGAGTGGCATGGGTTGGGATGAGAATCTGAAAAATGAATGTGATGGGCAAGGCTGAGTATATAGAATATATTAAGGTATCTACCACTGTAACATTATGATTTCAATTGATTAATTATGATTTCAACTAATCAATTTAATTTTTTTTCTTTGTTGAAATGAAAATACACGCTCAGGATGAGCCATATTTAAACAAGCCTATCGAGGATTACGACCTCATTGAGATGATATGTGGCAATGATCAAGCTAGTGGCCACCATTTCATCCTATCTGGAAGTCGTATTGGGGCACAGATGGAGTACAACTTAGAGTACAAAGTATCTCCTCCAGCACATCATTTTCAAAAAATTTATTGTTCATATAACTATTATATTTTACTTCAATTAAGATACTATAAAAGTGATTTTTTAAAAAGCAACTACCATCTCATTAAAAGTTAAAAAAACAACGTTTCTCTAGGTTGCTAAATTACTTTTGGTGTGACTATTATTTTTTCCTTATGTTTTTCTTAATGTAGGTATTTTTTTAAAAACATGTCTGTTATTTTTATTTCCAGAAGTCCTTATTTTGTTAAATTTATCCTTTTTTATGAAACAAAACTATAACAAAATATATGCATATAAAATTTGGAAGTGTATGGGTAAACATATTGGTTATTTAATATTTGAAATGGCGGAATTGCTTAATGCCCATCATCCCTAAAAACTCAAGGATCATGAAGTAATTTCGCAATTTCAAGTATAAAAAAAAAAAACTGAAAATTGAATGGATAGTTTTGAGAGCGTAAACTCAAACACCACCCACCTAGATTAAAATAATTTGGCGGGAAATGGCACATGTTAAGCTTGACAATTTACCTTATCCCTTGCTTTTCACTCAAATGAAACATATTCTTTCGCTTATGCAAAACAACATTCAAGGTTGCGCCATTGTCAAGGTCACATCGGTGAATTACTACTTTGAATAGTTTTTCTTTTTATCCACCTTAAATTTTTAGTGAATTTCAGTACTATTTTTTTAGATAAATTTATACTAAAAATTAATTATTGCTATTGACAATGTCAACTATGGTTACTGGGAGTGGTGGAACAAGTAGAATTTTGAATTAGAAAATCTAATCAATCAAAAATATCTAAAATATTTGAAGTTAATAACTTTGGGATAATAGTTCAACCTGCCAATAAACCGTCAAAGAAGTATGGCAAGAAAATGTTGAATATGATAATGAAAGTTACCTAGTAATATAGAATAGGAAAAGGCTTGTGTACAAGAAATTAGATAAACAAATAAGGACTTTCAAGTATAGCCAGTGATCAAACTAACTTTTCAAGTAGAGCTTGATCTATTGAACATATGGGCAAAATCCAAGTGAACTTAGAGCAAAATCTCAAAAATCAAGATTTTACATTTTCAATTACTAGAAGAAGAGAAGTATTAAAGGATCTAGCATGAGTGATTCTTGTGGAAAGCTGGTTACCCTCGGAACCAAACTTGAGAAAGGTGGTCATCGTTCCATTGATGGTGGTGAATAAAGCCATGATGGAGTTGAGCTCATAGAGGATATGAAAGACATCATCGGAACTTAAGGAGACTGATAAGTGCTTGTGTTATAGTAACGCGAAGCGTTATTATCTTATATTGAACATATCTTTTATCATATTTTATCACTAAATAGTGTGCATTTGTGTATTCTTATGCATTGTAGGTTTGTGGAGCTAATTTAGAGAAGAAGAACGAATTTAGATCGTGTTCGCCGTTATTGGGAAGTTTTCAGACCAAGCAAGGAACAACGCACGAGCCTAGACTTGTGAATGTGTGCCAACCTTCTTTGGAGGGGCACAAGACAGTCACATTCACAACAAGTCTAACTCGTGTAACTTAGGAGAACTTTACCAAGAAGGAGACTTGAAGCAATCGGCACGATCTACCATTGATTGTGTGCCCAACTCAATGGCCTCGATGAAGAACAACGGATTTGGGAGTGTTTCGGCGAGTTACTGTAGCAGCATTGTAGCTAGTACTGTAGTAAAACAATGTAGCAAGCTACTGTTCACTTTCTGCCGAAAATCAGGATTCCAGAGAATTCACACGGGCGTGTGGAAATTCCACACGGCCGTGTGAATTAATTTTTCAGCAAGCCAGAAACTTCACACGGGCGTGCGGAAATTCCACACGGCCGTGTGAAGTCCCGATAAGTCTGAATTTAAAGCCGCACTCAACATTATAAAAGCCCGATTTGGAGACTTTTTGGGGGATCTTTTGACCTAACTTTCTCCCCAACTTCTGGAGAGTGCGGCTAGGGTTTCGGAGAGGACTTTGTGGAGGTTTAGAGCGCGTCATCGGCATCGTCATCAATGTTCGACGGCCGCACAAGACCACGGCTACACCATACGCAAGGGGGTTTTTCATCAATGTCTTTACTTTGTGCTTTCTTTCATATTTTGATGAACATGTATAGCTCCATGAGGAGGTAAACCCCTCGTGGGTATTCGGACATGTAAACCCTAGGATTATTATGTTTCTATGATATTGCTATTATGCTTTTCCATTATTGATGAATAAATTTGAGTTTCAATTTTAAATATCTTTTGCAATTGTTTTCTCTTAGCCGTGACACTAGGGTTGAAAACAATCTAGGTTATCTTTTGGAGGTGTGACAACTCCTATAGGATTAGACTACTTAAGATTGAAGAGGGTTGAGAGGGTGAGTCATGAGGTAGCGAAGCGTCCCCTTTCCTCTCCGGTGTGATTTCTCCCTACCTCCGTTTTCCTTGATTTCTTAGCGGTCGAAATAGAGCAAAGTGTTAGGTAGATAAACTCCCCTGTGTCTTAGTTGCGCAAGCAACTGAGTGAAGGGTTGACGTGAATCCTAAGCACTAGGGCTTAATCTAGACTAGGGTTCTTCCACCTGGACCAAAGGATTAGAACTACACATAGGAATATGTTTTATCACTAGGAATCCCTAGAGCTTAAAGCAATCCCATGTAGTGTTAGGCTTAGGTAGAAATACTCCCCTGGGGCTTAGTTGCGTGAGCGACAGAGTGAAGGGTTGACGTGAATCCTAATGCCGGGACATAGTGTTAGGGTTAGTCACGGTTGACCTTAGGTTTGGGACCGTGAGTTTAAGGATATCCTCGACTCAATTAACATCAATAGGAAGGTATAATAGCATAGTCTTGCACTAGAAGCATAAGTCCTAGACGTAGCTTGTCCGGATACCCTATTTCATCCATTGCTAGTCTTTCACCAATCCACTTCTACTTGCACTTTCTTGCCTTCCATCTCTCTATTTAAATTTCTTCTTCCTTTTATTCTAATTGCTTCCATAAATCACTCATCAATTTTATTATCACTTTTCGTACACCGCACAACTAAATAGTGAGATCTTGTGTTTTAAATCTCTAATCCTTGTGGATTCGACTACCCACTCACCAGGGTAATTTTATTACTTCGACAAGCCCGTGCACTTGCGGGATACACGCAAGGGGTCGTGTCAAGTTTTTGGCGCCGTTGCCGGGGAATAGGCGTATTTTGATACTTGTTTTTGCTACTTTAGTTATTCACTTTGTTTTCTATTTCACATTTTCTTTATCTATCATTGTTCTTATTTTTCTTTTCTTTATTTTGGCTTCAGGTTATAACCCGCGGGAACCCTTCGATTCTTGTTGAAGGAGACCCGGATATTGGTAGAAGAACACATCGAAAAGGGAAAGAACCTGTGGAAGAACAATCCAAGCAAGCCAGTATAGATTCAAAAGGGTCAGAAGCAATGGTGGAACAGAATGAACAACAGAGGACGTTGTCTGATTTTGATTGACCCGCGGTGATGGGGACCCAATCAAGCATTGTGAGGCCCCCAATTATTACGAATAACTTCAAGTTGAAGCCGTCGTCATTCAAATGTTGCAAGAGTCCGCACAATTTAATAGGTTGGCCGATGAAGATCCCAATAACCATCTAGAGAACTTCCTTGAAGTGTGCAACATGTTGAAGATTAATGGAGTAACGGACGACGCAATTCGGTTGAGAGCCTTCCCATTTTCATTGAAGGGAAAAGCAAGGCATTGGCTACATTCATTACCGAGAGTATCCATCACTAGTTGGGAAGGAGATGGCCGAGGCATTTTTGGCTAGGTATTTCCCTCCGGGAAAATCAGCGAGGCTCCGGAATGAGATCTCATCCTTCATGCAAATGGAATTGGAGTCTCTATTTGAGACATGGGACAGATTCAAGGAGCTCCTTCGGAAGTGCCCGCAACATGGATTCCCCGAGTGGATGACCATTCATACCTTTTATAACGGGTTGAATCCAAGTACCAAGCAACTTTTAGACGCAGCGGTAGGAGGAACTCTAGGAAGCAAGACTCCCGGTGAAGCTCGGCACCTTATTGAAGAGATGGCTATGAATAGCTATCAATGGAATACAAGGGATCGAAAGAAGGTGGCCGGAATTCATGAGGTTGATGCAGTTACATCATTGGCAGCACAGGTGGAATCACTGAGTAAGAAGTTAGATGTTCTAACTTCACCAAGAGTTGCGGCCATTACTACTTGTAACGGTTGTGGGGGAGGTCACGCTTTGAGTGATTGTCCAATTGCTATTGGAGACACTAGTATGGTGGAACAAGCTGATTTTGTGGGCAATGTGTATAGAGGACAAGGCCAAGGCAACCTGTATAGTGGCACTTACAACCCGGGTGGAAGAACCACCCAAATTTCTCATGGAGCAACCAAAGGCAGTCACAACAAAAGAACAACACACCACCGGGATTTCAAGGTCAACAGGCACCGAACTTAGAAAGCAGAGTGACCGTGCTAGAGGGAAAGATGACCGACCTTAAGAGAGCCCTCACGAGGTTTATTGCTTCATCGGATGCTAGATTCCAATCGGTGGAAGCTACACTTCGCAATCACACCGCCTTCCTACACAACTTGGAAAATCAAGTGGGGCAAACTGCGAAGACTTTGGTGGAAAGATCTCAAGGTAGTTTGCCTAGTAACACGGAGACCAATCCGAGAGAGCAATTGAAGGCAATTACGTTGAGGACTGGAAAAGAGGTCGAGAGGAATCTCCCTCTAGAGAAGACACAAGAGACACCCGAGGTCATGGAGATAGAGGAAGGAACGACAAAGGAAAAAGAGGTGGCATCCCCACCTTACAAGCTGAGGATTCCCTATCCTTCACGATTAAAGAATGACCAAGAGAACGAACAATACAAGAAATTTCTGGGAATTTTCAAGCAGTTGCACATCAACATACCATTCGCGGAAGCATTGGCCCAAATTCCCAAGTACGCGAAGTTCTTGAAGTACCTCTTGACCAACAAAAGGAAATTGGAGGAGAGTGCATCTGTGATCCTTGATGCCAATTGCTCGGCCGTATTGCAAAAGAACATGCCGAGAAAGAGAAAAGATCCCGAGAGTTTTATAATACCATGTAACATTGGCAACTTGGGTGAAGAGATGGCATTGGCCGACTCGGGGGCAAACATCAATGTCATGCCCTACATGTTCCTCCAAAATCTAGGCTTGGGCGAGCCTAGACCCACTCGGATGACACTTCAACTAGCGGGTCGATCGGTGAGGCATCCGTGAGGGATTATGGAAGACGTGTTGGTGAAAGTCGACAAATACATATTTCCTATTGACTTTATGGTGTTAGATGTCGATGAAGATGTTGCGGTTCCATTAATCCTTGGAAGGCCATTCTTGCGCACTTCCATGGCTTTGATAGACATGGATGGCGGGGAGCTCACATTGCGAGTGGGAGAAGACAAGCTTACATACCGCCTCGCCGAAGCCATGAGGCACTCTCTCGACTTTGATGATACTTTATATTTTCTTGACACCACTGATGAACTAATTGATGATAATGTGCAGGAAATGTTAAACCCGGATCCATATGAAGGGTGGCCAGACCAAAACGAGGAGATCAAAGAAGAAGAAGTACTTTCGCTTGGTCTAGTCAAGACAGACATCAAGATGGAGATGGAGCATATGAAGAAGATGCTTCGGAGGATGAAGAGGTCAAAAAGACGCCACAAGAAGAACCCCAACAAAAAAGGGGATGAGCATTCACGGAGTAAGGGTGTTTCACCCTTTTGTGGTAACAAATTTGACAACTCTCCCTCTACTCTACAAAGGTTATGTAATGCATGTTTTCAGGTTGTAGGGAAGAGGGCAACCTCCATTCACAAACCTCTGTAAGGTAAGGCAGATACGTCAAGCTAAGTGATGTTAAACAAGCGCTTCTTGGGAGGCAACCTAAGGTTTTACAACTTTTCTAGGACTTAGTTTAGTGTTAGCATGAATAAAAGTCTTAGTTTTAGTGTCCTGAATTCTTTAATGCATATGCTGCAATTTTACTGTGAATAGTTGATGTTTTCGTGTGCCTAAACAATAATTGATGAAGTTTGAGTCGGTTGAGCATATTTTCCATGGTATCTGGTCGTGTTTTGATGGTTTTCATAGGCTCTAAGTATCGTATTTTTTGTTTCTGAATTTTTCTATAGAGTCTGTGATATTTTCTAAGTATACCAGAGAAAACACACGGCCGTGTGGAATTAACACACGGGCGTGTGTTACCATTTAGGGCTCAACCAGAGGGGGCACAGGGGCGTGTTTATGCCCCTCTGAACAGCCTCAGAAGGGGAACACGGCCGTGTGGAATTTCCACACGGCTGTGTGGAATCTTGCAGAAAGTAAGCTCTCAGTCCAGAGAGTCCACAGGGGCATGTGGGTGCCCCTGTGAGTGCGCATGTAATAAGGCACATGACCGTGTGGAAATTCCACACGGCTGTGTGAAAAACTGTAGAAAGTTCCCTTCCATCCCGAGAAACCACAGGGGCATGTGGCTGCCCCTGTGGAGAGCTTGTGAAAGGCACATGGCCGTGTGGATCCTTCTCACGGCCATGTGGAACACTAAGAGTTTCTCGGGTTGATCTAGAGAAGCCACAGGGGCGTGTGAGAGCCCCTGTGGCCGGCCTTGTGTTCTTGGCCAGGTTGGGCACACGGGCGTGTGGAAATTTCCACACGCCCGTGTGTAAATTTCTCATAGACCATGTAGGGTAGTCCATAGAGAAACCAAAGTGCACACAGGGGCGTGTGCTGGCCCCTGTGAACCCTAATTTCAGAGGCACACGGCCGTGTGAATCCCCAGAACTTCAAAAGCCACGCGTTTTCTTTTGGATTTCACTCATGCCTCGATTGTTTTCACTCCAAACTTCTCTCCAACTCTCTCTCTCTCTCTCTCTCCCGACCTTCTCTTGGTGATTTGCTGAGGTTTCATTGAGTTTTCCTGCCGATTTCTTAGATTTCTCGCTCCACACTGTCGGTAAGCTCTCTCCCCCTCTTTTCATCACCAAATCTTGATTCAATTCATTCTATTCGATTATTTCGCTTGTTTTGAATGATGAACATATATGCGAACATGTTTATAATGCATTTAGAATGAAATTTGATTTAAATTTGGAATTTTAGCCGCACGGCCGTGGGGCTCTGTCCACTAGAAGCTCCACACGAGCGTGTGGAATTTCCACATGGCCGTGTGGATTTCTGCAGATTGTGCTCTTGAACTATTTTTAACTGTTTTCTTTTGCAACTTTGCAGATATGGCTTCTAGGTCTAGGAAATCGGCAGGGAAGCGGCCACGTGAGCCCACCCCACCACCCGAGGAGGTAGATTTCCCGTTACCTGAGCATCGGGAGCGGTACAAGCGATTCTCGATACTCCGCTTTGGACAGACATGTTACTTAGACTTGAGCACAGTCAGGGAGATACAGTGGGGGGCAAAGCATCGTAGATGAGATCAAAGAGATGCTTGCTATCGGTAGCTGGGGCCGTCTATTATCCATTCAAGAGTCAGCTATCAGATCACTCACACTTGAGGTTCTTTCATCCTTCGAGTTCGACCGAGGGTACGACAGCTTTACAGATACTGATTCCATTCAGTTCCGTGCACTCGGTCGCCACTTCACTTTGAGTGTGACCCAGTTTTCGATCGAGATGGGCCTCTATGACGAGGCATTCACTGAGACGGAGGAGTACGCACTGCTACCTACCGACTATCTGGGTACCCTGACCCCCCAGCGCGCGTACAGTAGATTGTGTGGTCAGGGACAGTACGAGGCAAGAGTGTCTAAGGCCACATGTTTGACCAGGGCTTCATACAGGTGCATCCATGCCATTCTGAGCCGATCAGCTAGCGGCAGGGGAGACAGTACCGGGGTCCTGAGCCGCCAGGAGCTCCTGTCCTTGCATTCGATGGTGGAGAGTGAGCCACTCCACTTGGGGCACATCTTAGCAGAGTATATCCGCCATCAGAGCCAGTACCCCAGGGTCGGAGTTATCATCGCAGGCCCATACATCACTCGATTGATTATCGGCTTGGGGCTCAGAGATGGGGTTCAGGAAGCTGAGAAGACGACACTACCAGCTCCCCTGAGTATATAGACGCTGAGGATGATGGGGATGGTCCGCAGAGCGGGACCAGGAGCCTACACATGGATCATTCCCCAATCAGATCAGGCCGACGGGTCACAGGCAGCGTTAGAGCCACGTCCGGTCCCGACAGAGGCTGAGGCACCACCCACAGCACAGGAGCCACCTCCAGTGCGTATCTTCTCTCCATCTCGAGGTCAGGACAGATTCGAGCGCCTTGAGAGTGCTGTGGGTGTACTACAGACAGAGTTGGCCGAGGTTAGGGCTGCACACGCGGCACAGCACTCAGAGACGATGACACGGCTTGATACTATACAGCGATTACTTGAGCAGGCCGTGTCATCACCATTCGTGTTCCAGCCCAGAGCCCTTACTCCACCACCTTCTCCAGCTCCAGCTGCAGCAGATCCACCCACACCAGTAGAGCCTACAGCAGCACCAGAGGCTACTCCACAGGACACCGACGCTGAGGCGTCGTAGTTTTATTTTTATTTTTACTTCAATTGTACTTTTTCTTTATATTTTGGACTTGTAGTATACAGAAAGGATCTTCCTTCTGAGTTTATCTTTATTTTGCTTTAATTTATCTCAAGTTGTATTTCATTTTCATATCTTTATATACTCGAGCTTTATTTTGGTTTTTCTTGAGCTATACTGAACCCTTGCGTATGTCTGCAGATGGTCTTGGATGTAAGAAATTTGAGGAATAGTCATAGGCACGGTCATGGGACCGTGTGTGCTCCACAAAACCATTGAGACTCAACCCTCAATGAACCTAGCTCTATCAAACGCAACACTTGGAGTTCAAGCGAGTAATGTTTCAATTGTTTACCCCTACATAAATTGTGTGAATTGTTTTACTTATTTGTTGTGCTTGCATGCGTACATTGGGGACAATGTACATTTTAAGTGTGGGGGAGGATTCACATTGCACATTCACATTGGACACACCTTTACTTGTGCGTTCAATTGCTCATGCTCATGTAGCCTATGGCGGTTCACCTTAGTTGAATTTTTAACATTGTATTCTATCATGCTCTAGTTTTTACTTGAATTTTTAGGGAATATTAGCTCGATTATCTTATATTGCACAACTTACTCTTGGAATCATTTGGAAACTCGATCTTGAAGTTTTTAAGGACAAGTTTGTCGTCGTTTTTAGTTTTACTTTGGAAAATGCATATAATATATATATATGTATATATATATATATATATATGAGTTTGTGAATAGTTGCTTTGTTTTATATATGCATTTGGGGTGGAAAGAGGTGGTTTGGGGTGGAAAGAGCTACCACCTATGAAGTATGTAGCTACTCTCATAAGTCGGATACAAGTTATGCCCTAATGAGAGAAAGAGGTATCTCATGGGATGCGTGAAAGCTACTACCCCGGTAGAAAGAGCTACCTCCTCGAAAGAGTGAAAGCCACCTTTGGCGGCCGCCTAGGAAAGGGCTACCTTCGAGGTTGTGTGAAGCTAATACTTCCTTTCTTGCTTTTCGTATATAAATAAGTCCTTGTTAACAAAAGTTTGAGGAGTACTCGTTGGATTGTCTTGAGTGAGTTCACACACACTTACACATTTTCGAGTTAATTGACCCTTTTTATTCATGTTTTTAGCTAGAGCAATGATATCCTTATGCGATGTTTTGATTTTCCCTTACTTGTAGAATGCTTCTTTTGCATACTTTTGGTGAACCTAAGGCCGAGCACTTTCAATTGTTCTTCCCAAGTACATTCACGGTTTATTTTTTGCTTGAGGACAAGCAAAAGCTTAAGTGTGGGGGAGTTCGATAAGTGCTTGTGTTATAGTAACGCGAAGCGTTATTATCTTATATTGAACATATCTTTTATCAGATTTTATCACTAAATAGTGTGCATTTGTGTATTCTTATGCATTGTAGGTTTGTGGAGCTAATTTAGAGAAGAAGAATGAAGTTAGATCGTGTTCGCCGTTGTTGGTAAGTTTTCGGACCAAGCAAGGAACAACGCACGAGCCTAGACATGTGAGTGTGTGCCAACCTTCTTTGGAAGGGCACAAGGTAGTCACATTCACAACAAGTCTAACTCGTGTAACTTAGGAGAACTTTACCAAGAAGGAGACTTGAAGCAATCGGCACGATCTACCATTGATTGTGTACCCAACTCAATGGCCTCGATGAAGAACAACGGATTCAGGAGCGTTTCGGCGAGTTACTGTAGTAGCATTGTAGCTTGCACTGTAGCAAAACACTGTTCACTTTCTACCGAAAATCAGGATTCCAAAGAATTCACACGGGCATGTGGAAATTCCACACGGCCGTGTGAAGTCCCGATAAGTCCGAATTTAAAGCCGCACTCAACATTATAAAAGCCCGATTTTGAGACTTTTTGGGGGATCTTTTGACCTAACTTTCTCTCCAACTTCTGGAGAGTGCGGCTAGGGTTTCGGAGAGGACTTTGTGGAGGTTTAGAGCGCGTCATCGGCATCATCATCAACGTTCGACGGCCGCACAAGACCACGGCAATACCATACGTAAGGGGGTTTTTCATCAATGCCTTTACTTTGTGCTTTTTTTCATATTTTGATGAAATGTATAGCTCCATGAGGAGGTAAACCCCTCGTGGGTATTCGGACTTGTAAACCTAGGATTATTATGTTTCTATGACATTGCTATTATGCTTTTCCATTATTGATGAATAAATTTGAGTTTCAGTTTTAAATATCTTTTGCAATTGTTTTCTCTTAGCTGTGACACTAGGGTTGAAAACAATCTAGGTTATCTTTTGGAGGTGTGACAACTCCTATAGTATTAGACTACTTAAGATTGAAGAGGGTTGAGAGGGTGAATCGTGAGGTAGCGAAGCGTCCCCTTTCCTCTCCTGTGTGATTTCTCCCTACCTCCGTTTTCCTTGATTTCTTAGCGGTCGAAATAGAGCAAAGTGTTAGGTAGATAAACTCCCCTGTGTCTGAGTTGCGCAAGCAACTGAGTGAAGGGTTGACGTGAATCCTAAGCACTAGGGCTTAATCTAGACTAGGGTTCTTCCACCTGGACCAAAGGATTAGAACTACACATAGGAATATGTTTTATCACTAGGAATCCCTAGAGCTTAAAGCAATCCCACGTAGTGTTAGGCTTAGGTAGAAATACTCCCCTGGGGCTTAGTTGCGTGATCAACAAAGTGAAGGGTTGACGTGAATCCTAATGCCGTGATATAGTGTTAGGGTTAGTCACGGTTGACCTTAGGTTTGGGACCGTGAGTTTAAGGATATCCTCGATTCAATTAACATCAATAGGAAGGTATAATAGCATAGTCTTGCACTAGAAGCATAAGTCCTAGACGTAGCTTGTCCATTGCTAGTCTTTCTCTAATCCACTTCTACTTGCACTTTCTTGCCTTCCATCTCTCTATTTAAATTTCTTCTTCCTTTTATTCTAATTGCTTCCATAAATCACTCATCAATTTTATTATCACTTTTCGTACACCGCACAACCAAATAGCGAGATCTTGTGTTTTAAATCCCTATTCCCTGTGGATTCGACTACCCACTCACCAGGGTAATTTTATTACTTCGACAAGCCCGTGCACTTGCGGGATACACGCAAGGGGTCGTGTCAGAGACAAAGGATTCAAAAGGAGACGAGAAAGTATTTTTGCTTTCTAATTGGGTTTTATTAAGAGGTCAATTATGGGAAAAAGATGGAGAGAGAGAGAGATTGAGTGACATGGATGCAAGATTCTGAATTTAGTAAAACTATTGTGGCTAAATAGCATTATTCTTTTAGAAAATAAGCAAAAGGCTAACAAAAAAAATGGTTTGACACTCTTCTAGAAACAAGAGATAGTTTATATATGATATGCACTTTCCAAAGCAACTAATCACGCTTAAGTTTTATTACTTAAATATTATAAGATTTAAAATGCAAGAAAATCCGATGATTGAGATTCACCTTGAAAGCCATTCATTTATCTCTGAGGATGAAAGAAAGCCCAATTTCTCAAACCTTATTTATAAAGCATTAAAAATAACCCCATACAAAGCAAAGGTTTTTGAGGAGATATCTTGGCACCTTTCGGTGATCTCCTCTCTACCTCAACATCGAAGGTGCCTCAGCTTTCTTCAAGAGTCTGGTAAATCTGATGCATCAATCTCGTTTTCATGTTAGATGGGATACTAATTTCTTAAAGAATTTTTGTTTCTTTTTTTATTTATGTTCATTGCTTTAGATCTTGAAATTATCATACTTTTAGTTGTTTATCCTTCTCTTGATGTCCTGAGGATTTTGTTAACTGGATTCGAGTGAATTTTTGATTAACTTTTGGTGCTTTAGAGCAATACATGGTGGGTTGTTTTGGATTAGGTTTTGTAGTGGTGTAGGAATTGTTTCCTTTGATGAAATATTTTTAATTGGTGTATATAAACTTGTCTTCTTCAAATGCGTGTGGAAACAATGGTGTTAGATGCTCTTGAGATGCTTGCCTTAGGTTCTTGAGAGATATACTTGATTGATAAAATTGGGTAATAACGGAGACAACAATGGCACAATATTTTTTCTTGCATGGTTAATTGATGAAAATAAAATGATTATTAGATTCAAGAAAATGAGTAAATGCAGTTTTTGTTTCATTCCATTTTGGTCAATGATTCTATAATGTTCTTTTATTTTCCTTTAATGGTGATGCTAGTTTTGAAATTTTTGTAAGGCCTTGGTCTAGTGTGAAGATTTTTTCTTTATGTTTCCTTGTAAAAATTGCTTAGAGTTCTTGGAGAAAATTTTATTTTGTGAATTAAGAAGTAAAAAAGAGATAATAATTACATCTATTGTAATAGATTATCCCATAGAAATTGTAGGCTCTGGCGAATATTTATTTAGATGAGTGCTAAAATTGCAGGGGTATATTAATGAATGGAACATCCCTTAGATGTAGAATTCCTTTTTAAAGTAGGTCATATAATTTTGCTAGACATTGATTTGAAGGTTTGCATGCAAAGGATTCTTGATCTTTTAAACTTAAAAATGAATGGTCCAACTAAAAGTCTTAAATGCACTAATTTTTAGGGAAAATGCACAAATTTTGTGAAAATGCACAAATTTTGGGAAAAGTCTCTTAAGGGGAGATCCACTCATTTCACTTGTTGGCTGCAAGTTAAATGTGTAGAATAAGGACTCTTGCCTTTTTCCTCACTTACAATTGGATTTTGATAACTATTGTCATTTAATTCTTGTTGGTAAATATATATTATCACAATTATTATTATACTCTTTAGCATTGTTGAAGAAGTGTGTGTACATTGGAAATTAATGACCTAATCTAATTTCTTGTGTCTAAGCTGATCTTGCATTTTTTACTATGAAGGAATAGTTAATTTTCAAGAAATGAAGCTCTACTGATTTGCACATTTGTTGCCAATTGTGATATCCATGAGACCCACATTGATTACAACCATCAATCATTTCCATCAAACATCAAAACAAATTGCTTGATTAAGGAGGCATCATAATAAGCACAAAGGTTTATGTAAGAAAAAAAAATTGTCGCATATTTGAGTTGATATTTATGCGTTGTTATATTTGTTTAGGTGTATGTACATTGAAGTGCTTCTGAATGTGAAATTGCCACTAATGTCATAATTTGATTTATTGAATTATCAATTTCAAGTATTGATTTTCCATTGAATTCTATTCTTTTGATTTTACTTAATCATAATCTATTGGTTTTATTCCATCTTCCAAATTCTTTATATAGAATTACAATTTATTTTAATGGTTTTGTCAGCCATGTAAAAAACCCAAATTTAATCCAACACAAATTTTAATGATTTTTTGAAAAAACAAAATTGAGCAGTTATTTTGCTCTTGCATTGAAGCAAAATATATGCAAATATATATAGATAATAATATACACTTCATTATTAAAATTAAATAACCACCTATTCATATGGTAGTTTGTTATCTCATCCCCTTGCTAACTATTGCTTGTCCACATTTCTCTCTCTAAAAAAAATTATAGTCAAATAAAATAAGGATGATAATAATTTGATCATAATTGAAAAGTTTTATTAAACATTTCAAAAAATGTGGACTAAAAAGAGCATTACAATCAATCAAATATATGAATGAATGCTATATTTAAACATTTTAAAAATTATAAAATTACATCTCAATTCCAATTAATTTAGTGTAAAACAAGGTGCTAATATAATTCTTTATAGGCCATTAATGGAAAGCACTCGCTCTAAAATAACTTTCTTAGAGAAGCAAGGCCAACCCTAGAAGAATCCCTGCTTCCAAAACTTTGGGGAGTCACAATGAACATTGATTTCTCGGTCTCACCTTCATCTCTTGGTCATTGCCATTGCCTTCTAGGTCTTGCGTCAAAGACCTCTGCTTTGCTATGATTTAGATAATCCATCATCTCTTCCAATGTTTTCAGTTGTTTTTTCTCTTTCCTTCTTTGATCCTCATTTCTATTGCTATGTTTCATGTTTACACCCAATGGACTAGCTTGATATGCTAAAGCTTTCATCTTTGTAACATTTTGTGCATGATAAGAGTCTAGATCTTACTCAACAACATGGTTTGTTGAAAATTGTATTACATTTTCATTCTTTTTTTTTTTGTAAGTTTTTTAGTCAACGTGATATTAAAAGAATATCTTTGGTTGAATATTGGTAGCAAACAATGAATCAAAAGCCTTTATGGTCATAAATGATTTAAATATTAGCTAAGATGTTTGCAAGTGTTGGCCATGATCATTTGATATATAAGGTGTAGGCCATAAATATGTATTATTTGTTTGATGGTAATATGATATTAAATGAAAAGGTTAACTATTGTGTACAAGGAAAATAACTTTTTATGGGCTTATGACCATGTACTTGCTATATTGAAAATTGATAATATAGAGACGATTTTAGAATTCAAAGCTTTCCATTGTTCTCATGCATGAAAATTTTCCATATTGCAACAGGAGGATGCACCACATATTAATACTTGATGCCAATGCTTTATATGCTTTGTTGTCCTTCTTTCATGGGTTTTGCCACTGAATTCTCAAATTTCTGCCTTGATTTTTTTTTTATTGGATGATATGCTATCTGGCTGTAGCTAGAATGACTTAAACCATTCATATCTAAACATGCTGAAGCCATTCATATCCTTTGTTGTCATGTTTTCAATATTGCCCACATTCAACCATGTCTAGCTCACAAGTCATTTCATTCTTGTTTGATTACTTCTGTGTTTCACATGTACAAATTTTGGATCAAGTCCTCTTAGGTCTCTGAAGTCATGTCTAAGTTATCCCATCAAGGATCCTTCCCAACAAATTCACTTGGATAACAGTCAATGTTTTACAACACGTGGTTCTCTTATTGTTCTATGAGGACTAGACCGTGGTGGAAAAATTCACAATCTACTAAACCAGTCACATACTTGAAGAGTGAGTGAGCATAAGTAGAAGCATGGTGGTTTCCTAACCAAAGCATTAGTGCTGGGTAGATGATATTTGCTTACCTTACCAATGATACACAATTGGATAATAGAACAATCCATCTACTATTTAGGGCAAACTGTTGAATGCAAATTTTGTTTGTTTCCCTTTAAATCATCAAATTTATGCACTTTTGTTTTTCAACATTAAGAACATGAGCCTTAAAAATTGTGACCTTTGCTTTCGTATTTTGTTAAAAAAATGGTGTTTGCTTCTTAACTATAGAAAATGTATTGTTGAATGAAAGTTTTTTACTCAAGGTCCTAGTTATTAGATGCAAATTGAAAATATTATTTGAGCTTGATTGAAATCAAAAGCTTAAGTGGAGAGGATGAGAGACTCATTCTTATATTTTTTAGATCTATATTTATCCTTTTAATTAACCAATGTGGGACTGTTAGTTATTCTAATACCCCTTTGATATATTTTTGAGGCGTTTATGTTTCTCTGGGATCATACCCATAGATAGTACTAACTTTAGTTGCTTTCTTTACTTTGTTATTCATTATACCCTTTCATTATACTAAGATAGTCATGGAAAATGCAAGCCAACATCCGGTTTCATTAATGAAGTATCAAATTATTAAGTAAAACTGATGAACGCGTTATGAGTGTCTAAATTATACAAATATATAAGCATGCAAGTACGCACTTAATACTACAATTGGTCTGTTATACCGCAAGTACATGAGTGATCAAGTAATACCTCATAGATTAACATGAGGGTCTTATTTCCCCTAGGAATGGCGAAAGACCCCTATTACTTTCTTTTCACTTAATCAATAAACTAATCGTTTACGTTCTTTTTTTAGTTCTACTTGTACAACACTATAAAACAGTATAATTGGAGACAATGCTAAGCACACTTAGAAGGAGTTGGGAGTATGCACTAAAGTTATCTTGATTATTAATTATGATAGGCAATAAGTGTCAATCGTGTTCTAGGTTTGAAATGGTAGAATTCAAAGGCCTACTAGCCCCAATAAGCCATGGCAACTAGGTCTAAATCTTTAGGAACTTAAGATGGAATATCTTCCACCCAGCCTCCTCTATTTACCTTAAATATGGGAATCCTCCGAGAAGAGAACAATCAATCCATAATCCGAAAACCTAGTTATGCCTAACCTCTTAGAACATGCATAGATCTACCATGGCATGGGTGTCACTAATATGGGAGCATATCCTACTCATCCACATCAACATGTAACACTCAATTAAGAACATGCAATGGTTATGAAAACTAGAACAATTTATATTAATCAATCAAGATTCATAAATAATAACCGAGGGTCTTAGACATACAATTCCCCTTGAATTAGATTCTTATAGATCATACAAAACTAAGCATCAAAGCACAAGAAAACCACAAGACCAAATAAAGAATAGATAAGCTTTTAATGTATTCCTAGACTAACTCCCTCTAATAGTTCTCTGAAGATAGCGATTAGAGGATCCCAAGGTTGTTGATAAGTGCTTGTGTTGTAGTAACGCGAAGCGTTATTATCTTACAAATGAACATACTTTTATCAGATTTTATCACTAAATAGTGTGCATTTGTGTATTCTTGAGCATTGTAGGTTTCGTGGAGCTAAGTTGGAAAAGAAGAACGAAGTTAGGTCGTGTTCGCCGTTGTTGGGAAGTTTTCAGACCAAGCAAGGAACAAGGCACGAGGTTAGACTTGTGAGTGTGTGCCAACCTCCTTTGGAGGGGCACAAAGGCAGTCACATTCACAACAAGTCTAACTCGTGTAGCTTAGGAAAACTTCACCAAGAAGGAGACTCGAAGCAATAGGCACGATCTACCATTGATTATGTGCCCAATTCAATGGCCTCGATGAAGAAACAACATATTCGGGAGCATTTCGGAGTGTACTGTAGCAACAATGTAGCTTTGTTACTATAGCGAATCAATGTAGCAAGTTACTGTGCACTTTTGCCGAAGAATCAAGGTTCCAGAGAATTCACATGGGCGTGTGGAATTAACACACTACCGTGTGAACTAATTTTCTAGCAAACCAGAGAAGTCACACGGGCGTGTGGAATTAACACACGGCCGTGTGGATTGATTTTCCAGCAAGCCAGAAACTTCACACGGGCGTGTGGAATTAACACACGGCCGTGTGAAGTAATTTTCAGGAAAGACAGAAACTTCACACGGGCGTGTGGAAATTCCACACGGGCGTGTGGAAATTCCACACGGCCGTGTGAATTCCCGATAACTTCAAATTTAAAGCCGCACTCAGCCTATTTAAAAGCCGATTTGGAGACTTTTTGAAGAATCTTTGGACCTATCTTTCTCCCTAACTTCTGGAGAGGGCGGCTAGGGTTTCGGAGAGGACTTTGTGGAGGATTGGAGCGCGTCATCGGCATCGTCACCGACGTTCGACGGCCGCACAAGACCACGGCCACACCATACGCGAGGGGGTTTTCATTGATGTCTTTATTTTGTTCTTTCTTTCATAAATTGATGAACATGTATAGCTCCATGAGGAGCTAAACCCCTCGTGGGTATTCGGACTTGTAAAACTCTAGGATAATTATGTTTCTTTGACATTGTTATTATGCTTTTCCATTAATTGATGAATAAATTCGAGTTTCAATTTTAGATTTCTTGTGCTATTATTTTCTTTTAGCCGTGACACTAAGGATTGAGAACAATCTAGGTTATCCTTTGGAGGTGTGACAACTCCTATAGGATTAGACTACTTAAAATTGAAGAGGGTTGAGAGGGAGAGTTGTGAGGTAGCACCGTACCCCTTTCCCTTCCGTTGTGATTTCTCCCTACCTCTGATTCCTTGAGTCATTAGAGGTCGAAATAGAGTGAAGTGCTAGGTAGACAAACTCCCCCAAGGTTTTGGGGTGACGTGAATCCTACGCACTGGGGCTTAATTTAGACAATGGTTCTTCCTCCTGGACCAAAGGGTTAGAACTATCATACATAGGAACAGGTTTTATCACTAGGAGTCCCTAGAACTTAAAGCAATCCCACGTAGTGTTAGGCTTAGGTAGAAATACTCCCCTGGGGCTTAGTTGAGCAATCAACAGAGTGAAGGGTTGACGTGAATCCTATTGTCGGGACATAGTGTTGGGGTTAGCCACGGTTGACCTTAGATTTGGGACCTTGTGTTTCAGGATTTTCCTCGACTCAATTAACATCAATAGGAAGGTATAATAGCATAGTCTTGCACTAGAAGCATAAGTCCTAGAGGTAACTTGTCCGGATACCCTATTTTCACTTATTACTAGTCTCTCTCTTTTTACTCGTTGCTTGCACTTTTCTCTCTTTCAACTTTCGATTTATTTGCTTTGCATCTACTCTAGTTCCCATAAATTCACTCATCACTCCGATCATTGTTTCTTTTCGTACATCACACGACTCAATAGCAACTTCTCGTATTTTAAATCCCTATTCCCTGTGGATTCGACTACCCACTCACCGGGGTAACTTTTATTACTTCGACAAGGCCGTGCACTTGCGGTACGCACGCAAAAGGTCTTGTCAAGTTTTTGGCACCGTTGCCGGGGAATAGGTGTATTTTTTATACTTGTTTTTGCTATTTTAGTTATTCACTTCGTTGACTATTTCATACTTTCTTTAACTATCATCGTTCTTATTTTTCTTTTCTTTGTGTTGGCTTCAGGTTATGACCTGCGGGAACCCTTCGATTCTTGTTGAAGGAGACCCGAACATTGGAAGGAGAATACACAGTAAAGGGAAAGAGCCTGTGGAAGAACAATCCGAGCAAGCCAGCATAGATTCAGAAGGGTCGGAAGCTATGGCAGAACAGAACGAACAACAAAGGACATTGGCTGATTTTGCTAGACCCGCGATAATGGGGACCCAATCAAGCATTGTGAGGCCCCCAATTACCGCAAATAACTTTGAGTTGAAGCCGTCGTTCATTCAAATGTTGCAACAGTCCGCACAGTTTAATGTGTTGGCCGATGAAGATCCCAACAACCATCTAGAGAATTTCCTTGAAGTGTGCGACATGTTGAAGATCAATGGGGTAACGGACGACGCAATCAGATTGAGAGCCTTCCCATTTTCATTGAAGGGGAAAGCAAGACATTGGTTACATTCATTACCGAGAGCATCTATCACTACATGGGAAGAGATGGTCGAGGCATTCTTGGCTAGGTATTTCCCGCCGGGAAAATCAGCAAGGCTCCGGAATGATATCTCATCCTTCATGCAAGTGGAATTGGAGTCTCTATTCGAGACATGGGATAGGTTCAAGGAGCTCCTCCGGAAGTGCCCGCAACACGGATTCCCCGAGTGGATGATCATTCATACTTTTTATAATGGGTTGAATCCAAGCACTAAGCAACTTTTAGATGCAGCGGCAGGAGGGACTCTGGGAGGCAAGACCCCCGATGAAGCCCGGCACCTTATTGAAGAAATGGCAATGAATAGCTATCAATGGAACACAAGGGACAGAAGGAAGATAGCCGGAATTCATGATGTTGATGCAGTTACATCTTTGGTGGCACAAGTAGAATCATTGAGTAAGAAGTTGGACGCTCTAACTTCACCAAGAGTTGCGGCCATCACTACATGTAACGGTTGTGGGGGAGGTCATGCTTCAAGTGATTGTCCGATTGCTATTGGGGGCGTTAGTACGGTGGAGCAGGCTGATTTTGTGGGAAATAACTACAGAGGACAAGGCCAAGGCAACCCGTATAGTGGCACTTACAATCCAGGGTGGAGGAATCACCCAAATTTCTCATGGAGCAACCAAGGACAGTCACAACAAAAGAATAACACACCACCAGGATTTCAGAACCAACAAGCACCGAATTTAGAAAGCCGAGTGACAGGGATAGAAGGAAAGATGACTGATCTAGAAAGAGCTCTCACACGGTTTGTTTCTTCATCGGATGCTAGATTCCAGTCGGTGGAAGCTACACTTCGCAATCATACCGCCTCCTTACATAATTTGGAGAATCAAGTGGGGCAAATTGCGAAGACATTAGCGGAAAGGCCTCAAGGGAGTTTGCCTAGTAATACGGAGACAAATCCGAGGGAACAATTGAAAGCAATCACCTTGAGGAGTGGGAAAGAGGTCGAGAGAAATCTCCCTCTAGAGAAGGCCCAAGAGACACCCGAGGTAGTGGAGGTAGAGGAAGGAGTAACGAAGGAAAAAGAGGTGGCATCCCCACCCTACAAGCCAAGGATCCCCTATCCTTCACGATTAAAGAATGACCAAGACAATGAACAATACAAGAAATTTCTGGGAATTTTCAAACAGTTGCACATCAACATACCATTCGCGGAAGCATTAGCCCAAATGCCTAAGTACGCGAAGTTCTTGAAAGACCTCCTAACCAACAAGAGGAAATTGGAGGAGAGTGCATCGGTGATACTCGATGCCAATTGCTCGGCCGTATTGCAAAAGAACATGCCTAGCAAAAGAAAAGATCCCGGGAGTTTCATAATACCATGTAACATTGGCAACATGGGTGAAGAGATGGCATTGGCCGACTCAGGGGCAAGCATCAATGTCATGCCTTACACGTTCTTCCAAAAGCTAGGCTTGGGCGAGCCAAGACCCACTCGGATGACACTTCAACTCGCGGACCGATCAGTGAGGCATCCGAGAGGGATTGTGGAAGATGTGTTGGTGAAAGTCGACAAATACATATTTCCTGTTGACTTCGTAGTGTTGGATGTCGATGAGGATGTCGAGGTTCCATTGATCCTTGGAAGGCCATTCTTGCGTACTTCCAAGGCCTTGATCGACATGGACGGCGGGGAGCTCACATTGCGAGTAGGAGAAGACAAGCTCACATACCGACTCGCCGAAGCCATGAGACACTCTCTCGATTTTGATAACACTTTATATTTCCTTGACACCACCGATGAACTAATAGATGATTATGTGCAGGAAATGATGAACCCGGATCCATATGAAGGGTGGCCGGACCAACACTTGGAGATTAAAGAAGAAGTGCTCTCCATTGGTCTAATCAAGGATGACTTCAAGCAAGAAACGGAGCGTATGAAGAAAATGCTTTGGAGGATGAAAAGGTCGAAAAGACGCCACAAGAAGAACCCTAACAACAAGGGGAATGAACATTCAAGGAGTAAGGGTGATTCACCCTTTTGTGGTAACAAACTCGACAACTTCCCCTCTACTCTACAAAGGTTATGTAATGCATGCTTCCAGGTTGTAGGGAAGAGGGCAACTTCCATTCATGAACCGCCTTGAGGTAAGCCAGGTACGTCAAGCTTAGTGACGTTAAACAAGCGCTTCTTGGGAGGCAACCCAAGGCTTTACAGTTTTTCTAGGACCTAGTTAGCTTTAGATTGAATAAAAAGTCTTAGTTTTGGTGTCCTGAATTTTTCATGTGCTTACGCTGCGATTTTCTTGTGGGTTTTTGATGAATTTCATGTGCCTTAACGATAATTGATGAAGTTTAGGTTGGTTGAGTGTGTTTTCTTTAGTTTCTGGTCGTAATTTTATGGTTTTTAAAGAGTTTCTGAATTTTTCTGAGTATTTTTAAAGAGTTTCTGAATTTTTCTGAGAGTCTGTAAAATTTTCTATGTAAACCAGAGAAAACACACGGCCGTGTGGAATTAACACACGGCCGTGTGTTACCAATTGGAGCTCAACCAGAGAAGACACAGGGGCGTGACTTTGCCCCTGTGAAAACTTCAGAAGGGGCACACGGCCGTGTGGAATTAACACACAGTCGTGTGAATTTTCGCAGAACTTCAACTCTTTTCCAGAGAGTTCACAGGGGCGTGTGGGTGCCCCTGTGAGTGCCACTGTGCTAAGGCACACGGCCATGTGGAATTAACACACGGCCGTGTGAAAACTCTGCAGAAAAATCCCTTCTTCCCGAGAAAACACAGGGGCGTGTGACAGCCCCTGTGGAAGAGCTTGTGATTGGCACACGGCCGTGTGGAATTAACACACGGCCTTGTGAAACACTTAGATTTTTCGGGTAAATCAGAGAGGCCACAGGGGCATGTGTTGACCCCTGTGACCGGCCTTGTGTTCTTGGCCAGGTTGGGCACACGGCCGTGTGGAATTAACACACGGCCGTGTGATATTTTTCAGAGAGCTTCTGTGTTTTCCCGAGAAGCCACAGGGCCGTGTACCAGCCCCTGTGGACATCCTTGTGAAGGCACACGGCCGTGTGGGGTAGCCAGAGAGTAAACAGTATGCACACAGGGGCGTGTGTTGGCCCCTGTGAACCCTAATTTCAGAGGCACACGGCCGTGTGGCATTGTCACACGGCCGTGTGAATTCCCAGAACTCCAAAAGCCGCGCGATTTCTTTTGGTTTTCACTCGTGCCTCTTCCATTTTCATTCTAAACTCTCCTTCTACTCTCTCCACTAGTTCCCCAACCATCTCAGAGGATTTTTGAGGCTTTTATTGGAGTTTTCCGGCCGGTTCTTAATATTTCTTCATCCACTCCGTCGGTAAGGACTTCAAAGCCTTCTTCTCCGTCAATTCTCAACTTAATTCGTTCTTTTTGATGATTTCGCCTATATTGAATGATTAATGAGTATGCGAGAATGCTTAGGAATGAATTGGAACGAATTAGATTGTTAATTTTGGAATTTTGGCCCCGCGGCCGTTATGCTCTGTCCGCCCGATGATCCACACGGGCGTGTGGAATTAACACACGGCCGTGTGGATTTCTGCAGATTGTTATATTTTAATGTTTTTGATCAATTCTCTTTTCAATCTCGCAGATATGACTTCCAGGTCCAAGAAGTCGGCTGGGAAGCGACCCCGTGAGCCCACACCCCCTCCAGAGGAGACAGAGTTCCGTATACCTGAGCACCAGACCAGGTTTGATAGATTATCCACACTCCGTTTCGGACAGTCACGATACCCCGACCTGAGCATTATCAGAGAGATCCAGGGGGGTGACGGGATTGCCGAGGAGGTTGAGGAGCTACTCTCGGTGGGTGGCTGGAGGAGATTATTGAGGATTAGAGACCCAGCCATTCGAGGGGTGACACTGGAGTTCCTGGCTTCATTTGAGTTTGACAGATCATACAAGGATTTTTCCACTCCTGATACCATTCAGTTCAGGGTATTAGGCCAGCATTTCAGCTTCAGCTTGACCCAGTTTTTGATCCATCTGGGACTATACGATGAGGCCTATACACAGACCGAGGAGTACAGGGATCTTCCTACAGACTACCCGGGCAGTCTTACCCCGCAGAGGGCATACAGAGATTTGTGCGGAGAATGTCAGTATGAGCCAGGGATCTCAAAGGCCACGTGCTTGTCTCGCCCGGCCTACAGATACTTACATGCCATTCTTAGTAGATCAGTGAGTGGCCGAGGTGATAGCACTGGGGTTCTGAGTCGCCAGGAGCTTCTTTATCTATATTCGATGGCTCAGAGGGTACCACTCCACTTAGGGCACATCTTAGCAGAGTATTTGCGCCATCAGGGCCAGTACCCTAGGGTTGGAGTGATCTTCGCAGGACCCTACATTTCGAGACTCCTGATAGGGATGAGTCTCAGAGACGGAGTACGAGGGGCAGAGAAGACCAGTATACCGATCCCTCTGGGCACAGATACACTGAGGATGATGGGGATGATCCGCAGGACAGGGCCAGGAGTATATACATGGACCATTTCCCAGACAGAGCAGGCCGAGGGCTCACAGGTAGCCTTAGAGCCACCACCAGTGGACACAGAGGCAGGGGCAGAGGCCGAGGTACCACCCACAGCACCGGAGCCACCTCCAGTGCGTATCTTTTCTCCATCTCGAGGACAGGACAGAGTTGAGCGCCTCTAGAGTGCTGTGGGTATCATGCAGCAGGAGTTAGCAGAGCTGAGGGTCGCTCAGGCAGCAGGGTTTGCCGAGTTGAGGACTACTCAGGCATCACAGTTCGCTCACTTGTCGGCACAGCTTGGCACAGTGATCCAGTTGTTTGAGCGATCTGTGGTGCGACCCGACAGGTCCCCTCACCGACTCCACCTTCATCTCCATCAGCATCAGACCCACCATCAGCAGCAGCAACAGCAGCACCAGAGGATACACATCAGGACACCGACGTTGAGGCGTCGTAGATTTTATCTTTCTTTTATCGCACTTTTATTTTCTTATTTTTGTTGGACTTGTAGTACCCAGAAAAGACTCTCCTTCTGGGTATGTTTTTATTTGTTTTGTCTCGAGTTGTACTTTATTATCATATCTTTATATACTCGAGCTTTATTTTGAGCTATACTGAACCCTTGCGTATGTGTGCAGATGGTCTTGGATTTAAGGAAATTGAGGAATTGTCATAGGCACGGTCATTGGACCGTGTGTGCTCCACAAACCATTGAGACTCAACTCTCAATGACCTAGCTCCATCAAACGCAACACTTGGAGTTCAGGGGAGTAATGTTTCAATTGCAACTTCCACACTAATTGTTCTTCATTGTTTTATTGGTTATAATGCTTGCATGCGTACATTAGGGACAATGTACATCTTAAGTGTGGGGGGGAGAATTCACATTACACACACCTTTACTTGTGCGGTCAATTGATCATGTTCATGTAGCCTATGGCGGTTCACCTTAGTTGCAACGGTTGTATTCTTATAGTTTAGGAGAATTTTTAACATTGTATCGTATCATGCTCTAGTTTCTACTTGAATTTTAGGAATTTTTTGCTCGATATTCTCATATTGCACAACTTACTCTTGGGATCTTTTGGAAACTCAATCTTGAAGTTCTTAAGGACAAGTTTATCATCGTTCTTAGTTTTACTTTGGAAAATGCATATTAAAAAAAAATATATATATATATATATATATAAATATATGAGTTTGTGAATATTTGCTTTGTTTTATGCATTTGGGGTGGAAAGAGCTACCACCTATGAAGTATGTAGCTACTCTCATAAGTCGGATACAAGTTATGCCCTAATGAGAGAAAGAGCTATCTCATGGGATGCGTGAAAGCTACTACCCCGGTAGAAAGAGCTACCTCCTCGAAAGTGTGAAAGCCACCTTTGGCGGCCGCCTAGGAAAGGGCTACCTTCGAGGTTGTGTGAAGCTACTACTTCCTTTCTTGCTTTTCGTATATAAATAAGTCCTTGTTAACAAAAGTTTGAGGAGTACTCGTTGGTTGTCTTGAGTGAGTTCACACACACTACACATTTTCGAGTTCGTCTTCCTTTTTGATTCGAGTTTTTAGCTAGAGCAATGATAACCTTATGCAATGTTTTGATTTCCCCTTACTTGTAGAATGCTTCTTTTGCATACTTTTGGTGAACCTAAGGCCGAGCACTTTCAATTGTTCTTCCCAAGTACTTTCACGTTCTATTTTGCTTGAGGACAAGCAAAAGCTTAAGTGTGGGGGGATTTGATAAGTGCTTGTGTTGTAGTAACGCGAAGCGTTATTATCTTACAAATGAACATACTTTTATCATATTTTATCACTAAATAGTGTGCATTTGTGTATTCTTGAGCATTGCGGGTTTCGTGGAGCTAAGTTGGAAAAGAAAAACGAAGTTAGGTCGTGTTCGCCGTTGTTGGGAGGTTTTCAGACCAAGCAAGGAACAAGGCACGATGTTAGACTTGTGAGTGTGTGCCAACCTCCTTTGGAGGGGCACAAAGGCAGTCACATTCACAACAAGTCTAACTCGTGTAGCATAGGAAAACTTCACCAAGAAGGAGACTCGAAGTAATAGGCACGATCTACCATTGATTGTGTGCCCAATTCAATGGCCTCGATGAAGAAACAACATATTCGGGAGCATTTCGGAGTGTACTGTAGAAACACTGTAGCTTTGTTACTGTAGCGAATCAATGTAGCAAGTTACTGTGCACTTCTGCCGAAGAATCAAGGTTCCAGAGAATTCACACGGGCGTGTGGAATTAACACACGGCCGTGTGAACTAATTTTCCAGCAAACCAGAGAAGTCACACGGGCGTGTGGAATTAACACACGGCCGTGTGGATTGATTTTCCAGCAAGCCAGAAACTTCACACGGGCGTGTGGAATTAACACACGGCCGTGTGAAGTAATTTTCAGGAAAGACAGAAACTTCACACGGGCGTGTGGAAATTCCACACGGCCGTGTGAATTCCCGATAACTTCAAATTTAAAGCCGCACTCAGCCTATTTAAAGCCGATTTGGAGACTTTTTGAAGAATCTTTGGACCTATCTTTCTCCCTAACTTCTGGAGAGGGCGGCTAGGGTTTCGGAGAGGACTTTGTGGAGGATTGGAGCGCGTCATCGGCATCGTCACTGACGTTCGACGGCCGCACAAGACCACGGCCACACCATACGCGAGGGGGTTTTCATTGATGTCTTTATTTTGTTCTTTCTTTCATAAATTGATGAACATGTATAGCTCCATGAGGAGCTAAACCCCTCGTGGGTATTCGGACTTGTAAAACTCTAGGATAATTATGTTTCTTTGACATTGTTATTATGCTTTTCCATTAATTGATGAATAAATTCGAGTTTCAATTTTAGATTTCTTGTGCTATTGTTTTCTCTTAGGCGTGACACTAAGGATTGAGAACAATCTAGGTTATCCTTTGGAGGTGTGACAACTCCTATAGGATTAGACAACTTAAAATTGAAGAGGGTTGAGAGGGAGAGTTGTGAAGTAGCACCGTACCCCTTTCCCTTCGTTGTGATTTCTCCCTACCTCCGATTCCTTGAGTCATTAGAGGTCGAAATAGAGTGAAGTGCTAGGTAGACAAACTCCCCTAAGGTTTTGGGGTGACGTGAATCCTACGCACTGGGGCTTAATTTAGACAATGGTTCTTCCTCCTGGACCAAAGGGTTAGAACTATCATACATAGGAACAGGTTTTATCACTAGGAGTCCCTAGAACTTAAAGCAATCCCACGTAGTGTTAGGCTTAGGTAGAAATACTCCCCTGGGGCTTAGTTGAGCAATCAACAGAGTGAAGGGTTGACGTGAATCCTATTGCCGGGACATAGTGTTGGGGTTAGCCACGGTTGACCTTAGATTTGGGACCGTCTGTTTCAGGATTTTCCTCGACTCAATTAACATCAATAGGAAGGTATAATAGCATAGTCTTGCACTAGAAGCATAAGTCCTAGAGGTAACTTGTCCGGATACCCTATTTTCACTTATTACTAGTCTCTCTCTTTTTACTCGTTGCTTGCACTTTTCTCTCTTTCAACTTTCGATTTATTTGCTTTGCATCTACTCTAGTTCCCATAAATTCACTCATCACTCCGATCATTGTTTCTTTTCGTACATCACACGACTCAATAGCAACTTCTCGTATTTTAAATCCCTATTCCCTGTGGATTCGACTACCCACTCACCGGGGTAACTTTTATTACTTCGACAAGGCCGTGCACTTGCGGTACGCACGCAAAAGGTCGTGTCAGTTGTCTGATGACATGTGTCACTCATGCCCCTCTGATGATGATCTTGATGCCTGTCATGCGAGATCTTCTCTGATGATGCTCATTGACTTACTCTTGAGAAATCCACTAGAATCCATTGGAATATGGAAGAAACACCGTCTCCCACCGCTTAGATCTCTAAAAATCCTACCATCCTAGGTTCTTCGGTAAAAGAGTCTCTCAGAATTTAGAGAATATTGGAGTATTTATAGTAATCGGCTCTACCACGACCTCACCACAAATGTTGTGATGCTTGTTGTGAGTAAGTTATTGCTTGGGCTCCAAGTCGCGTCTTAGCACGATCTGTGGACATTGTGCATTTTGACAACGCCCATTATGGACTTCACAACGGCCGTTGTGAGGCGGCTATGGCTTCTATGATGCTACCAATAAGCTCATGCTGCTACGACTTGATCATGGTAGTGGTGAGTGTAGACAAAGGGCGTTGTGTATTGACATAACGCTAATTATAAGTCATGGTGCAGCCTTGATTCAGTAACTTGCTTCATTTTACTTCAAAACGTCCTCGAATTCACTCATTTCTTCCTAAAATAGAAATAAAGGTCGTTGTGAAAAAAGAATGAAATTTTGTCCTAATGAGATGCTAAGCAAGTACAATTTCATGCTAGATGTAGTGTAAATGATAAATAGAAAATATAATCAGTTTAACATTTATCAAATATCCCCACACTTATGTTAGGCTATATCTCAAAATTAAATAACATCATCAAAAGCAAGCGGAAGCAATAATAAATTTGTGATATGTTCTAATTGTTTTAATGAACACCGTAATTTACTTAAAAGGCATAGAAAATTATCTCTTAATGTATGAAAGCCTTTTTTTTTTATGTACTGAATTTGTCCCTCGGATTATTGTAGATCTCTTAGGGCAGAATGAAAGTCCCACATCTCTTGATCACAAGCCAAAATTAAGAAATAATCTCCTCTTCTTCTCCAAATAGCGGCTAGGGTTAGAGAGGAAGAGAGAGCTTGGCGATTTCTCACTAGAGAATTAATTAATTGATTCTAGGGTTAGAGAGGAGTCATATTTATAAACTTCATAAAACATGATAAACATTGTTCAATTATGAAGTCCTATTCAAAATATGAACCATTATAATATGATAAACATTATCATAGAAGTTCTATTACAAATATGAGTCCTAATGTAACTAAAAACCACTTTTGTCTTTGAGTTCTTATAATTTTGATTATCTATTCAACTCCATTGAATTTAAATCAAAATTTAAAATTAAGACAAAAATCCTAAACCAATTAATAATTTCACTCATCCCATGAAGTAAAATTGTAAATTGATAATTTTACCCCTGAACTAAAAAATGAGACTAATTCTTTATCCATTTAAGCGTGACTCTCTAGGTTCGTTCCGATTGGTAATGGGAGGATACCAAAGGACATGGGTGACTCCTAGCTAGCCCCGTGGTCCCACATCGTAATTTAATTGAACATGAATTAGTAGATCATTACGAACCTTTCTGATTATGATTACCATATGTGTACAAACCTTTCGTTCTTGTATCCCAACCGAGTGAGAACCATGGTAATTGTCAAACTCACTGAACTCGATCATATGCAAATAACTATAGTGGGGTGAAATTACCAAACTACCCTTTATGTCTGATATGATTAGTTTGACTGCCTTGGCCAAGGTCTTCTAATCTCACATACTTATTTACTTCCAAGAGAATGAATTCTTTGTTGGTATAACTCAAAACTGTTACTTGCTCGATAATCGCACTTCGAGGTCTGCCCTACCAAAAGATAAATTGAGCCTAATGACACTAGTAACAGACTAGTCATCATAAATACATTGTGATCATGATACCTCAGGTCTAAGGTTCACCTCATATGATCATAACCAACAATCCCAATCATAGACTGTTAAAGAGTAAAACTCATGTAATTGATTTGTTGCGAGTCATGTTCGAATAATCCTAATGATGCATTTATGACATATGCTCCCACTATTCCATAGTGTTCAACTAGCACTCTTTATCAAAGTATATGGCATACAAATCCTTACGGACCTTTAACGCCCAACTAAAGGTTCTACGATTTGTGAACTATTTAAGTGTATAAGTGTCAACCCCTTGTAGTCCTAACAACTTAAGCATTTTCTTGTCCTCAAGTAAATAAAACTGATAAAAATAGAATACATGATAAGTGCTTGATCTCAAGCAACTAAGTATGGAGTTTCAGTAGTACGTAGGGGAGGGGGACAATTAGAAGCCAGGTAGCATGATTATTCTACAAAGAATAGTCTACTCTTTGACAAAATGTACTTTCCAAAGTGTCAATCTCCTGGTCCACTATCTTATAGTCTAGATTGTGTAAATAAATTTTTCGGGGTTTTCTTTACTCTCAGGCTTACACTTTTTATAGTTTTTATACGTGATTACCCTTTTTCTCTCTTTTTTGTTTGTGTGTTTTTTTTTTCTATAGTCAGTAGATTTCACACTTCCCAAGAGGTAGCCCATTCTCCCACTAGGGCATACACTTCGTATCCGACTTGTTGGGAGTGACTACGCACTACAAAGGATGTAGCTTTTTCCACTGTACATATATCTTTCTTGGAACAATAAAGTAATTACTAACGATACCCCCCCCCCCCCCCCCCCCCATTATAAAACATTACTCACTAAACAAACATAAAGTGTAAGGTGAAGTCAAGAGAGACATAAGTTAGGTTAAAGATTTTCATAACAGTCAAACTCTCGAGAGGGAACTAAACCAAAGAAACTCTAACAAGTAAGTGTGATGCCTTCAAAGATCAATACTAGCATGTGTATAACATATAAGCATCCTTAAAAACACATTTACAATATAAATAGTATAGTAACATAGTACATTATAGTATAGTATAGTATGAAATTCTCAATAATCGTGCAAAGAAAAGCAAACATACACCCAACACTTCAAGATGTACATTGTCCCCATTGTACGCATGCATGCTGATAAGTGCTCGTGTTAAAGTAATATGAAGTGTTATTTTCTTACATTGAGCATTTCTTTTCTCATATTTTATCATTTATTATTATGCATTTGTGTTCTTTTGTGCATGTAGGGTTGTGGAGTAAACTTAGAAAAGAAAGAGCAAAATTAGGTCATTTTCGCCTTTGTTGGGGAGTTCTCAGACAAAGCAAGGAACGAGGCATGAGTCTAGACTTGTGGGTGTGTGCCAACCTCTATTGGAGGGGCACAAAGGCAGTCACATTTATAAAAGCCTAACTCGTGTAGCATTGGAGAACTTCGTTAATGAGGAGAAATGAAGCAATCGACATGATCTACCGTTGATTGTGTACCTAATTCAACGGCCTCGATGAAGAACATGAAATCGAGAACATTTTATGCGTGAGTACTGTAGCAGTTCACGGTAGCAATTTACTGTTCACTGTGCGCCAGAAAACCAATTCCAGAGAATCCACACGGGCATGTGGATACCCAATTTCAGCCAATTTATAACCGCGACTCAGCACTATTTAAAGGACTTTTTCGGGACTTTTCGAGGATCTTTCTTCCAGCTTCTTACCAGTTCGCGGCTAGGGTTTGGAGAGGATTTTGTGGAGGTTTGGAGCAAGTCTTCAGCATCGACGTCGAAGTCCGTTGGAAGATAGCTATTGGGGGAGCTTTCGTCGGCACCTATCTGGTGAAGTGTGCCCTAGGCTTGACAAAGGGCATGGTGGAGAGGACGGAGCGGCCTCACAAGACAATCGCCACACATCACAAGGGGGTTTCATCTATGTTTCTTATTCTTGTCGATTTATATACATTAATGATTTTGTATAGCTCCATGGAGAGCTAAACCCCTTGTGTGTATTCGGATTTGTAAACTCTAGGATGACATTGTTTCTATGACTTTTATTGTGCTTTCTTAATTGATGTTTATAATTGAGTTCCAATCTTGATTGTTTATTGTATTGATTTTACCTTAGCCATAACACTAGGGTTGAGAATCATCTAGGTTATCCTTTGAAGGTGTGACAACTTCTATATGATTAGACTACTCGAGATTGGAGAGGGTCGAGAGGGTGAGTCGTGAGGTAGCAAAACATCCCCTTTCCCCTCCGGTGTGATTTTCCCTACCTCCGTGTTCCAGGAGTTCTTAGCGGTCGAAGTAGAGTTCTTAGTGGAATTTCCACACGGCCGTGTGGATGTGCATAAATCCAAAAGCCGCGACTTTCTCTTAAGATCTCTTCGGCTCTTCACTCCTATACACCTCTACACTTAAAAAAACCCTCCCTCTCGCATCCGTGACTTTCTCTCCCTCGATTCTAAGGTTCAAGGGTTATTTTTTCCGGCCGTTTTCATGGTTTTCACTTCTCACTTCGTCAGTAAACTCCCTCTTGACTTTCTCTTCGTCAATCTTGATTTAATTTTCTTTTTATGGTTATTTCACTTGATTTCCTTGTTCATTTTACTTGCGAATGTATTTTTGAAGGAGTTAAGATGATTTGGAGTGTAAAATTGAGATTTTTCTAGGTCATTGCCGTGCAGCTGTTGTGGGCCAATGATCCACACCGGCGTGTGGAATTTCCACATGGCCGTATGGATTCCTGCAGATTGAGTTTTGAAGTGGATTTAATCATTTTTCTTTTCAATCTTGCAGATATGGCTTCTAGATCGAAAAAAGAGCCCGGTAAATATCCTCATGAGTAGTCCCCCCAGCAGAGCAGATTAAGCGGTTATCGAGGCTACAATTTGGCCAGTCATGGTACCCGGATTTGAGCGCAGTTAAAGGGATACAGGAGGAAGATAGTATTGCTGACTAGGTTGAGGAGCTACTTGCAGTAGGTAGCTGGCGCCGCTTGTTATCCATTTGAGAGCCGGCTATTCGATCGCTCATACTTGAGGTCCTATTGTCCTTCGAGTTTGACCGAGGATACGACAGTTTCGCCGATTTAGACACCATTCAGTTTCGTGCACTCAGTCAGCACTTCAGCATGAGTGTGATGTAGTTTTCCTTCAGGATGGAGCTATATGATGAGGCGTTTACCGAGACAGAGTAGTATGAGCAGCTCCCTACCGACTACCCCGGCAGTCTGACACCTCAGAGGGCGTATGGAATATTATGTCGGGAGGGTTAATACGAGTAGGGAGTCTCCAAGGTGATATGCCTATCACGGCCATCATACAAATATGTTCATGCCATTCTGAGCCGATTAGTGAGTGACAGAGGTGATAGTACGGGAGTGTTGAGTCAATAGGAGCCGTTCTACCAACATTCAATGGTACAGAGTGAGCCACTCCATCTGGGGAATAACTTAGCAGAGTACATACGCCATCAGGGCCAGTACCCCCAGATGTGGAGTTATCTTCTCAGGCTCAGAGACGGAGTTCGAGGGGCTGAGAAGACTACTGTACCAGTCCCCCTGAGCATTGAGATGATGAGGCTGATGGGTATGATCCACATAGGTGGACCAGGGGTTTATGTATTGATCGTACCCCAGCCAGAGTAGGCCAAGGCGAAGGGAGAGCAAGCTGAGGGTTCACAGCCAGCATTAGAGCCATCTCAGACATAGGCAGAGACAAAGGTACAACCAACAGTACAGGAGCCACCACCATTGCGTATGTTTTCTCCATCTCGAGGCCAGGACAAATTGGAGTGCCTCGAGAGTGCTGTGGAGGTGCTACAGACGGAGGTGGCCGAGGTTAGTGCTACCTAGGCTCTATTTCGCAGTCTTCATCAGCTATTAGAGCAGGCCGTGATTTCACCATTCGTGATGCGACCTCGAGCCTTCCCTGCGCCACAATCACCTGCATCGCCACCACTTGATCCACCAGCACCAGCTGAGCCTACCGCAACACCAGAGGCTACCACTCATGACACCAACGCTGAGGCGTCGTAGTTTCTTTTATTTTTCTTTTATTTTGTACTTTTATTTCTTATCTTTGTACTTGTAGTACTCAGAGAGGATCTTCCTTCTGAGTTTATTTTCTATTGCATTTATCTTTTTCTCGAGTTGTATTTCATTTCTTTATCTCTATATACTCGAGTTTATTTTGATTTTTTTAAGCTACACTGAACACTTTGTGTATGTGTGCAAGTGGTCTTGGATGTTTGGAATTTGAGGAATAGTCATAAGCACGGTCAGGGAACCGTGTGTGCTCCACAACCCATTGAGACTCAACTCTTAATGAACATAGCTCCATCGAACGCAACACTTGGAGTTCAGTGGAGTATTATTTCAATTGCCCACTCCCACATATTTTTTCTTGAATTGTTATACTTTTCATTGTGCTTGCATGCGTACATTGTAGACAATGTACATCTTAAGTGTGTGTGTGTGGGGAGGGGAGGGAGGAAGTTCACATTGCACACACCATTACTTGTGCATTCAATTGCTTATGCTCATGTAGCCCGTGGCGGTTCACCTTAGTTGCAACAGTTGTATTCTTAGAGTCTAGGAGAATTTTTAACATTGTATCCTATCATGCTCTAGTTTCTACTTGAATTTTAGGGAATTTTTACTCGATTATTTCTTTTGCACTACTCACTCTTGAAATCTTTTGGAAACTCGAAGCTCAATGTTTTAAGGACTAGTTTAGCATCATTTCAGTGAAGTTCTTAGTTTTGTTTTGAGAAATATAAAAAAAAAACTTGTGAGCTTGTAAATATTTGTTTAGTTTTATTTGTGCATTTGGGGTGGAAAGAGCTAGCACCTATGAAGTATGTAGCTACTCTCATAAGTCGGTAATGATAGAAAGAGCTATCTCATGGGATGCGTGAAAGCTACTACCCCAGTAGAAAGAGCTACCTCCTCGAAAGTGTGAAAGCCACCTTTGGCGGCCGCCTAGGAAAGGGCTACCTTAGAGGTTGTGTGAAGCTACAACCTCCCTACTTTTGTATATAAATAAGTCCTTCTAAGGAGACTTTTGAGGATTACTTTTTGGGTTAACTAGAGCAAAGATATCTTTATGCAATGTTTTAATCCCCCTCTTACTTGTAGAATGCTTCTTTTGCATACTTTTGGTGAACCTAATGCCAAGCACTTTCAATTGTTCTTCCCAAGTACTTTAATGTTTTATTTTTGATTAAGGGTAAGCAAAAGCTTAAGTGTGGGGGATTTTGATAAGTGCTCATGTTAAAGTAATCTGAAGTATTATTTCCTTACTTTGAGCATTACTTTTCTCAAATCTTATCATTAATTGTTGTGCATTTGTGTTTTTTTGTGCATGTAGGGTTGTGGAGTAAACTTAGAGAAGAAAAGCAAAATTAGGTCATGTTTACCGTTGTTAGGGAGTTCTCGAACCAAGTAACGAACAAGGCATCAGTCTAGACTTATGGGTGTGTGCCAACCTCTATTGGATGGGCACAAAGGCAGTCATACTCATAAAAGTCTAACTCGTGTAGCATTGGAGAACTTCGTCAATGAGGAGAAATGAAGCAATCGACATGATCTACTGTTGATTGTGTGCCTAATTCAATGGCCTCAATGAAGAACATGAAATCAAGAACATTTTATGCTCGAGTACTATAGCAGTTACAGTATCAATTCACGGTAGCAATTGATGTAGCAGTTTGCTATTCACTGAACGCCAAAAAACCAATTCAAGAGAATCCACACTGGCCTGTGGAAATTCCTCACGGCCGTATGGATGCCCGATTTCAGCCGATTTACAGCCACGACTCAGCACTATTTAAAGGACTTTTTTGGGACTTTTCGAGGATCTTTTTCCCAGCTTCTAGAGGGTTTTATAGCTAGGGTTTGGAGAGGATTTTGTGGAGGTTTGGAGTGAGTCTTCGGCATTGACATCGAAGTCTGTTGGAAGGTAGCTATTAGGGAAGCTTTCGTCATCATCGATCCGGTGAAGTGTACCCTAGGCTTGACAAGGGGCTTGGTGGAGAGGACAAAGCGGCCTCACAAGACCATCGCCATGCATCACAAGGGGGTTTCATCTATGTTTCTTATTCTTGTCGATTTATATACATTGATGATTTTGTATAGCTCCATGGAGAGCTAAACCCCTTGTGGGTATTCAGATTTGTAAACCCTAGGATGACATTATTTCTATGACTTTTATTATGCTTTCTTAATTGATGTTTTTAATTGAGTTCCAATCTTTATTGTTTATTGTATTGATTTTCCCTTAGTCGTGACACTAGGGTTGATAATCATCTAGGTTATCCTTTGAAGGTGTGACAACTTCTATAGGATTAGACTACTCGAGATTGGAGAGGGTCGAGAGGGTGAGTCATGAGGTAGCGAAATGTCCCCTTTCTCCTCCGGTGTGATTTTCCCTACCTCCGTGTTCCAAGAGTTCTTAGCTGTCGAAGTAGAGCGAAGTGCTAGGAGATGAACTCCCCTTTGGCTTAGTTGCGGGAGCAACAGAGTGAAGGGTTGTAGTGAATCCTAGTGCTGGGGCTTAACTAAGACTAGGGTTCTTTTGCCTGGACCAAAGGGTTAGAACTATACTTAGGGACAGAGTCTATCACTTGGAATCCCTAGAACGTAAAGCAATTCCACGTAGTGTGAGGCTTAGGATGATGGACTCCCTTGGGGCGTAGTTGAGAGATCGACAGACTAAAAGGTTGTAGTGAAGCCTAATGCCAGGGTATAGTGTTCAAACTAGTCACGGTTGACCTAGGTTTGGGACCGTGTGCTTGATAAGTGCTCGTGTTATAGTAATGCGAAGCGTTATTATTTTGCAATGAGCATTAATTTAATCAGATTTTATCACTAAAAAGTGTGCATTTGTTTACTTTTGTGCATTGAAGGGTTGTGGAGAAGATCTAGAGAAAAAGAAGGAAGAATAGGTTATGTTCGCCGTTGTTGAGGAGTTCTCGGACCAAGCAAGGAACAAGGCACGAGTCTAGACTTATGGGTGTGTGCCAACCTCCATTGGAGGGGCACAAGGGCAGTCACACTCACAAAAGTCTATAACTCGTGTAGCATTGGAGAACTTTGCCAATGAAGAGAAATGAAGTAATCGACATAATCTACCATTGATTGTGTGCCCAATTCAACGGCCTCGATGAAGAACGATGGATTCGGGAGTATTTCGGAGAAGTACTGTAGCAGTACTGTAGCAAAATACTGTAGATAAATATTGTAGCAGCTACTGTTCGCATTCTGCCGAAATTCAGAATTCCAGAGAGTTCACACGGGCGTGTGGAAATTCCAGACGGCCGTAGTGTAGCAGTAATACTGTAGCAGGAACACTGTTCACATGTGCCGAGAAATCACGATTCCAGAATTTCCACACGGCCGTGTGGAATTAACACACGGGCGTGTGGAATTTCTGGATTTTCACAGAAGTCCGATTTCAGCCCGAATTCAGCCCGATTTCAGCCTATAAATAGCCCGTTTTCATATCTATTTGGAGGACCTTCTCTTCTATCACTGGGATATCTTTTGGGGGGCTTTCGGCTAGGGTTTGGAGAGGTTCTTGGAGGTCTTTGGAGGCGATTAAACGGCATCGACATCGACATCCTTTGGAAGAAAGCTATTGGGGAAGCTCTCATCGGCATTGATTTGTCGAGGTGTGCCTTAGGCTTGACAAGGGATTCGTTGGAGAAGACACGCGACTACACAAGACCATCGATACGATCTACAAGGGGGTTTTCTTTATGGTTTTCATGCATATGTTCTTAAACTATTTATTGACTTTGTATTGCTCCATGGAGAGCTAAACCCTAGTGGGTATTCGGACTTGTAAACCCTAGGATGATATTGTTTCTATGACTTTTATTATGCTTTCTTAATTTAATGTTCTATTATTGAGTTCCAATCTTGCATGACGATTGTATGAGATTTTCCCTTAGCCGTGACACTAGAGTTGAGAATCTATTAGGTTATCCTTTGAGGGTGTGACAACCTCTATAGGATTAGACTACACAAGGTTGGAGAGGGTTGAGAGGGAGAGTTGTGAGGCAGCGATGTACCCCTTTCCCCTCCGGTGTGGTTTCTCCCTACCTCCGTTTCCTTGATTCATTAGCGGTCGAGATAGAGTGAAGTGCTAGGTAGATAAACTCCCCTGGGGCTTAGTTACGCGAGTAACAGAGTGAAGGGTTGAAGTGAATCCTACGCACTGGGGCTTAATCTAGACTAGGGTTCTTCCACCTGGACCAAAGGGTTAGAACTACACATAGGAACAGGTTTTACCACTAGGAGTCCCTATAACTTAATGCAATCCCACGTAGTGTGAGGCTTAGGTAGATATACTCCTCTAGGGCTTAGTTGACAGGTCAACGAGAGTCAAGAGTCGTAGTGAATCCTAATGCCGGGGCATAGTGTTGGGGTTAGTCACGGTTGACCTTAGGTTTGGGACCGTGTGTTTAAGGATATCCTCGACTCAATTAGACATCAATTAGAGGGTATAATACTAGTCTTGCACTAGAAGCATTAGTCTTAGGGGGAGCTTTGTCCGGGTACCCCATCTTTATATCGATTACCTCTCCTACCCTCATTATTCTTCTTGCACTCTTTTATTTTCTTTTTACATTTATACATATATATACTTTTCTCATCATCGACTTCTTTCATAGCTAAATAGCGATAACACTTGTTTCTGAACACTATTCCCTGTGGATACGACTACCCACTCACCAGGGTATTTTTATTACTTCGACAAGGCCGTGCACTTGCGGTACGCACGCAAAAGGTCGTGTCAGTGCTTTAGGATGTCCACGACTCATTAAACATCAATAAGAGAGTATAATAAATAATCTTGCACTAGAACATTAGTCCTAGGGGTGGCTTGTCCGGGTACCTTATTTTACATTTGATTGTTCCTCTCTTTACTCTTTGTTTGCACTCTCTTGTCTTTCATATTTCTTTTTCATTTTCGTGCTCACATATTGATTCTTCTCACCACCATAGTATCACACTGGCTAAGTAGCAATCACCCTTGTCTCTAATCACTACTCTCTATGGATTTGACTACCCTCTCACCAGGGTACTTTATTACTTCGACAACCCGTGCACTTTCAGGCCCCTGTCACATGCACAAGTGTAGTGATATATAATGAAAAGAAATTAAAAGAGTGTATGGTCACTAGTACTTCCTTGATTTTTTTTAGTTTGGCTAACCAGGGCGATGAAGTTACCCTTGTCCAAGCAACAAGTTGTGTGGGCCAGAAAAGCATTCAATCATCTTAAACCTTGATGAGGCACAATTGGAGTAGTTAAACGGAATGATAAATAAAACTATAAACTGCTATAAAAATAAAATCCACTAAGATCAAAAGGTACAAAAACAACAAGGTAATTGTCCCTTGTTGTTATAAAATATACAATGTATTGAAATATAAAAGTACAAAAGTGGTATATAAAATCAAAATGGTGGAAGTCAGCAGGGTAGCTCTAGGTTGGTGTAGGAGCGGTGGTGTATGGATGATGTCAGTGGAGAGGAAGGAAACTCCGTTGACACTGGAGCTGGTGTAGGTGATGAACTGGGCATCGGAGTGGATTGGCACTACAGATGCTCCAATATCTGAAGTAGGAGACCCTCGATCCTCACCTGAATTTCATGCCATTCATTCACAGTTAAAACATGATTTAAAGGAGTTTAGAATTTTCTTTAAAAATTGGTAGAGAGGATATAAAAAATCCACAGTGAAAATCTAAGAAATTGAGTGTTAAACTAGTGGAAAACAGTAGTATACTCTCTGATGCACTGTGTAAGTAACAGTGAGAGATCTCCGGTGAAGTGGGAGAGAGAAAATATGATTTTGAGTAATAAAGCCCAAAAGACAGCCAATGGCAACCCTATCCCCTTCCATAACAGCTTAACAATGGACGGATAACGCCCATTGTTAATCTCTATAGTGTTTAGGGATACAACGCCCGTGACGGGTTGTTATGAGGCCATTGTCAACTTAGTATGGTTCAAAAAAATTTCTATGTGTTGATCATGGCCATTCTAGGTTGCGCTATCTAGACAACAGCCCCAACACGGGTATGATGAAGACCGTGCCAAAACCCTTAAAGATATAGGAAATCACAACATGTTGGAAAATGGCCGTTATGGGTCACAGCGGCATGGCTATGGCCGTGGTAAGCCTGTGATAAACTCACTCAAAATACTCAGAAAATTACATTTCTCTTCCTGAATATCACAACGAGTGTACAACGGGTGCACAACACACGTTGTGATGTAAACAGTGAATAAATATGGATTTTCTCTACAGAAAACAGCATGATAAAAAATCTTAATCATGAAAATTAACTCCACACACAAATTGCGTGCATCAAAATCAATAGATGATACTCAACTCCAGACCATTCAATCAAGTAAAGAGTTAACATCTAAACAATAGAAAAATTGAAACTAAAGAGTTAACATCTATACAAAGTGTTTGGGTTGCCTCCTAAGAAGTGCTTGTTTTACGTCACGAGCCTGATGTACCTTGTTCTTACCTCAAGGAGGCTTGAAAAGAGTGTGCTCCTCCTGGCTGGATTTTACATAACTACTTCCTAAATATAAAAGACTTACCTTCCCGGGTAATGAGCTTATGTAGGCTTCAAACAAGTTACCTTTAGGCCTCCATGGGAACAGTTTGGGCTGGGAATTATCCAATCCCGGCTTTGGTGGATCCTTGGATGGTATAAACATCCTTTTCACTTCTTCAAATGTCCCTAATACTTCCCTTCTACTTTCTATGTGCTGATCAACTTTGGAGTAGAAGTTTTGTTTAGATGTCATCGAATTTTTTAGTTCTACCCCATTGTCCTTCTTTACACCATTATGTTCCTCTACTTCAATTTCCTCATTGCTCTCTTCTTCTTTAATGTCATCCCCAAATGGTATTTCTATTTCAACCTCATAACTCCATTTTTATCAGCATTTACCTTAAGGAGTTCTCCTAATTTGTTTTCCAAGTTGTGAACAGATGCTTGGGTATTAGTGAGCGTGGTACCAAAGCCTTCAAGTGTGGCATCATTATGTTACATATATCTTGCCAATATCTCCTCAGTGCAAAAAGTTTTTCTTTGAGATTGCTCATATTGAAAACTTGGGTGATAATTGTAGAACGATTCTTGAGGTGGGACATAGCTATAACATTTGGTTCTTTGTCCCATACTTGGCCAAATTTCCCCAATGTATGCTTTTGCTCATCATGGCCATAAGAATTGTAAGGTCTCTCTTGTTTTGTTGGGCATGCATACGATTGCAAAAGGTCTCTGTAGTAGTTGTCATAACCCTTGTACAACATCAAAAGCTCCTAGCAAAACAAGGAATAAAAGAGTTAAAGAAAAATGAAATAAAGTAAACATGAAAAAAAAAATAATACAAGAATAAATGGCTAAAACACTAAGCTACAAATTTTCGTAGAATCTCTCGACTAGTCCCCTGCAATGACGCCAAAAAACTTGACGGATGCGTTATGGGTGTCTAAATTATGCAAATATATAAGCATGCAAGTATACACTTAATACAACAATTGGTCCATTATATCACAAGTGCATGGGTCATCAAGTAATGCCTTATGGATTAACAAGAGGGTCGTATTTCCCCTAGGAACAGTGAGAGGCTCCATTGCTTTCTTTTCACTTAATCAATAGCCTAATCATTTATGCTTTTCTTTAGTTCTACTTGTACAACACTATTAAACAGTATAATTGGAGATTATGCTAAACATACTTAGAAAGAGTTGGGAGTATGCATTAAAGTTATCTTGATTATTAACTATGATAGGCTTTAAGTGTAAATCGTGTTCTAGGTTTAAACCGGGGCAATTCAAAGGCCTACTAGCTCCAATAAGCCATGGTGACTAGGTCTAAATTACTAGGAACTTAAGATGGAATCTCTTCCACCCTAGCTCCTATATTTGCCTTAAGTATAGGAATCCCACCAAAAAAGAGCAATCAAACCCTAAGCCTAAGGGATAATCAATCTCTAATCCAGAAACCTAGCTATGCCTAACCTCTTAGAACATGCATAGATCTATCATGGCATGGGTGTCATCAATATGGGGGCATATCCTCCTTATTCACATCAACATGTAACAATCAATTAAGAACATGCAATGATTATGAAAACTAGAACAATTTATATTAATCAATCAAGATTCATAAATAATAACTGAGGGACCTAGACATACAATTCCCCTTAAATTAGATTCTTATTTATCATACAAAACTAATCATCAAAGCACAAGAAAACCACAAGACCAACTATGAATAGATAAGCTTTTAATGTATTACTAGACTAACTCCCTCCAATAGTTCTCCGAAGACAGGGATTAAAGGATCCCAAGGTTGTCCGATGATGTATGTCACTCATACCCCTCTGAAGATGGTCTTTAAAGATATCCAAATACAAGTTTGCCAAATTTGTGTTTAGATATTTATAGTAATTAGCTCCGCCACGGCCTCACCATGGACGTTGTGATGTCCGCTGTGAGTAAGTTGTTTCTTGGGCTCCAAGTCACGTCACGGCACGGTCTTTGGGCGTTACGCATTTTGACAACGATCATTATAGACTTAACAAAGGCCATTGTGAGGCCGTTACGGCTTCTATACTGCTACTAGTGAGCTCATGCTACCCGCTTGATCACGGTAGTGGTGAGTGTAGACAATAGGCATTACGTGTTACCATAACGCCCGTTGTGAGTTATGGTGCAGCTTTGATTCATTAATTTGCTTTATTATGCTTCAAAATATCCTCAAAATTTGCTTCTTTCTTCCTAAAATATAAATAAAGGTCGTTGTCAATAAAAAAATGAAATTTCATCCTATAAGATACTAAACAAGTACAATTTCATGTTAGAAGCAGTGTAAATGATATAGAAAATATGATCGATTTGGCACTTATCAAAAAACATAACATATAAGCTAAAGATTTTGCTACTTAGTGGAGAGTAAAATCACCCAAATACAAATTTGGCAAACTTGCAGCTTGAGAGCTTATATGGACATTATATTTCCATAGTCCGACATGCTATGCAGTCAGTCCGACATGGCACGTAATTAGTTGATTGGTGTGGCAGAATATGTTGTTTGGACAATGTTTTACAGCATTTTTTGTCTGTCTACTTCCTTAATGATAAGTGCTAGTGTTTAAGTAATACAAAGTATTATTTTCTTACATTAAGCATTACTTTTCTCAGATTTTATCATTGATTAGTGTGCATTTGTGTTCTTTTGTGCATGTAGGGTTGTGGAGAAGATTTAGAGAAGAAGGAACAAAATTAGGTCATGTTCGCCATTTTTGAAGAGTTCATGGACCAAGCAAGGATCAAGGCACGTGTTTTAAACTTATGAGTGTGTGCCAACCTCCATTGTGCTCAAATGGTTCTATGATTTGGAGAGGCACAAAGGCAGTCAAACTAAATAAGTCTAACCCGTGTGACATTAAAGAACTTTATCAATAAGGAGAAAAGAAGCAAACGACATGATCTACCATTGGTTGTGTGCCCAATTCAACGACCTCGATAAAGAACATGAAATCGGGAACATTTTGGGCGCGAGCACTCTAGCAGTACTGTAGCAAATCACTATAGCAAATCTCTGTAGCACTTTGCTGTTCACTGCGCCAGAAATTCAACTCTAGAAAATCCACACGGGCGTGTGGAAATTCCACACGATCGTGTGGATGCCTGATTTCAGCCTATTTAAAGAAGCAACTCAGATTTATTCGGGGACTTTTTGACATATTTTTCACCCATCTTCTAGAGAGCTCGCGGCTAGGATTTGGAGAAGATTTTGTGGAGGTTTGAAGTGAGTCTACGACATCATCATCGACGTCTTTTGGAAGATAGCTATTGGGTGAGCTTTCATCGGCACCGATTCGGCGAGATGTGCCCTAGGCTTGACAAAGGGCTTGTTGGAGAAAACCGAGCGGCCTCACAAGGCCATTGCCATGCATCACAAGGGGGTTTTATCTATGTTTGCTATGCTTATTGATTCATATACATTGATGATTTTGTATAGCTCCATGGAGAGCTAAACCCATAGTGGGTATTCAGACTTGTAAACCCTAGGATGACATTGATTTCATAACTTTTATTATGCTTTCTTAATTGATGCTTTTAATTAAGTTCCAATCTTGCATGTTAATTGTATTGATTTTCCCTTAGCCGTAACACTAGGGTTAAGAATCATCTAGGTTATCCTTTGAAGGTGTGACAACTTCCATAGGATTGGACTACCCGAGATTGGAGAGGGTCGAGAGGGTGAGTCGTGAGGTAGCGAAACGTCCCCTTTCCCCCTCGGCGTGATTTTTTCTACCTCCGTGTTCCAAGAGTTCTTTGCAGTCAATGTAGAGTTAAGTGCTAGGAGATGAACTCCCTTCGGCGTGATTTTCCCTACCTTGTACATTCCAAAGAACCCATCATAATGATTTTTGCATTAGATTATTAAATTCAATCTTCAATACTCTTTTAAGAGTTTTTGAGTTCCTTCATTGCTCTCTTTAGCCTAAACTGAACTATTGTAGCAAGTTTTATACCAAGGGACATGAGAGATAGTCTGTACTTGTAAAAAAAAAAAAGTGGAGTCTATAACAGTATTCCTCTGCTAGTATAGCACGAATGCGTCTATGTAGACTGTAATTGAGTAGGTTGGGTGGCTCTTGTGCCTAATCAGCATGTGCATCCTTCTAAAAGATTTTTGTGCAGTCTATGTTAGTCGGACTCAGAAGAAAAAAGAAAAAAAAAAGAAAGAAAGAAAGAAAAGTGTTTGTTTGTATATATTTGCGAGAGTAATAAAGTATCTTGATCCCCTAAAGCTTGTTGCGTAGTCACTTAAGAGCTAGAGGTTTATCTTGGAACCAAAGGAATCTTAACTGAGTATTGAAGGTGTCTTTAACATTTTAATGCCGTCTTCATTGTGCGTGGGGTGAATTGTCATCCTGGGGTAATCCAGGGTGTGGAGGTCAAGGTGGGAGTTAGCACACACTCACGACAGCACTCTAGAAGAAACAGAACTAGTATTACTTGACTATTCATCGAACAGCTCATTTCTTGATTTCTCTCCATTCGTGCTTGTGGGGTCCTTTACTATTGAGCTTGAGGTCGTGCATCTAGCCGTTTATCTTCTTGCCCCTGGTTTTCATGTTTGTTTGCTTGGGGACAAGCAAACGCTTAGGTGTGGGGATGTTTGATAAACGTCTAAATGTACATATTTTACACGTATACTTGAGCATGCTTTCCGTATTTTGTTGATGAGTCGATGCCCTTTTTAGGTCTAAATTGGGTTATTTCGTGTTTCAGTTGCAAAAGATGCTTATGGGAGCTCAACGATGCGATTTAAGAAGAAATCCACGCCGAAATCATCGTTTTAGGGATCCCGGCACTGTAGGAACACTGTAGCAGCCTAAAGCAAGAACATTTGAAGAATTTTCTAAGTCTGGAAACCCTCATGGGCCACCTCACGGCCGTGAGGCCATCCGCAAGAGATTCAGAGGCAAACAGTACTGTAGTAGTACTATAGCAATTTTACAACTTTGCGGAATCTTTCGACACGTATTACAGGCAACCTCACGGGCCGTATATGGACCGTGAGGTCACCCGTGAGAGGCCAGGAGATCATCTTTAAAAGGGTTTATAGGGCATCATCTTGGGTGTTTTTCGCAACCTCTTCTCCTCTACCACCATCTGGGGTTCGATCTGGGCTGGAGAAGGCAGATCTTTGGAGCAAATCAAAGGGAGAAGAAGATCACACTCAAGGAAGAACATCTAGGAGTTCGTTGGCACTAATCCATGGATTCCCATCACCATCTTCTAGTCTCCATCGTAGGGGAGTTGTTATGAGCTTTATCTTGTATCTCTTGTTTTGTATACATTCCCCTTTGTTGATGATGAACTAGGCTCCCAAGGTCACCGGGCATCCGGTGAACCTTGGGATGAACTTGCTTGTATGGATGCTTAGTTTATATGTATGGTTTTTGGTTTGTTTTGTCGTTTAAGTTTGGTGTATTTGAATGCTTTGGTATGCATGAGAACTCTGTGTATCAATACTTAGGTAATACTAGGTTGCATGACCATTGCCCTAGTGTTAGACTTACCAAGCTTAGAAGGGATACGTGTACAAATATGCCGTGACCATCGGGTATTTTGTACCCTCCGGTATTAGGGTTGTGCCTAGTTTGTGTTTCAACCCTAATTTGAGAATCCCGTGCTTTTAATGCAATCGTAGGTGGATTTGGTCTGAAGGAATTCCGTATCAATACTCGTACCGGATTAGGGGCCAATTGCCATGACCATCGGGTTGGCCTATCTTAGGTTTCTCTCGGTCCAAACCACCATTGCCTGTGTAGTTATAGCATCCTTCTAGCTTTAGTAGTCCCGAGGGGATCTTTGCCCGGGGACCTCATACTTTCATTGTTACTTGCATCCTCAGCATGCTTATGTGGTGAGCCGTAGTCCACTTGTTTATAACTTTTTCTTTTGTTTGTTTTCTTTTCTTGTTTTAAATCTGTACTTGTTAGATTAGATAGTTCCGTCTAGGGGGAAGTAATAGCAGCTCTTGGGACCCTAAGTAATATGACCCCTGTGTCACTCACAGGGTATTACTTGACGACCCATGTGATTGTGGACCACGTATCAGTGAGCAACAGATTGAAGGGTTGTAGTGAATCCTAGTGCTGGGGCTTAACTGAGACTAGGGTTCTTTCGCCTGGACCAAAGGGTTAGAACTATACTTAGAGACAGGGTTTATCACTTGGAATCCCTAGAACGTCAAACAGTTCCACGTAGTGTGAGGCTTAGGATGATGGACTCCCTGGGGTTTAGTTGAGAGATCGACAGAGTGAAGGGTTGTAGTGAAACCTAATGCCAGAGCATAGTGTTAGAACTAGTCACGGTTGACCTTAGGTTTAGGACTGTGTGCTTAAGGATTTCCACAACTCATTAAACATCAATAAGTGAGTATAATACTAGTCTTGCACTAGAAACATTAGTCGTAGGGGAGCTTGTCCGAGTACCCCATATTTACATTGATTGATTCCTCTCTACTCTTTGCTTGCGCTCTCTTGTCTTTCATATTTCTCTTTTATCTTATTGCATACACATTGATTTCTCTCACCACCATCATTATCGCCTTAGCAAAGTAGTAATTCCTCTTGTCTTGAATCACTACTCCCTGTGGATTCGACTACCCTCTCACCGGGGTACTTTATTACTTCAACAACCCGTGCACTTTCAGGCCCCTATCACTTACCCTTGATTGTCATAAGCGATAGTCTCCTTGATTTGGATCAAATATTAGTTTGGTTGGTGGTTTTCAACGGAAAAGCCTCTAATCCCATTTAATCTAATTGCAACTACATGTGTATAATATAGAACCTTAGAGGCAAAGGTATCAAGTATTTTTTTGGTGTGTTTGATATTTAGATCATTGATGGAAAGCAAGCTAAGAAATGGAATTTCTCTTGTTGTTTATCAATATTCTTATTCTGTTGTAAGGTGATATCTACTTTAGCTCACCTATCTACCTATATCTATGTTTTATATAAATATTGGTCCAGAGATAAGATCTTATTCTGTTGTAGGCTCTGGAAGTGGGATTAATAGCTTCAGATCAAGTAATTTTCCTCGGCATATCATCATAGGTACCTTATTCGATTCTCATCATTGCTAGATCAACCTCTACTTGAAAAGTTAGTTTGATCACTAGACTATACTTGAAAGCCTTTGTTTATTTATCTAATTTCTTGTACACGAACTTTTCATATTCTATATTACTAGGAAACCTTAGAATAGTCATGTATAATGTCAAAAAATATCCACATATAGGACATTGCAAGTATTAGTTCAGAAGAAGGAATGTAGTTTGTAAGTGTTGGTACAATTGGACTATAAGCTAATCCTAACACCTTGGATTTCAAGGTTTCAGGACAATGCATGAAAGTCTTAATTGTTTCTTGTATAGAAACCTTTTGCTATTTTTTGTTGGTATATTGCGTCAAAATTTTGGGGTTATGATGTTAGGAAAGATGTTCACAAATGACACACTAAGCACATGAGTATTAGTTGCTACTAATGAAAATAGTAAAACGAAATATCTAGTGATTTGATAACACAATACAAGTTTATGTATCCAATTAAGCAGTGCTATTTTATTTACCTTTTTTTGGCATAAAAAATATGCTCTAAAGCCATTGTGGGAGTCATTATTCATTTGGTCCTCCAAGTGAATATGGTCAAGTTGGCTTTTATAGTTGATGCGCTAGGGATGTGAAGGACATAGGACATGTTATGTGAGCCTCAGGCTAAAGGGCCAAAATGAATATGTGATTTATTGAGGGGCTAAAATGAACATTGTGTTTTATTGAGGGACCAAAATGAACAATAATTCCCATAGCTTTAATGCTAAAAGTATACCATCCATGCTGCATTCACATTCTGTCTGGTGCCTTTGGATACATGAATCACTTGGAAATTATAATGACCAGTTACCCATGAATTTTATTAATCAATGTAAAAAGATATATATATATATATATATATATTCAAAATATATCAATATAACATATTTTGGGCATTGTTTAGATCGAAATTTTGAAATCTAAATTTGTGTGGTAGCCAAAAAACAAATTTTTTGTGTGCTTCACATCATTGTTCTTCAAGTTATTGATGGTGGTCTCAAATCAGATAAGAGAATTAACACTAGATTGTATTGTCAAATGCAAGGCGGGAAACCTCTGGCTAACCTTTGGCTAAACTTCGGATGGCATTCATTTCCATCGATGTATGTGTCCTTCAATTGCTTTGGCCATTTGCCATTTTAATTGTAGGTGCACAGCACCTTTGTAGGCAAAATTTACCGTAGAATGTTAAACAATTCTTCTGAAGGGAAGGTGCAATTAAGACTTTTTTGCTGCTAAAAAATTGAAAAGTTATAGCATCTCAACTTTGTAGAAAATATTGTTTTTTTAATATTGTGTTTCATGTTCTATTATAATTTAATTGTATTTTATTAAACATATTAAATTAAAATTGGTTGTCAATGCATGCAAGTTGAGTTAAATTTGTCTCAAATCCTTGCAGTGCATGTTAAACTTATGAACTTAATTTATTTTTTTAAAATATATGAATGCTTATAATTTTACATGATCTTCCATAAAGCGGACATATTTTCATTGACTTTTATATAGACTTGGTTTTTAACATAATGCAACTCTATCGTCAGGCAGACATTAGAAAAATGAGAAACTTGCTCCAGTATGAACTCAAGTTAATGTTGTTAAAAGGACACTTAGGGATATACAATTCTAAAATCTATTTTTAGAGGCTTTTGAATATTAAATTTCACATATTTTAAAATGAGCTTTTATATTTATTATAATTTTTTAATTGTGAAATATAATGATATTTTAGAAAGAAAAAAAAAACTTACTGTTCATAGATCTATTATATTTTACTTCAATTAAGATACTATAAAAGTGACATTTTTAAAAGTAATTACCATCTCATTAAAAGTTAAAAAAATACAACATTTCTCTAAAACTATTAAATTTCTTTTGGTGTGACTATTATTTTTTTCGTATGTGTTTTTCTTAATGTAGGTTTTTTTTAAACATGTATGTTATTTTTATTTCCAGATGTCCTTATTTTATTAAATTTATATTTTTTTTATAAAACAAAACTATACCAAAAATATATGCATATAAAATTTGGAAGTATATGGGTAAACATCTTGGTTATTTAATATTTGAAATGGAAGAATTTGTTAACGCCCATTATCCCTTAAAACTCAAGGATCATGAAGTAATTTCGCAATTTTTAAGTATAAAAAAAAACCAAAAGTTGAATGGATAGGTTTGGGGGAGTAAACTTAAACCCCACCCACTTGGATTAAAATGATTTGACAGGAAATGACACGTGTTACTATCAGACCCACATCGGTGAATGTCTCCCTCGTCTTCTTGCCGTCAAAGGCGATTCTCTGGTAATGATCCCCGATGACCACTGAAAAATAGTGCGTCAGTTAATTTCTGCTTTGAATAGGTTTTCTTTTTATCTTCCTTAATTTATTCAGCGAATTCTAGTGCTGATTTTAGATAAATGGATACTAAAAATTAATTATTGCTATCTACGATAACTACTATTACTGTGAGTAATCGAACAAATTGAAATTGGAATTAGAAAATCTAATCAATCAAAAATATTTGAAATATTTGGCAAGAAAATAAACCTTCAGAAGAAGTATGGTAAGAAAATGTTGAATATAATAATGAAAGTTACCTAGTAATAGAGAATAGGAAAAGGTTTGTGTACAAGAAATTAGATTAAAAAATAAGGACTTTCAATTATAGTCTAGTGATCAAACTAACTTTTCAAGTAAAGCTTGATCTATTGAACATATGGGCAAAATCCAAGTGAACCTAGAGCAAAATCTCAAAAATCAAATGTAGATTAGAGAACTTAAACAACTCCAAATGAATGCCACATTCGAAATAGAAGGCACCACACTAATTTCAAACAACATTAATACATCATCAAATTAAATAGCAAAACACAAATAAGAAGATACAAAAAGCTAAAGCATTTGGAAAGCCAATACAACTGAACTGAGAATTTATCTCAAAAACCAAATGTAGTTTATAGAACATAAAAAAATCCAAATAAATATCAAATTCGAAAGAAAAAAAACATCAATCTTACTACAAATGGAGAATATGAAAAGGTGTGGGTTTTCTTTTCCAAGTGAAATAACTATTCATCTTCAAACTTCATTCTAGATTAGAAAACTCAAACCAATTCCAAATTAACAATAACATTACTCCAACATCAAGTAACCTCATAAAATGATACAAACCATGGACACATCAACAAAACTTAAAGATCAAAATTTTACATTTTCAATTACTAGAAGAAGAGAACTATTAAAGGAGCTAGCAATGAGTGATTCTTGTAGAAAGTTGGTCACACCAAACCTAAGAAAGGTGGTCATCTTTCCTTTGATGGTGGTGAATAAAGCCATTTTTTAAGAGGTCATCCTAACCGGTTTTTTAAGAGGTCGATTATGGGAAGGGGAAGGAGAGAGAGAGAGAGAGAGAGAGAATGATATGGATGCAAGTTATAAATTTCCGTATTACTATTCGGCCTAAATAGCATTACTCTTTTAGAGAAAGCAAAAGCCTAACAAAAATGGTTTGTCATTTTTCTAGAAACAAGAGAATCCAATGGTTAAGATTCATTTTGATAGCCATTCAATGATCCTTAGGCAGGAAAAAAGACAAATTTCCCAAACCTCATTTATAAAGCATTCAAAAAAACCCCACACAATACAATGGTTGTTAAGGAGAAATCTCGGGGCTCTTTGCTCATCCCTCTCTGCCTTAACACCAAAGGCACCTCCATTTTATTCTAGATTCTGGTACATCCAATGCATCAATCCTATTTCCTTGTAGGATGTGCTGCTAATTTTTTAATAAATTTGTGTTTATTTTTTATTTATGTCTCATTGCTTTAGATCTTAAAATTATCATGCTTGTCATTATTTATCATTCTCTTGATGTGTTGAAGATTTTGTTAATTGGATTCGTGTAAATTTTGATGAACTTGTGGTGTTTTAGAGAAATAGATGGTGGGTTGTTTTGGATTTGGGTTTGCAGTGTGGTAGGAACTATTTCCTGTGATGAAGAATTTTTAATTGGTGTAGAGAAACCCATCTTATTCAAATGCATGTGGTAACATTGAGGTTAGATCTTCTTGAGATGCTAGCCTTAGGTTCTTGAGAGATGTACTTGATTGATGAATTAGGGTTATAACGGAGACAACAATGGTACAATTTTTTTTTCCTTGCATGGTTGGATGATGAAAATAAAATGATTATTAGATCCAAGAAAATACATGAATAAAGTTTCCGTTTCATTCCATTTTGGTCAATGATTCTATAATGTTCTTTTATTTTCCTTTAATAATGATACTAGTTTTGGAACTTTTTGAATAGCTTGGTCTAGTGTGAAGGTTTCTCCTCTATGTTGTAAAATTTCTTAGAGTTCTTGGAGAAAATTTTATTTTGTGACTTAAGGAGTAAAAAAGAGAGAACAATGTCATCTATTATAATAGATTATTCCATAGAAATTGTACCCTCCCTCAATAATTATTTAGATGAGTGCTAAACTTGTAGGGGTATAATAATGAATGGATCATCCCTTAGATGTAGAATTCCTTTTTAAAGTAAGTCCTATGGTTTTGCTTGACATTGATTTGAAGGTTTGCATCCAAAGGAATCTTGAACTTTTATACTTGAAAATGAAATGTCCAAGTAAAAGTCATAAACGCACGAATTTTTGGGGAAAATGCATGAATTTTGAGGAATAGTCACTTGAGGGAAGATCCACACATTTCATTGTTTCTTGCAAGTTAAATATGCAGAATAAGGACTCTTGCCGTTGGTCTCACTTATAATTGGATTTTGATAACTTAATTTTGTCATTTAATTCTTGTTGGTAAATATATATTATCACAATTATTGTTATTATAGTCTTTAGCATTGGAAATGAATGACAAAATCTAATTTCTAACGTCTAAGTTGATCCTGCATATTTTGCCACAAAAGAATAGTTAATTTTTAAAAAAAAAATGAAGCCCTACGGATTGCACATTTGCTGCCAATTGTGATATCCATGAGACCCCACATTGGTTACAACCATAAAAAATTTCCATCAAACATCAAAACAAATTGCTCAATTTTGTAAGCATCATAATAAGCACAAGGGTTTGTACAAGAAAAATAATTTGTTACATATTTGGGTTGACATTTATGGGTTGCTATATTTGTTTGGGTGTATGCGCATTGAAGTGCTTCTGAATGTGAAATTGCCACTAAGGCCATAATTTGATTTATTGAATTATAAGTTGCAATTACTAATTTTCCTTTGAATTCAAATCTTTAGATTTTTCTTAATCACACTCTATTGGTTTTATTCCATCTTTCCAATTATTCATCTAGAATAATGATATATCTTAATGGTTCTGTCAGCAATGTCAAAAGCCCAAATTTAATCCAACCCATTAAAAATCATTTCTGTGAAAATAGAGTAAAATTACATAAGTTTTTAAATTTTCTAAATTAAGAGAACTATGGCTTGTCTACATTTCTCTCACTAAAAAACATTACAGTTAAATAAAATAAGGATGATATCAATTGTATCATAATTGAAAATTTTAATTAAACATTTCGAAATATGTGGATTAAAAAGAACATTACAATCAATCAAATATACAAATGAATGTTTCATTTAAACATTTTAAAATTTTTTAAAATTACATCTCATTTCCAATTAATTTAGTGTTAATCAAGATGCTAATATGATGCTTTATAGCCCCTTATTGGAAAACTCTTGCTCTAAAAGCAATTTCTTAGAGAAGCAGGGCTAGCCCTAGGAAAATTCCTGCTTCCAAAACATCGATTAAGCAGCGTGAATGTTGATTTCTCGGTCTTGCCTTCATCTCCTAGCCATCGACATTTTCTTCTAGGTCTCACATCAGAGCCCTCTACTCTGCTTTGGTTCTAGTAATCCATCATCCTTTCCAATGTACTCAATTGTTTTTCCTCTTTCCTTCTTTGATCCTCATTTATGGATGATAAGAGTTTAGATCTCACTCAACAACATGCTTGGTTAATAATTGTATTGCATTTTGATTGTTTTTTGTTTTTGTAATTTTTTTAGTTAGTGTAATATTAAAAGATTGTCTTTGGTTGAATTTTTGCTGCAAATAATGAATCAAAAGCCTTTATTGATGTAAATGATTTATTTTAGCTAAGATGTTTGTAAGTGTTGAGCATGACCATTTGAATTGTAAGGTATAGTCCATAAATATGTATTATTTGTTTGATGGTAAAATGATATTAGATGAAAAATGTCAACCATTGTTAACAAGAAACTAATTTTTTATGGGCTTATGACCATGCACTTGCTATATTGAAATTAATAATATAGAGATGATTGTAAAATTGAAAGCTTTCCACTATTCTCATGCAAGATCTTGGCAAAGACCTCCAACATAGATCCACTTTTGGCACCGAAAGGGATTGATATAATATGCTTTGCATCAGGTCTAATTTTGAGTTTTTGTAATGGGCTTAGCGATGAGTGTATTTTATATAGATTTTTTTTATATATCCTATCATGTGTTTTATTTGTCCTTTTAGTATATTTTTATGATAAACCGATGCTATTTGAGGTATGTTGCTAAATTTTGCGAATAATTGGTGTTCGGACCAAAAAGAGTAAAAAGAGACTAATTCTGAGGTAAAACAATGTTGAAATACAAGTTTCAGGACAAGCAGGGTCCGAAGCACGGGCATGTTGAGCCTCATGCAATTCACTGGAGTCTAAACAGAATTAAGAAGCACTGTTTCATTGTCCCTAGCACCATCATACTGAAGGAGAACGGTCAGGAAGTACGAGCATGCATACCCTTGTGCGTTTTACTAGAAATCCCTTGGAAATATCAGCATGGTTATAGTGCCCCTTGTATGAGCATGCTCTCTAAGAACGATCGCAAATACGAGCATGTTTTCCCCCATGCATTTTACTAGAATAACACCAAAAATCACTTCTCAACATCTGGAGCCAAGCATGGTCATTACCATGCCCATCAGCACAGGGGTGCTTACATCAGGAAAAGGTTATTTAAGCCCTAAAGTTAGATGTCAAGGGGATCTTCATCTATTTTTATGGAGGCGCGGGTGAGGATAGCCATCGGCATTGTTCAAGGCCAGATCTGGAGTCGAGACAAGCATGAAAAAGGAGGATCGTAGGCGATAACTATTGTCATGCCTTCTCCGATGTGATTGTGAAGCAAGAATGGGGTTTAATAGACAATCTCTATTTCTCTTATTGTTTCCCTATGATTCATTGTAAAACTATGAAGGGCTAACCATCTTTTAATGCCCTGGATTATGTATCGTCAGCATGGCAAAAGATGGGTGACATGGACCGCCATGTCAGCCCACCATTAATAGCGTAAGTGTTAGTGACCAAAATAATCACAATCCTTAAGTTGGGTAACCAAATTTAAAGTTTTTATAATTCGGTTACCCAAATAGGAACACCCAAATGATTAAGTGACTACTAAGGTATGTTACCGTAAAATTTAAGCATGGTAATTGCTTTTGAAAGTTAGATATCCACCAGTATATATAGAGTAAATATTACTATAGATCACCTAATTATACCCAATTCTCACTTTGGATACCAAGTTTTGATTTGTATCAAAATGGTCACCTCATTTCAATTTGATTTCAAAAAGATGTTACCCAAAAGAATCTTGTGAAATTATACTGATGGGGACACCGACAATCCAATGTGGTCGACGGATTTCCACATCGCCTGTCCCAATAGCCTTGCCACGTGGATTAAAATGCCATCACATCACCCGCTAGGGGTGAGCATTATTTGGAAAAACCGAATACCAAACCCAAACCAAACCAAATAAGAAGTTTGGTTCGGTTACCAAAATTTTTCTGGTTTGGTTTGGTAATAATTTTATTGATAATTTGGTATTTGGTTCGGTTCGGTTTTACTTTAAAAAAATTCGGTTAACAAGAAACTGAACCGAATTATATTAAATAAATAAATAAATAAATAAGTATATATATATATATATATATATATATATATATATATATATATATATATATAAATATAAACTAGGCTTATATATAATTAATATATAATCCCATAAGCCCATTATAAGCCTCTAAGCGAATTGGATTAGTATACATGCATAACCAAATTATGAATTAATAGTTTAATTAATTTCCTTATAAATCATTTTAAAACTTTTTTTATATAATTTCGGTTAAATAATAAATTTCGGTTAATAACCGAACCGAAACGAAATATTTCGGTTTGGTTAATTTCAGTTTTTATCTTTATTTGGTTCGGTTCGGTTCTCATTTTTTAACAAATTCTTGTTCGGTTAATAGATAATTCGGTTTGGTTCGGTTACCAAACCGACCGATGCTCTACCCTATCACCCGCCCCAATGGCATGACATGGATCATAGTGGCATTTTAATCCACCTGGCAAGGCCATTAGGACTGGTGATGTGCAAATCCGTCGACCACATTGGATTATCGGCATCCATGTCAGCATAATTTCACCAGATTCCTTTGGGTAACATCTTTTTGAAACCAAATTGAAATGAGGTGACCATTTTGATACAAATCAAAATTTGGTATCCAAAGTGAGAATCGGGTATAATTAGGTGATCTACAGTAATATTTACTCGTATATATATAGAAAATTGTGGAGAAGCCACAAGTAGGATTTGAACCGTTGACTTTTGAGCAACGAAGGGAATGAAATACTATAGCTATCATACTGCAGGGATGGTCCAAATATTACACTTATAACCTAGGTTTGTTTGTTTAAGTTTCCATTTATGAAATTTGGGCACATGATTTATTTCCTTACACCACCAAACTCCATCAATTTTGAAAAAAAAAAAAAACAGAAGTGATGGAGACCATTGTGGAATATAGGAAGATGATTAATTTGGAATAGTAGTGTTAAACTCAAATTAAAGGATTCAGTGACTGGTGTTAAACATCAAAATATGTTTCGACTTACTAACAAGCACTAGGTTCTATTTGTTCTTTATTAACATGTTGTTTTTTTTTTATTTTTTATTTTTGTGTGTGTGTATGTGGAGATAACTCCAACTCATTCTGTATCATATCTCACAAAGAAGAGCTTCATGTATCTAACTTCATGTTTTATTTTGCAACTCAGTTTCTACAAAGGAGTTTGTTGAAAGACCACTAGATGGATCACAAGTCCCGTTCTGCAAATATTTGTCCACTTTGCATGCTAATATTGAAGTGTATCATCTAACTTCTGAACCTACTGTGGATTTGATGATAGGGATTGTGAGCCCCACCCCTTATTTAAAATCCTAGCCATTTATATAATTTTTAATCCTAGCCATTGATATTATGTTTTTTAATCCTTGCCGTTGATTGTGTTTCAGTTTCAAAACCCTAAAAACTTTTTCGTCTCCTTCCGTTTTAGATCGCCGTTAGAAAAAGAGAATGAACTAGTATCATCTTTCTCTCCCTGTTTGTGTGTGGTGTCGGCGGTGAGGATGAGAGAAGGGTCTCGTCATCCATGGCTGATTTATATTATTATTGAGGTAAGCATCCTTTTTCTTGGATCTTTAACCAAAATATAGAATTGTTATTGTTGTTTTCTAGATCTTGATCTGTTATTGATGGATGTTAGTTATGGATGGGTTAGATTAGCTTCTTGTTTGAGGAGTTTGAGATCATTTTGATAGGTTTCAGATTTCGTTTTTTGATAATGGTAGAAATTCCTCTTCGATTTTAGGGGTCTAAAAGGTAGAATTTGCAAGAGAGTAAAATACAAAACTTGTAGATTTCGACGTTGGCTAAGCACCTGCCAAATTTCAAAATTTTTAAAGTTGTATCCTGTAAGATATAGCCTTGACTGGAGGTTCCTCGGGTAGGATTTCTCTGCAGGCCATTAAGGGCTTTTGATTTATTGTATCATTGTTTAGTCTGAATTAGGCATTGATTTATATATAAAAGATGTAGACTTTGATGTTATATAATTACCTGAAAAATTTCAGATTTTATGCATCTTTAGTTTATGAGATATAGCCCTATTAGTGTAATTGTCTCGGATGATATTTCTGTGCAGAACTTGAAGAATTATGGCCATTTTTGAGGATCATAGATATTGAATTGGATGAGATTAAAAATAGAAAGATTGTTTATTATTAATTTATCTGATTGTAAGTTATATTTCATTTCTTTTGAAGTTGTATTTTGAGAGATATCCATGTTTTAAAGGGACACATCTGAATTACAAGTCTGCAGAAATAGTTGGAGATTCAATTAAATGGTATGCTTTGAGTAGTGCTCTAAACCATGTAAATTTTTGATATGTCATAGCCTTGGCTGTCTATTATCCTTATAATTTATAATTTTTTGATTTGGGAAAAGATAGACAAACTTATGGCTGATTTAGTACTCACGGGTCATGATAGAATTTTAGTATGACAAGTTAGAGTGATTAAATGCTATTATACCCTTGGAAATGATCAAATTCTTGGGAGAGCAAAGTGATAGTCTGACCTTTTGCATTTTTATCTTTCTTTCATTTTTCTTGCTTGTGTTAAATTGGTTTATGATATCCTTGAAAATTAATTCTCAAATTTAGGGTATTTTGAGGAAAGTTGTTCGACTTGGGATTTGGAGTTTTTGGGTGTTAATTAGGTAAGTACCCGCATATAAATGGTACTATATGTATAAACTCAAAAAGTTTTGGTTTTTCCTTACCTCTGAAAGTGCCAAACGAAAAGAAAAGAAAAAAAAAACATTATTATCATTATTATATATTATTACTGTACTTGAAGCTTTGATGTAAAATTGGATCTGTGATAATCATGTCGGGTGATTTTAGTAAGCAACATGTATTCCATTGGATGAGAGCGAAATTGATGGGATTTTAATATTTTCAAAATCTAGTTAATTTAGTCATCATATCCATGGGATGCAACAGGCATTGATGTTTCCAAATGAAGGATTTTGGTGTATTGCGATGGTGGTATTGTATTTACGCTTTAAGTCCTATTTGAGGTTTGGATGACAAGTAAAATGATAATAGATTCTCAGATTGATGATTAATAGAGGATCCCAAAGCATTGATTTCCAAGTTATGTTTGATATAAGTTTAAGTCAAACCCAAGATTTGTTTGGTGTTCTTTTGCTGTGACTATTGTTGTCAGATTAATTTCATAGACAAGTTTTGTTTGAATCCCTTGGTCTTTTAATATTTGGGCAATCAGATGAGAGTTTAGAGGACTAAACTCCGTTTCAGGGGGAAAGTGTTGTGAGCCCCACGCCTTATTTAAAATCCTAGCCATTTATATAATTTTTAATCCTAGCCATTGATATTATGTTTTTTAATCCTAGCCGTTGATTGTGTTTTAGTTTCAAAACCATAAAAACTTTTTCGTCTCCTTCCGTTTTAGATCGCCGTTAGAAAAAGAGAATGACCTAGTATCATCTTTCTCTCCCTGTTTGTGTGTGCTGTCGGCGGCGAGGATGAGAGAATGGTCTCGTCATCCATGGCTGATTTATATTATTATTGAGGTAAGCATGCTTTTTCTTGGATCTTTAACCAAAATATAGAATTGTTATTGTTGTTTTCTAGATCTTGATCTGTTATTGATGGTTGTTAGTTATGGATGGGTTAGATTAGCTTCTTGTTTGAGGAGTTTGAGATCATTTTGATAGGTTTCAGATTTCGTTTTTTAATAATGGCAGAAATCCCTCTTCGATTTTAGGGGTTTGAAATGTAGAATTCGGAAGAGAGTAAAACACAAAACTTGTAGATTTCGACGTTGGCTAAGCACCTGCCAAATTTCAGAATTTTTGAAGTTGTATCCTGTAAGATATAGCCTTTGAATGTAGGTTCCTCGGGTAGGATTTCTGTACAGGGAATTAAGGGCTTTTGATTTATTGTATCATGTTTTAGTCTGAATTAGGCATTTATTTATATAGAAAAGTTGTAGACTTTGATGTTATCTAATTACCGGAAAAGTTTCAGATTTTATGCATCTTTGGTTTGTGAGATATAGGCCTATTAGTCCAATTGCTTCGGATAATATTTCTGTGCAGAACTTGAAGAATTATGGCCATTTTTGATGATCATAGATATTGAATTGGATGAGATTAAAAATAGAAAGATTGTTTATTATTAATTTATCTGATTGTAAGTCACATTTCATTTCTTTTGAAGTTATATTTTGAGAGATATCCATGTTTGAAAGGGACACATCTGAATTACAAGTCTGTAGAAATAGTTCGAGATTCAATTAAATGGTATGCTTTGAGTAGGGCTCTAAACCATGTAAATTTTTTATATGTCGTAGCCTTGGCTGTCTATTATCCTTCTAATTTACAATTTTGTGATTTGGGAAAAGATAGACAAACTTATGGCTGATTTAGTACTCATGGGTCATGATAGAATTTTAGTATGACAAGTTAGAGTGATTAAATGCTATTATACCCTTGAAAATGATCAAATTCTTTGGAGAGCAAAATGATAGTCTGACTTTTTGCATTTGTATCTTTCTTTCATTTTTCTTGCTTGTGTTAAATTGGTTTTTGATATCTTTGAAAATTATTTCTCAAATTTAGGGCATTTTGAAGAAAGTTGTTCGACTTGGGATTTGGAGTTTTTGGGTGTTAATCAGGTAAGTACGCGCATATAAATGATACTATATGTATAAACTCAAAAAGTTTTTGGTTTTTCCTTACCTCTGAAAGTGCCAAACGAAAAGAAAAGAAAAAAAAAACATTATTATCATTTTTATATATTATTACTGTACTTGAAGCTTTGATGTTTAATATTATTCTGTTTATAATTTTTATTTTTATTTATTAAATTATGTATTATTGAAATTCACTTCAAGATATTTTTGTCTTCCTGAATAAATGGTCATATTTTTAGTGAAATTGGGATCATTTAAATCGTGGTATTTCGACTTCGTCGAATATTTGATAAGAATTATTTGATATAGTACTTGTAGTCCCCAAATTAACTTTGCAATAACCCTGTCACTGGGTGTTAAACACTGACCGTGTCGACATGTACTCTGTTATAGAAACTGCAGTTTCCCACCGTTCCGTCAGTGAAGAATATCGGCCTCTGATAATTCTGGCTCGGGTCACCGAGGCTAAAAAAATGAGCTCTGACATTCTAGCTCGGGTCACCGAGGTTAAATATATGAATTCTGTCATTTTGTTTTGGCAATAGTTGTTTGGGGGGCCTATATGCTCAGTTTTTTATATATGTGTTATTTGAGATTACCATGTTTGGTTGAGAATTTACATTACTGGTAATCTTTCATTACCATGTTTGGTTAGTCATGTTAATCATCTCAGTAATATGTCAAATTTACCAAAGTACCCCTACATATAAATAGACCTCAGACTTGTTCTTGATGAAATAGACTGTGCACCACCTGCTAAAATCATTAACAAGTAAGTAAAAATACATGTTCTCTCCTAATGTGTCTTCACTCATGCATTGGTTCTTCGCTTCATTCCACTGGAAAATGGGGTCCTGGCTTGCTTTGCGATCACACATTCCTCACATTGAGATGCTTGCTTGAGTTTAGGTAACCCTCTCACCATTTTCTTGTGCTACATATCGATCAAACCCATGTAGTTCAGGTACCCGAGTCTAACATGCCACAATTCTTCTATAGTTTGACCTTTTGCAGCCAATGCATGACTCTCTATTCTTGCCAAATCCAAGGGGAACATGTTGTTAATTGATCTGGTCACTGTGATCACATGTTTCTTCTCCTAATCACCAATGATTATACACTGATTTCTATCGAACATCACAGTGTAGCCTCTTGTGAGTAGTTGCCCAACACTCAGCAAGTTGTGTGTGCCAATCCCGACACATACTGAACACCATGAAGCTTCTTCTGGATTCCAAGCTCGTGTTCACAGTCACTGTTCCCACACCACATACAACCATCTCCTTGTCATCTCCCAGCCTTACAGTAATCTTTAAAGATTCATCAAGGTCAATGAATAACTTTTTATCTCCTATCATATGGTTCGAACATCCCGAATAAATCAACCATACTTTGTTTGCACGAACACCCGTTGAGCTACTTGCCATGAATAAATTTTTAGTCTTCTCTTCTTTAGCTACAAGACCAGCTCCCTTCTATGGCTGCTTCTCACGCGCTCTACACTCGGCCTTGATGTGACCGTATCTCTTGCAATGGAAACACTGGATATGGACTTTGCTTTCAAAACCCCTTCCTCGGCTACCCCAAGCTTTACCTCTCCCGCGAGAGAAAGATCTCCCCATCCTCTGCCGTCTCCCCACGAGCTCCCAGCACTTGCACCTTTGCTGGTGTTGCTGTTGCTGTGCTCATTATTCACATGAAGAGCCCTCTCCACAGTTTTCCCAAGAGAGCTATTCACCCTTACCTCTTGTGCTTGCAGTGTCCCACAGAGATTATCTAGTGTGAGCTTTGCAAGCTCTTTCAACTCCTCAATCGCCACCGTGATGAAATCGAACTTCGGGGCCAAGCTTCGAAGAACCTTTGACACCACCTCCTTCTCTTCAAACTTGTGACCGGAGCCTTAATCTGGTTAATGATTGTGATCACCCGCGAGATGTACTCCTGAACCCCCTCATCATCACCCATTTGTAGCGTCTCAAAGCTCTGCTGAAGCACTTTGATCCTGACGGATAAAACCTTGGAGGTACCTTGACATTGTTTCCTCAGCGCCTCCCAAGCTTCGTGCGCTGATTTTGCCTCTGCAATCCGGTCAAGATTCGGGTCGTCCACCGCCTACTGGATGAGGCACAGGGTCTTCGCGTCACGGTTCCGATTGTCTCTCTCCACAGCTTCATCTTTGGACTCTGCCACACCCATCTCGACCAAGTCCCACGGCTCTTGAAACTTGAAGACCGTCTTCATCCGAAGACTCCACCGCCCGTACTCCTGGTCGGTGAATAAGGGAACCAACGGTTGTGAGAGCAACATCGGGGTGTTGTTCATCACCATCGAGCTACTGGCAGCCATCACCGTAGCTTTGATACCACTTTGTAGAGGTTTGGAGGACCGGGTGATTAGGAGAAACAAGGTGTATTAGAAACACAGTGAAAAACAAGGTGTTTGAAGAAATGCCTGTGAGAGCACTGGACTTGTTTAACTCACAATTAATGTAAGTCAAACAACCAAATAGAAAGTGGAAAGAAAACGAAGGGTGAACCAGCCAATCAGACACTAGCACTATCTTGCTATTTATAATATAATACTACAGACAAACAAACACTAAGCTTACACCGCATTAGTTGACACGAAATCTAAGCACACATTGGTTACACAATAACCTTAATAATTTTTAAAATCCTAGCCATTTATATAATTTTTAATCCTAACCATTGATATTATGTTTTTTAATCCTAGCCGTTGATTGTGTTTTAGTTTCAAAACCCTAAAAACTTTTTCGTCTCCTTCCGTTTTAGATCGCCGTTAGAAAAAGAGAATGACCTAGTATCATCTTTCTCTCCCTGTTTGTGTGTGCTGTCGGCGGCGAGGATGAGAGAAGGGTCTCGTCATCCATGGCTGATTTATATTATTATTGAGGTAAGCATCCTTTTTCTTGGATATTTAACCAAAATATAGAATTGTTAATGTTGTTTTCTAGATCTTGATCTGTTATTGATGGATGTTAGTTATGGATGGGTTAGATTAGCTTCTTGTTTGAGGAGTTTGAGATCATTTTGATAGGTTTCAGATTTCATTTTTTAATAATGGCAGAAATCCCTCTTCGATTTTAGGCATCTGAAATGTAGAATTTGGAATAGAGTAAAATACAAAACTTGTAGATTTCAACGCTGGATAAGAACCTGCCAAATTTCAGAATTTTTGAAGTTGTATCCTGTAAGATATAGCCTTTGAATGTAGGTTCCTCGGGTAGGATTTCTGTACAGGGAATTAAGGGCTTTTGATTTATTGTATCATGTTTTAGTCTGAATTAGGCATTTATTTATATAGAAAAGTTGTAGACTTTGATGTTATCTAATTACCGGAAAAGTTTCAGATTTTATGCATCTTTGGTTTGTGAGATATAGGCCTATTAGTCCAATTGCTTCGGATGATATTTCTCTGCAGAACTTCAATAATTATGGTCATTTTTGATGATCATAGATATTGAATTGGATGAGATTAAAAATATAAAGATTGTTTATTATTAAGTTATCTGATTGTATGTTAAATTTCATTTCTTTTCAAGTTGTATTTTGACATATATCAATGTTTGAAAGGGACACGTCTGAATTACAAGTCTGCAGAAATAGTTGGAGATTCAATTAAATGGTATGCTTTGAGTAGCGCTCTAAACCATGTAAATTTTTGATATGTCATAGTCTCGGCTGTCTATTATGCTTATAATTTATAATTTTGTGATTTGGGAAAATATAGACAAACTTATGGCTGATTTAGTACTCATGGGTCATGATAGAATTTTAGTATGACAAGTTAGAGTTATTAAATGCTATTATACCCTTGGAAATGATCAAATTCTTGGGAGAGCAAAGTGATAGCCTGACCGTTTGCATTTGTATCTTTCTTTCATTTTTCTTCCTTGTGTTAAATTGGTTTTTTATATCCTTGAAAATTATTTCTCAAATTTACGGTATTTTGAGAAAAGTTGTTCGACTTGGGATTTGGAGTTTTTGGGTGTTAATCAGGTAAGTACCCGCATATAAATGATACTATATGTATAACCTCAAAAAGTTTTTGGTTTTTCCTTACCTCTGAAAGTGCCAAACGAAAAGAAAACAAAAAAAAAACATTATTATCATTATTATATATTATTACTATGCTTGAAGCTTTGATGTTTAATATTATTCTGTTTATAATTTTTATTTTTATTTATTAAATTATATATTATTGAAATTCACTTCAAGATATTTTTGTCTTCCTGAATAAATTGACATATTTTTAGTGAAATTGGGATCATTTAAATCGTCGAATATTTGATAAGAATTATTTGATATAGTACTTGTAGTCCCCAAATTAACTTTGCAATAACCCTGTCACTGGAGGTTAAACACTGACCGTGTCGACATGTACTCTGTTATAGAAACTTCTGTTTCCCACCGTTCCGTCGGTGAAGAATAACGGCCTCTGATAATTCTGGCTCGGGTCACCGAGGGTAAACAAATGAGCTCTGACATTCTAGCTCGGGTCACCGAGGTTAAATATATGAATTCTGTTATTTTGTTTTGGCAATAGTTGTTTGGGGGACCTATATGCTCAGTTTTTTATATCTGTGTTATTTGAAATAAATTTGATTTCTGATTTTTTATTTTGATAAATTATGATTTTTTGTAAATGATCCCAATATTTTTAGTGGGTACTTACTGGACTTTTGAGCTCATTATGTTATTGATATATCATTTGAGATCAGGAGTAGAGTTGGGCTGCGCATATCCTAGCGGGGAGCGTTGGTAAATTGTCTTTTAATTAGCAAGTATTAAGTCATGCTTGTTGTGATCCTAGGTTTTTGTTTAATAAGCTTGTATTGATTTTTTTGTAAACGGCTTAGTCTATTTCTTTGTTCTGTTTTGGATCAGGTTTTGAGGCCTTGTATGTCTACTTTGTTTGTGCCTTGTAGGTGTACGCCCGTTTGTCGGCGTCCTGGGTCCATTGAGCCGGGTTCGTGGCGTAACAGGGATAAAAGGAAAGACTTCGCTCAAAATTATACGGTGTATTATCGTTTTTATGCCTACTTATGCCCAATGAATTTCCATTACATCGGTCAATTAGTTTATCTCCCTAGTGTAGACTCATCCTCCAAGGGTCCATCTATCGTTATAGCTAATGTTCCTGTAAGTATTATTATGGGAATTCTTATTTGAAGCTGTAAGCTGTTCTGATTGGCCACATTGGGCAACTATATATAATAATTTTTTTGTCAGATTCCACTTTATCCTGCAGCAATTTTTCAGAGTGAAACTGATGGAAAAGGGATGAGCTTTGTGCTCTATTTTGGGCACTCAGACAATTACTCTAAAGAACTTTCATCTAGTTTCCAGGAAAATCTTTCAGTAAGATGAGAAACTTGCTCTTTGTTTTGTTTAGTTGATTAATTTGTTCATTTATTCAAATGAGTAGATAGTTTTTCTCTTTGATATTTAGGCCTTGTAATGGTTCTGAATTATATGAAAACTGTTACCCTCCATTAAGATATAATAGTTGTAGAACTAAAAATCCAATATCAATACAACTTCATCAAATAGGATTCATTTAATAAAATGAGATAATAGTAATCAATGGCAAACTCACAGGAGACCTTTCCCTCTTCACATGCTTTTGTAACGTTCAACTTGAGGTGTAAACTATATTTCATTTTGTGCCTTCTTATTTTCATTGATCTATGTGGTCAAAATACATTATTTTGTTTATTTATTTGCCCAAATTCTTATTTATTTTATTTACCAATTTTAAATCTTCGATTACTCAACTGACTCTATAGCTTTATCATTTTTAAAAAAAAATTACCAGCTTTCACTGGCAGGAGCATTGATCTTTCTACCAAACTTCTTGTGAAAAGGTTTAGAAGATATTATAACCTTCTAGTTATCATTTAGCTTGAAATGCTTTAGTTTCTTGCAATTAAATTGTACGGCTTAATTCAACCTCATCTTATATTTCAAAACAAAGATTTAACTGATGACAACGTCGAAAGAATTAAAGGCTTTCCAACAAATTCCATAGCCCCTTTCTGAGAATGGTTGAAAATATTGGGTGGTGGTTGTGGGCCCCGGTCTTTTTGTCCCCATCCATTTGTCACAACAATTCAAACCGGATCCCTGGTCTTCTTTCCATGCAAACCCTTGAATTAAGCCTTGTCTTAATCCTTGTTTTGTGGAAGTTTTGTTGCCATCTTGTTGTTTGCAAGTTAAGCAAAAGACATTAGCAGCCACCCCATCTTCTACCAATTTTCAGGAAGAGAGAGAGAGAGAGAGAGAGAGAGAGAGATGTAATTCCGGTACCGGAAGACCTCCGACCTCAGAACCTCCGGTGAGCATTGGAGACAACCAAGAAAGTCATGAATATTAGAGCTCTTTAGTAAGAAGAGAGTGTAGTTCTTTAAGAGAGTGAAAGTAGATGGAGTTCATGTCTTGATCCAAGTATAAGACATTCTTGCTCTCAAAATGAAAATCCATGGGTGAATCTAAATGAGGTGCCTTTCTGCATGAGTTATAATATCACAAGAAGTTAAACTTTTGGTAAGGGGTTTTCAAGAGAGGGGGAGTGTAATAGAGGTGAGCTCCATGATCTTATAAGGGAGACCCTTGAGGTGGTTGGTGAGTTATCTATTGGAGATTTCTTCCCTTCTTTGGATTACTTAATCAAGATCATCATTGGATTTCTTGAAAGCTTGTGAGTCGGATAACCCGGAGTTAGTCCCCACTTCTCTCTTTAAACCAATCTTCAAGAGAAACCATGCTTCTCTCCTTGATGGCTACCACCTTGATAGTGCAGTTCCTCCTACTCATCTCACCAAGTAAGTCTTCCTTCTACTTGATTGTATTGCCCTTTAGCATGTTGTTGCTCTTGTTTTATTGCCTTTTGATTTCTTGCATATATGTTGGAAAGTGTTATGTTTCAGGTTGGTAGTTTAAGTGTTGCCAATACCCTTATGATGATTGGCTTTCATGCTTGTGTACATGATCAAAATTTTGTATTGCAACCTTGAGTATTTCCACACTCTTAAACTTAGGAGTAAATCCCAAGTTCAACCATTCATGGGTTTATAGCTAATGTTTTTGTATGAGCATGCTTAAGTTTTAAGTCTTGAATTTGAGAGTGTGTTAAAAACATCCTCCTTATATTTTGGCTTCCTTTGGTTTTGTGTTATTGTACCATCAACCTATATGCATTTATATTTAAAGCTTGTTGCATGAAGAGTTGCACCCCACTTTGAGGTTTATATGAGCTTTTACTTGCATGACTCCATGCTTTCTTTCATGCATGCTTAAGGGGCAAATGGTGCATGCATAGAAAAACACACTCACCTTCTAATTTCTGTAGCCTTAGAATGTGTGTTTTTGCATTTGAAAGTGACCATGCAGTCCTTGGGTGTCCTTAGGTAGTTGCATTGTTGATGACCAATGACTCAAGTTTATGGTGTTCATTTTATGTTTTGGTTGGTTCATGATTTCCTGAGTTAATGGTTGCCAATCCCTGGGTTATAGGACCATTTGAGAAGTAACTTTGGGTCTTCGTGTTGTGTCTTGGAGAAGAGTAATTTCGAGGTAAGTAATCCACTGATAAAAACTTATTTTCATTATTTGAGAAATTATTTATTTAGTAAAATAATTATCTAATTATTATGTTATTTTATTTCGAATACCTGTTATTTTTGTTAATATTGAAATTATTTATCTTGAATATGTATTTTGTTGGTTATTTGACCTTATATGAATGATTATTCATTCTTAAAAAAAAAAAGAATTAATTATGACCGTATTCAGGTGGCGAAATGCTCGATTATTATTTTGTGTTAAGTTATTTTCATTAATTACTTATTCATCTATATAATTGGGTTACTTTTATTTTGAAAGTGATCAATATCTATGAATGAGTTAATATATTATTTTCTTAAAATTTTATAATTATTCTATTTATCTATTTATTTTTCCCTAAAGTGACATCTTGAAATTATCAGTATTTTTTTGGGTATTTGTGAACTTGAGAAATTCTGAATACTTATCCTTGTAATTATTTTTGTATCTGAATATTTTGGTCTCCAAATGAGCGATATGCAACCCTGTCAGTGGGGGGTAAACCCTGACCTTGTCGATAAAAAATTCTGGAAAAAATGAGCTGCAGTTTCGCACTGTGTCCGTTCGGTGAAATAATTAACGGCCACCTGATATTTAGTCTCGGGTCACCGAGGGTAAATAAATTGCCTTTGTTATTTTGGCTCAGGTCACCGAGGGTAAACAAATGACCCCTGGCATCCATAGTGAATTTGGAGACATGCATTGAAATCTGTTACATTCTACTTTGACTTTGGAATTTGATTTTCTTCAATTGCACTATTTATGTGTTATTGATTTTTGGGTATAGCACGGACGTTTTTATCCTGCCTTGAAGTTTCTGTATTTTGTTGATCGCATTTCCGGGTTTAATTTTAATGAATGACATATTTGGAAATATTATTTTATTAGAATATTATACTCTGTATTTTGTTAAAATCATGATTTCAAAGACTTGTATTATTTTGAAAATCCAGTATACTAGAAACATACCTATGAAATTTTTGGTTTAGTCTAACTGTGCTTAGGAGACTTATGCTCTTATTTGATGATTTACTATATTTCTGATTTACGGCTTTAAAATCTGATAATTCGTTTGCCTACAATATTTTGGTTGACGATATTATTTGAGAACTATACCCCTGATGGACTATTTATTTTTGTCTTTGATGAGCTCTATTTAGTCTAAGTTGAAAGCTTAATTGCTCTCGGTATTTGAAATTGAGATTTATAAACCCTGTTGTATTATTTTTAAACTTCTGGATTACTTACTGCGCTAGCGAGCTCATGGATTTATTTTTTTAATCCTTTTCAGATCAAGAGTGATAGACCAACGTGGATCTTGAAAAATTGTCTATAGATGTTGTCTTGTCCAGTTATAAATTTGAGTTTTTGTCATTGTCTGTCCCTATATCCTTGAATTTGTATTTTGGGCTTCTTGTACCCTTACTTTGTATACTCTGTAGAGTCTGTAATCCTGTAACTCAGTTGATTTGTTTTAGTCTTATCTACTCTGTATCAAGTTCTTAGGCCTTGCAGGCCTATGGGGTTCACGCCCTGTGGGTCTACGGCCGTGGTGTTATTGTTGATGAACTTCCTCTAAGTGCCACAGAAAGGAAGCCTATGAAAGCATACAATGAAAAACCTATTCTTTCTCATCCTCAACATGAATTTTACTTGGTAAGTTTGCATTGGATATTCTTTTCCTTTTGAACTATGCCTCAAGATTGAACTCCTCAGTCACTCCTATTACTTTGGCTCAAAGCCTGCACTGGAGAACAACTCATTTAGTTGCATTGAGTTAAAATTACAAAGACCCATTTATGATGTCTACCAACAGAGAAAAACGAAGAAAAATTAAATATTACAGTTTTAACCATTTGATTTTGATGCACCTTGCTCTAATCCTTGTATGTATAGGTACATATAACTGGTCCATGACTCCATATTTGATAGGCCTTGCTGTAATCCTTGTATGTATAGTTACATATAACTGGTCCATGATTTCATCATATTTAATAATAATATGGCCTGTGTGTTTAAAGCAACATTTAACAAATCCAATTACTAACTATTATTGTCTTCGTTTTAATCTCTTACCTTGTCAAACATAGAGCAGTGGCATTAAACAATATAGAGATTAGCATTGTCTTCATTAATATCTGTGCAAATCTATTCTCCAGAAGTATCATCATCAGAGTCATCACCATATCAGAAATGGTCACCAATCACAACATTTACTTTAGTGCAAAGATTGTAAATAATAAATACAAACCTCAAATAGTAAACCAGCCTGAAATCTTGGCATGATGTCAGAAAGTGTGCCAGAATTCTTACTCCAAGAACATCTGAAGAACTAGATGCTTTGATATTTTTTTTAAGTGTTCTTTATGGCATTGCTTTCCAAGTGCTAATTAATTAGAGTACCCTCAATAATGTGTTGGCATGATGAAAAGGAACGATAAAAAGAAGCAAGGGAGCGCCTCAATGAAATATAAATTACTATTAAATCCTTTTTAACAAGGTAAAATTTTATAAACCCTGATGGTCTCCATCCTTCCCATTTTGATGATACCCAAGACATCCCTTCTTTGTTCCACTCTACCATGACCACTTGCTTGCCATTCTTTGGCCAATTTCTTATTGATCTCATGCATCCACGTGCCAATTCTGGCTTCCCTTCGGTTACATGCATCATTGCCGACGGCGTCATGAGTTTCACACTTGATGCTCATGATGTGGAGTTGGGCATCCCTGAATTCTTGTTCTGGACTACCAGCGGTTGTGGCTTCATGTGTTGTCTTCACTATCGCCATCTCATCACCGAGTCCTTGGCTTCTCTCTAATGACTTTTTTGTGTAGGTTGACATTTCGCTCAAGCTTAGGAACCCTCCTTAAGGATTATATCATGTTTGCTCATTTTTTTCATATTTAGCAAACTTAGGTTGTTTCTTTTGAAGCCATGTTTGGTTGCATGTTGGGTGATCCAATGGTTTTGTTATTCTAGGACGATTTGTTGAAGATTATGCTTTGGTGTTTGGATGAGATTCGGGTTTGGCTGGTAGCAAGTAAGTAATCCACTTAAACTCTGTCATTTTTGAAGTTTCATAATTTCTTGTAAATTATGCACGGTTCTTTAATTATTATCAGGTTATTTGCTATTATTCAATTTTGGAGGAAATAATTCTTCTCTTATTTGATCATTTGTTTATTTATTTATTTTTCTTTGTTATTTGCTTTAATTATTGAGTAAATTATTTGCAAGTGTCATTTGAGAATATTTATTTACCATATTATTTCATTATTTAATTAAATTCTAATTGTGATTGTATATCCAGTTAACATGGATTATCAGCGTTAAACTTTGTTTTTATTTTTATTTTTTATATTCAATTGTTTATCTATTTACTATTTTTTTTTTTTTTTTTTGTGACACTAGACGACAAGCGCCCCCAACTTAAGGGGGGTCAGGGACGTACACGTGGAGGAGCAACGCTCACTGCCGAACCGTGCACTCACCTTGCGCGTGATGGGGATCGAACTCGGGGAGCAACGCTCGACCATCGACGCAAAGGACCCGGTGCCAATTGACCTAAAGGCCGTTGGCATCTTTTTACTATTCAGTTACCCTTAATCTATTTCAATTATTATTGTTGTCCACCATTTTTGGGACACATTATATTCCTACATGAGGTGCTTCTAAAATTTGTATCTGATTCTTTTTGAATATATATATATATATATATATATGAATTTTACCTTTGAAATTGTTTGAATGAATCGTAGTCTTTCCTCGATTATATATTTACTCAAATTTATGAGGATGGTAATTGGGAAATAAATTAGATCATTTGATTGCTTAGAGCTAATTTTTCAAAGTTTATTGGGCTAGATTCCTTCAGCTTTGAGACTTCGACATTCTATGTCCATGCATGAAATTGCTAGAGTGAATTTTCAAGTTATGATAATGAGTTCAATGGAAATTGTAGCCTGAATTCGAAGGTCATAGAGGTAATTTGTAGATGGTTAAAATTGAAAAGTTGTAATTATTTGTTTGATCTATCTGCTTGCCAAATTTCATATTTATTAGGCATACATTATATGAGATATGATCCATTTTAGTTGACATGTCTTGGAGGTATTACTGTATAGACTTGCAGATTTACACTACAAGAAAACAGGCGCATCAGTGACGGAATTTTCCGTCACTGAAAACTACAATTCCGTCACTAATAATCTTCAGTGACGGAAATGTTCGTTGGAAAGGTCCGTTGGAAAAATTGGTGTCGCTGATGACATTCCGTTGGAAATTTTTTTTTTTCGTGGGTGATGCTAGAGCATCACCGACGGAATATTCTGTCAGTAAAGCCAAAATAAAAACTGAAATTAATGATAAGAAAATAGATATCACCGATGGAATTCCGTCACAAATTTTCTCATTTCACCCACGGAATTCCGTCGGTAATGATCTTTAACACCAACGACATTCCGTCACTTATGAGGTGTATTACCAACGGAATTACGTCACTAAAAACTTGTCACCCACGGAATTCGGTATTTGAGTCTCTTTACCACCAAACGAATTCCGTCACTGATAGTGTATATCACCGACGGAATTCCGTCACAAATGTACTCACTTTAATATATATATATGGGATTTAGACATACATGAGCTCCCTGATTAAAGTATATCATAAGTTTAAGAACTTCAAGGTTTAAAATATAATATATAACTAAGTGATTTTACATGACTATAGATATATAATAGACTAACAGTTCAACACAAGAAGAACAAAAGCTATATAAACTCCACTTTTCATGCATCAATGTAGTCAAAGTAAAAGTATATTCACCAAAAGTCATTCATTCTCTCTGCTTTTATATGTTTATCAAGATAGATTTGACTGTGAATAAGCATGGCAATAACTTTAGCATTGACCTAAGTTTCATATGATAATAATAACGCAAAATTCAACCATTCATTCTTTCCGTTATTTCTCTGGTTAAATTATATTTCCCTTTTAAAGGCTGATAGTAGATTATATGAACACTATATTAAAATTAAAATTCATAAACCACATACAGTGACATGAAACACACCTTTAGAAATAGAAGATCCAGAATATTCAAAACAGGATAATGAACATCAATTGCTAGAGATTGATTGTATGCATTGGAACTGGTTAGGATTGTACCATCAAGTTATGATTCACAGAATTGGGTTTTCATTGAGACCGATGTGTTTCTGCTCCCCGCCTGTGCAAATCCTCCATAAAACCACGAAATCAAACAATTAGTAAAAAAAAAATGGAGCCCTACATCAATCAAGCATCCCACGAGTCAAAAGCTCCAATGGATCACCTATTTCTAAAAAAAAAAAAATGGAAATCAACCGTTCCAAACAATCAAATAGGGGAAAAACCATCTTTGAGATCTAGGAATAGAAATACGGAGCTAAGCATAGAGATGCAACGAAATCTAGAAAGAGAAAAGGGGAGGAAATCTAATACCTTAGAGCCGGAGGATGGGAAAACGAAACCCTAGGTCGAAGAGAGGGCTTCTAATCCACAAAGTCAGAAGAACAACATGATACCAAAATAAGACCGTGATGATAAAAGGGTGGAAAACTAGAAAGAAAGCCCCCCACCAAACCCTAAGCTTCCTTTTTGAGACTATCAAAAGAAAACCTTCTTCCTTAGCCTAGTGGCCATGCAAACCAGTCCTCTTATTAGCATAGCATAACTCAATAGCTAGTGCCAAGTAGAAGATAACTTTTAGACAAGACCGGGGTGGGGGGTGAGGGGGGGGGGGGGGGGGGGGGGGGGGGGGGGGGGGGTTCTTAGTGGCTTGTCAGTAAAAGAAGCATACACTTTAGCCAAGAAATAACAACACACATAGAAAGCTAAAATAAAAAGTGGGACCTGCTCTTCCTATGAAGAGATTGAGCCCTTCACATGAAACTTGACCCTACACACAGACATACATACACCATTAACAAAACCCTAAAATACTTATAGATAAGATTTACTTATTCCTTTTATTATTTTAATTAAAAAAAGGAAATAATTATTCCTTTTATTCTTTTTATTATGTATAAATAGTTATAGATTTTAAAATTATTATATGATATTAAGTATTTAAAATTTTTATTATTCGTTCTTCTTTCCTTGCATTCCTTTAATATTAAAAAAGATTTAACGCAATCCTTCCTTTTCCTTATTAAAAATTTTATCTTGTTGTTTTATTTATAATAGCAACTAAGACTTTTAAATAAAACCAAAAAATCAGGAAAGAAATTGTAAAGGACATGGTAAACATAATAAACAAAAAATTGTGATTAAAAAAACTAACTTAAATCACAAGTACCAACTCATACAAAAAAAATCACAAGTATTAATATTGTTAATAATAATAATGAATAGATTTAAATAGTGTACCGGTAACATGTAATACGTTGGTGGTCAAATAATATTTTCCGTTGATGAAAGCAAAAAAAATCCGTCGGTAATAATAATTAATTCTGTTGGTGATAATTCAAAATTCCGTCGGTGATAAATTCTAATTTCGTCCCTAATATATAACAACTACTTTTAAATCATAAAAATAGAATTAATTCTTTTCACCAACAGAATTTCTGACGGAAACTATCACCGACGGATTTTTCCGTTGGTGATAAAACTATATTCCGTCACTAATATGTTCTGAGGTGTTAAAAATTGTTCGTTGGAATTCCGTCACAAATTCCGTCAATGATATTGATATTACCAACGGAAAAAATTCCGTTGGAAAATTTCCGTCAGTAATGCTTATGTTTTCTTGTAGTGTTAGAGGCAAATTCCAAATTTAATAAGTGCAATTAAGCAGCATGCTCAGTAAAGGAAAAATTCATTATCACCTTAACTTTCAACCTGCAAAATTTTAAGTTTATTAGATTTGTAGATTAGGAGTTTGATCCATTAAAAATACTTGTGCATGGCGATATCTATATGCAGAATCTTCAGGTTTACCATGTTGTTTTCTCACTCTTGGAGACTAAATTTGGTGAAGTATTAAACAAGAAAAATGTTCAAGATTGTCCTAAGTTTTTTACTGCAAAATATCTTTGCATTTGATAGTATATTCTTGGAGTTATGCATTTTGAAATGAGACATGTTAGAATTGTTAATATGAGGAGAATGTGATTTGTAAATTTACAAAGTGATTAGTATTTAGTAATGATGTGGGCAGTTATTTGTTCAATTTTGCAAGTAATTTGTGTATATTCAGTTATTTTCCTAAAGTAGGATAATGAAATTTGTATATTGCTGTTTGCTTGAATATTTGGAAAATTGGTGAATATTTTGCACTTCAACTTTGAGCTTTTGTTTGAATGTTTTGGTCTCCAAATAAGCAATATGCAACCCTGTCAGTGGGGGGTTAAACCCTAATTTTGTCGACTAGAAATTCTGGAAAAATGGGACTGTAGTTTCGCACAGTGTCCGTTGGGTGAAATAATTAACAGTTATCTGATATTCAGTCTCGGGTCACCGAGGGTAAATAAATGACTTCTGTTATTCTGGCTCAAGTCACCGAGGATAAACAAATGACCTTTGGCATCTATAGTGGATTTGGAGACATACACTAGAATCTGTTGTATTCTTCTTTGACTTTTGATTTTGATTTTTTTATCAATTACACTTATTATGTGTTATTGATTTCCGTGTATACCTCAAACGTAAACTTTCGTCCTACCTCAAAGTTTTTGTATGTTTGAGATCGTGTTTCTGGGTTTCAAATTTTGGTTAATGACATTTGAAAATATTCTTTTATTAGAATATTACACTTTGTATTTTGTTTAAATTATGTTTTGAAGACCTATGCTCATTTTTGTCGAATTGTTATTGCAGTTTTGAAATTTCATATTCTTTTCGTTACAGTATTTTTTTTAAATAGCGGTATTACTTGAGAACTATACCTCTGATTAACTATTTATTTTGTATTTGTTTAAACTGTGCTTAAGCTTTGAATTAATCTCGGTTTCTGAAATTAAGATTTATAAACCCCGTTTTTTTTTTTTGTTTTTAATAATTTTTGGATTACTTACTGGGCTAGTGAGCTCATGGATTTGTTTTAAATCCTTTTCAAGTCAATGGTGGTAGGCTGGTGTGGACTTTGAAAAGTTGTCGGTAGATGTTGTCTTGTTCTGTTGTAGAAGTTGAGTTGTATTCGCTTGATCTTGTCTTGGTATTTTTGTATTATATCTTCTTGTGCTCCTAAATTATTTACTCTGTCAAGTCTGTAATTCTGTAACTTAGTTGGTTTGTTTTGTTTTTGTCTACTCTGTATCAGGTTATGAGGCTTTGCAAGCCTATGGTGTTTATGCCCTGTGGGTCTACAACCATTTCTCCGCACGCCAGGTCCAATAAGTCGGATTCGGGGCGTGACATGAACATTAAATTATTTTTCATTGTGTCATTAATGCTTGTGGTCCTTTATTGCTCGGGAATATTTATATTTTTCTCAAAGAGAAATGTTGTTTTCACAAGGTTATTAAAGGGGCATATTTGTTGGGAATGGTAATTTGTAACAATAATGTATTTGATTTCACTTTATATTTTATATTATTATTAATTTGAATATCATGTTATCTTAAATATGATCTGTCACTTGTTTTATGTTTGATTTATTAATCTTTGAGTATATATATCTAGAGTTCTTTATTTATTTTTATTTTTGTTTACTTTATTATAAATTTTAACAAAGTTACGTAGCATAGAATCCATTTATACTCTTCGCGTGTGCTAAAATATCATTTGGACTCCTTGAACACAAACTAATCTCATTTAAAATTATCTTCAAAATGTATTTTCAAAGATCAATTATTTGCTAATTGCAAAGGATATATATATATATATATATATATATATATATATCAGCAAATAAAAAATATAGTACTTTTGTAAATTTTTGTAAAATTCAAGTAAAATTGGTTTGAGTTCAGATTCTTAATTAAGACTTTTCATATAAATTAATTATTGTAAGTGTTATTTAATTGATTCGTTTACTTCAAAGAAATTTGGGAAAGCAATTGCACTAGCATCTTTCCTTTTGAAAAGACATTGTAAATTGGCTGGAAAACCTAAAGGCCTCTATATAAGAAGGCATTATCACTTAAAGGAGCTTTATGATTATATTGGTAATAGCATTTGGGCCCTAATACTCAAAGTTAGTTCATCTACAATTTATGTACTCTTGCATATAAATTCATTTTCCAACATTTAAAGATTGAAATAACATTTCCTTCTTATGAAATTGTGGTTAAGTAATTAATCCTATCCGATTACATTTTATAAATATTAAGTATTGTATACAATTGCATACTAATAAGGTTATATGTTAAAAAGGAGTAAATGTCAATTTATTTTTTTTACTAAAAAAATTATTATTCTTAAACTTGTTTGCCATTCAAAGCAAATGATTATTAAGTGTAAATTCATTTACTTTTTAATGATTTTGCCCCATTTACACATACATCCTTTTTATATATAACCATTTATTTACTTCACATACTTTGTTTGATTTGGTATAATTTGAATGTCTGTTTATTATATTACATTTACAAGGTCAACCCTAACTTATTAGCTCATTATATAATTTTTCTCTTTTACATATACATAATCCCATTTTAAATTTTGAAATTAATCATATCTTTGGAGCGTACATTGTTCATTTCAATGAAGTTAATACAAATTATTAGTGATTTTTAAGTTTATTTATTTTGCTGATTGTGAACAAGTGAAATAGCCCAAATCATTATGATAATTTACTCATGTTGGTCCTCATGGACTTAATTATAACATTTTCAAACATCTTAAATGAGTTCAAAGAATAAAATTAATGAGCAAAGAAAAAAAGTTAATAATAATTACATAATTATGAATAAACAAATATTCATTATATAAATTACACTGAATACTAAAATGAAGATATGAGCATATCTAAGATTTGGTTAATAAATAAATCCGGACATTCAATTGATGAAAAACTCAAAAAGTTTTTAAAAATATTGGGGAAAAAATATAACATTTCTTGAGTATAATAATAATAATTAAATTGGTAATCTCCGAAAATGACAATCATAAGGTTATTAGATTACCCACATAAAATCTATTTTTAAATCCTGTAAATTATATAACTCAATTGTTTATATTTAAACCATACGACCTCACCCAATCTTTCTTTCCACTCCCATAAATCAAAACAACAGAAAGCTTTCTACTTCAATGTCCAAGCTTCTTCTGAGCTTCCAGGAGAAAAATAAACTCTCTTTGAAGTGCCACTTCTAAGCTTATGTCGGTAACCAAAACAAAAATAATACAAAGACTGGACAAAAAAAAAAGTCAAATAAAGCTTCTAATTACACAAGAAAACTAGGTATACTGCTAATGCTTTAGAGATAATTAGGTCATATTCTACATATGATTGGATTGAGTAGCCAAATCTGATATACTTCAGCCTAAAATTAACAATATCACTGATGAATTCACAAAGGTCATAATAGTGATGAAATCTGAAAACACCTAGAACAAATGAGTAAAAAGGGATTCAATGATTAGGTCAAGACTAGAGAGCATAGCCACGCAAGGCATTGCCGAATGAGGCTAATTATGGTGACAATGAGATACTAACAATTCCATGAAGGGCTGGTCAGACGGGAATCCCGAAAGACTGAAGAAGCACCTCCTGATGTGGCCGGAGATGGCGAAGATGCAACAAATTGTGATCCAGGAACAGAGACTGGAGGCAGGCCTGCTGCTGCATGGCCTTGATGTCCTGTAGATATAATCCGGGACGGACTAGCTGCAGTGTTACCAATCATGTTGGATGAGGCTTGACCATGAATAGCAGTGGTGATGTTTCCCCGAGAGTGAGGGGTCTGCAAAAGTCAATGTACAACAAGAATATAAAAAAAAAAGTCACATTAAACAATTGATGCAGAAACAATACATGATGCAAAGAATTTCAATGAACCAGCAAAGATTTCAATGGAAACTATATGATTTCAATGAACATGATTCTTTATCTATTAGTTTATGGTTGAAGATGCAATAATGACTATAGTACCCTGCTATATAGTGCATGTAGTTAAACGATCATCCATGATTCTAGCAGGTTAACATCCCTGCAACTTCTTGGTCAAGGATGATGGAAGTCTTGTACAGAACAGATGTCTGTTTTTTATGGGTATCAAAAATTTAAAAAAAAAACAGAGCAAGCCTAGATCTAGACAACACACCCAAGCTTGAATAAGAAATAGCTCAGGCTTAACCAATATTTAGAACTCTAGGTAAAGCCAAGCAACTGAGTGGCCAACATTTGGCATCAAATGTTGGGCTTAAGAACTTCCTGCAGAGGAAGATATCTAATTTGGAATTTCGACTATGCTTGAGAAATATATACCCAAATAAGACAGAATATGTTTTAACAGAAACTTCATGCCTTATTTTCATTTGTTGTGAAGCCATTCATTAATTAACATGCATGGTAATATCACCATCTGACCAGCAGCTTTTTGATCATTTGACTAGAAACTGAGCAATCACCAGGAATATCATAAAAAATTAGTCTTTGAGGGTCGTATGAGATGTCCCTCAGCCTCCCTCTCTAGATCATTTATTGAGGTAACATTTTAACAGTAATACCTAGATGACTCCAAGGTGGAATCCTACATAGCCAACTGCAAACATCTTAAATGATAATATTGACTTTACAAAAGCTAATACTTTAGCAAGGGTGGACTTCGATAACCTTAAACCCAAGAATCTTAATCATGCTACTGAATATGACATATTCAAGGAAAAGAGCATTTCTAACATGTATTGAACCCAGGATGCGTGGGATCCATCCACTGTGAAGGCAGCAACATCAAAGAGGGATGTAGGAGATGAGATGAAGGCTGCAAGGTGTTGCAAAAGGAACAGTAGTGTCAATGGCCGCGAAATAAAGGCCAGCAGCATTTGGTTGTGATCCCCGACAACAGACAAAAAAGTAAAAACAGGGACGGGGGACACATGGGCCCTTGTCTAAGTAGGGTCATGAGTCACCCATGGTTTTCAAATGGCACACAGCCTCTCCCTTAAGTGGGGCCCCCATTTCTCTGGTTTACAATAAAATTGACATTTTAAAAGGGTGCCCACAAACTAAAAATCTATTAAAATACAAATTTAATTAAACACCAACATTGGGCTAGCCAATGGATAAAGTATTCGCTCTCATGCTAGGAGTTGGGTGTGTCACCAAACACATGAAAGGTTCACTGTGCACAGGATGGCATAAAGTCCCTGGCTTGGAAGCGGGCTTGTAGCCAAATCCCCATGCTACTGGGTGAGGGGATAGTCGAAAGTTCAATTTCTAGTTGTGCACACATCCCTGACTATTGCACTCATCGCATTTGTCAAAATAATAATAATAATAATAATAATTATTATTATTATTATTATTATTATTATTATTATTATTATTATTATTATTATTAAACAATCACAAAATTAAAATAATTAAATAATCAAATAATTTTATAAACCATAAAATATAATATCTCATAAAAGATGATCATGTTCACAAAATTATATTCCATCCAAGAGCCATAAACCATAGAGATCACAAAATTTAAGGTGAACAAGTGCTAGAAATTCATTTTTATGCGTAAGAATGTCTTCATTATGTATATACTACAAGAATCTTATAAAAACCACTCTATAGTTCCAATCTTATTGGGTGTCCACAAAGGGACAATTCTATAACTACCTAATAAAGGATATTCGTACACCAGGAATATGAACTTCGACAAGGTCAAGAACATACAAAAGCCAGTAGGTAAGCATAATCTTCCAAGAACCTCATTAATATCGCAAACTGTTACCTATAAAAAACATTTCTAGACATAATGGAATAACTAATCCTTTACAAGAGGGTAACACACTAAAAGACTTATTGATCCCATCCTCTACTTTCCTTCAATACTCTCTCTTTTGTATTCAATAAATATAAAAATGAAGGTAAACGTAACAGTCACACTATGAATGAATTAAATAAAAAAAAAAAAAAACCTTCAGTTCAAGAGCTTAATCTCAGACACAATAATTCATCTCACAACAACCAATTATTACCACAAGTGCACTCTCTTAAAGGATAACAAAACTCAAACAAAAAAGAAATAAATAAATAATTTCAGTGGCTACTCAAGCCAAGTTGTAATGTAACAGCAGGTTTTGTGACCATAAATAATTGCTCAAGATTCACATCATAATATCAATTTTAAGCAATATCACTTCTATAATAAGAATGGCTTAGTTTATGATTTGTATAAGAGTAATTAACAGAGTTGAGAAATGAGAACATTACATGTGGCATCAGAAACTTCATCAATTATGACTTAAACTATCATAATTGTCTCTTAGGCCAGCACAGCTCATGCGACAAAGAATGTTGTTATCTTCCACAGCATTATCATTATTTAAACTAAAATCTAAGGAAAACTAGAATAAAAAGAAAAGAGGATCTCTGGTTTTTGTCACATGCTCCAAGTAAAAGGAGCCACATCAATGAGGGTTCTTCATGGTAAATTATCAAATAGAGTTTCAATATCCCATGTTCAATGATAGGAATGAAAATTAACCTACTAGAAGAATGTTGACAAGATCATCTTAACTTTTCCATCTATCTGCAACTAACTAAGAGGCTAGTGAGATATAATTATTGGCAAAGCCAAAACTGACAAAACAAGAAGCAAAACAGAAGACTGAATTGAGTTTAAATACATAATAATGTATGTGATTCCATAAACATAAAATTCTTGTTCAAGTAAAATATCTTTATAGTAGAATTAACCAAGGTTTGGCCTATTAGAGTAACTAATAGTCCCACATCAATTAAGTTAATAAACATAAATATAATTTTTAAGTTTAACTTTACAATTCATCCTTATATCTGGCCGTAATGTTCATTTTGGTACTAATATTTTTAATACGTTCCAATGTTTGGATGAAATTGTTCATTATTGTCCATGTTGCTTAGTTAACAAACTTATCAAAATACATGTCTTTTTTAATAAGTTTGCTTTTGCAATATGTAACAATTCAAAAGGATGATGTGGCAAAATTTCACCTTATCTGACATGTGAAAAAAAAAGATTTTTTTTTTTTTTTTTTTTTTTTTTGGGAAATTTTAGATGACATGCCATTATGCACCATCAAATTTGCCATATCACCAACTAAAAAAATCTTAAAAACACACATGCACATACACGCAAGTGACAGCTGATGTGGCATAACCACACAACCCACTACATCAACAGCCACATAAGCAAAAAATATACATTAACAAAATCATGTATTTCAATTTGTAGACCAACTCAACAACAGGGATGATGTCATTTAAAGATAGGAGTCATATTAAAAATTTGACAAAACAAGGACCAAAATGAGCATTATAATCAAATATAGGTATTCATTTTGCAGTTAAACCAATATACAGCTATGGGTGTCTCATCCTATAAGCTTAAATTTTTGGGATGAATTGAGGTCAAAGAATATGTTTAGTTTGCATATAACACGAGATTTGAACTTATTTATATGGTTTGTTTACAATGCTTTTAGACTAGCATGTATAAGAGGGCATTAACTGGTGGTTCTGCACTAGTTAAGTTAATATCAATATGAATATACATAAGTTTGGATCTCTAATCCTATGAGCTTAAGCTATGTTAGACATTTCTTGCAGAAATACCTTAACACTTGCTATGAAGCTTACAATTCAACATGTAAGGAGTAGCTCACATAATTTAGTAATAAATGCACTACACACATCATACATTGGATTATGGGTTCTTTACCTAGTTAAACAATCTTAGTTATGAAAAACTCTAATATTTACAAAAACCATAGTAATGTTCTGATTCAGAACTCGAAAAAACAAGAAAATTATAAGATGAACATGTTCTTATTATCCTTTTATTTCCATTCCAAGAAACCTTAATCAAGGTTCCCCTTAGTAAAGTATTGGCAAGCAGGTTGCTTTAAAACGATTGTTAAAAGCATATGCCAGTACAGCATGAGAAATTTTCATAAAAAATATCTAGCAACTTATAAAAGGAGATTGCAACAAATAAAAATGTCATATACATAAAAATCACACTTGAATCTGTTAAAGAACATTACCTGCTTCAACATATGGACCAGAAGGTGCTTTTTTTCATTCAACACATGCAACTTCTCTTGCAACTCTTTTTTCTTGTGCTCTTTATCCTCAACAATATTTACTTTCTGTGTTTCCTAAGAAATGAAACATACCCTAACCATCAAAATCTATAAGTGGGAATAAGCTTACAAATTATTTGTTTCTTATGCAAGAAATAAATTTCAGTAGACTGGATATATAAGCAAACAATTGCAAAGTTAGCGTAGGCACGAAGGTTATCAAACCTAACAAGTAAAGGTTGTTCATTCTTTGCATGAAGATATTAGCTAAAGCACAATTAACATCAAAATAAGTATGAGTTTAGCCTATTACAAAACAAGGACAGCATAGTTATACAATATATTCATCTCCCTTACACAAATCTCGGATCATTCAAGGCTTTTGCAATGCTAATCAAATCATACCACACCACTCTTCTTGAGAAACTGAACATCAACCAGTGCTATATGCCACAGCAAAATTATTTCTCATCAGCTTAACAATAAGTCTTTTGTACCATTACATCCACACTGTTCATGTTTCAAATAAAGTTGTTCAAATAAGGTATCATCAAGAAACAAATTTCTTATTAGAAATCAATTTGCAGGGGCATAGCAGTTCATACTAAACCAAAATCTCTCCTAGACTCCTCTCCCATGTATCCCCTTGATTGTTGTGTTTCTCAACTATATAATCTTTTATAGAAATCAAATTACAAGCACCAAAAAAAAGGCAAAAAATTGGAAACAATTCCATATAAAGCAATGAACAAAAACCAATTAAGCATCAAGAAATCAAAGATAGATTCATCACATCGGCTTTCCCTTCAACCACGGCATCTCCACCAGCAACCACATCCTCCGTCTTCAAAGAACCAACATCTACAACCTCTCGAGGTTCTTGAACAGGCTCCTCCGTGCTTGCGACCTCCTTCTTGATCTCAATCGGAGAAGAAATATCATTCTCAGGCACCAGATGGCGGTGATGGCAACCATTCTCACCGACGCCTTCACGGTCAAGCTCCTCGCCATCTTCCCCGGGAGCTAGCTCCTCCTTCTCCTCATCCTTGGTCTTGATCTGCAAGGAGAGGCGGGAGAGAGAGAGAGGGCGCGCTTGTGAGTGAGGATCTTGAAGGAGTTGAGAGTGAGGGAGCGAAGGGGGGAGGGCCAGCGGCGGACACCGGAGGGGACACGTTGAAGGTTGCCGCGGTAGAGGGAGATGGCCACCATCGATGTCGGGATGGAGAAACTCTGCGCAAGAATTTGGCTGGCATTTGATTTGAATCATTTGATATCGATCGGGTAAAAAACGCTCCGAGAAAATCCGGGATTCGGTTTGGATACGAGATGAATGTATGGTCACGTGCTAAAGAGTAAAGCACCTAAATAGTTTTTGTCTGTTTGTATTTTTATCCCTTATTTTTAATTTTATTATGATTTGGTCACCATAGCATCCGTCCTTAATTGGGATCACATGTGGCATACGCTAGGTCAAATGCCAGCTCTAAGCAAAGATAATATGCCACTTATGACATATGTGATCACGAGTATGTTTGAGTGACAAAATCGTAATAAAAACCAAAGGTAAAGTACTAAATTATAACTTTTTAAAGTGATTAACTGAAATAGAAACACAGAAAAATATAATGAACCATTTAAGTTGTTTAACTTTTAATATAAAAATATATTAAAAAAAAATCTTTTTTCGTGAACTAGTATAGTTTTGCCTCTTTTAATTCCTCTATTATTTTATAGGATCTTTGATTTTTTTTTTTTTTTATTTAGCAATCCTCAAGAGTGGAGCTAGGGAGCAAATGGGGCCATGCCCCCTGGTTTTGCTTTTTTGATTATATATATATATATATATTTTACATAGTAATCAATGATTTAAAAACCTGGTCGAACCGGCCGGTTCAACCTGGAACTGGTGGGTAAACCGGTCCGGTTAGGCACACCAAACAACAAGTAACCAGATCGAGCGGTTCAATCGGTACAGCCGGTGAACCGGTTGGACCAAACCGGATGGTTTATTAATTTAAATTATTTAAATAATTTATTTATTTTACAATTAAATATTTAAACAAATCCGGTCCTAATTCCATAAATTGAAAAAGTTAAAAATCGAAAAGCAAGATGGTGTCCGCTGCCAAGAATCCAAGATATTATGATTGAATTCATTATGATTAACCTGCCATCTTACACTAATTAATAATTACATCATTAATTGATTAAATTTTAAGTGTTAATTTGTTAAAGACTTAAAGTTTTAAACGAAAGAAAAGAATACAGGATGCTCTTCTTCTCTAGCCAAACCATCCCCATCAGCAGTGAATCCCGCGATCTCTCATCCGTGAAGCCGACGGCCAACCTTCTCTTTCTCTCCGCTATGAAGCCAATGATAGACCTTCTTCATCTTCAGCTGATCTAGTCAGCCGCGGCCCGCAATCTCTCCTTTGTAAAGAACATTTGATGTTTGTCGTTTAGGTTTTCCATACGATCGATCAGTATTTCTCCATTTTGATAATCAATAAGAGGATAGCTCAGCTCTCATTTCTCAATTCTCTTGTGTTTGTATATGATGCAGGATTTTGGATCTTTTTTTTTTTTACTTAAAAAGTTTGTCTTCTTTTAGTATCTTGCAATGTCATTTAGAGTGTTTCAATGTTTCATTTAACTTAAAAGTTTTGTCTTCTTTTAGTATCTTGCAATGTGATTTAGAGTGTTTCAATGTTTCATTTAATTTATTTTAGCCTAATTTGGTTGAATTACTTGTTTGTGTCTCCTTTTATTTTTCTTGCTTGTGTTTCAATTTGGTGAAGACATGACTTTCTTGTGTTATTGTATTACATTTGGTTTGCTAATTTGAGAAAATGAGTCTTTTTATCCATGTGGACTTGTTGGATTACATTTTGGTTTTGTAATTTAAGAACATGAGTCTTTTTATTTTTGTTGTTGTTGTTGTTAATGGTTGTTGTTGTTGTTGTTGTTGTTGTAGTAGTAGTAGTAGTAGTATAAGTATACTTGTATTTTATTTCATTCCTCATTTTTGAATGAAATTGTTGATGTTGGTGTTGTTGTTGCCAGTGTTCGAAAAAGCGGCCTAGGCGCTGGAAGGTGATAGGCCGCCCCGTTTTTGTGAAAAACGGTAAAAAAATCGGCCTAGGCTTTTCATCAAAAAAACGGACGCCGAGGAACCGCCTAGGCGGGCTGGGCGGCCTAGGCGGGTTTTGTAAAAAAAATTAAAATTAAATGTTTTTAACTAATTTAAAACCCCCCAAATTAATGTTTTGTGGGACTTGTACTTAATTATGTTTTCTCTTAAGGGTATATCCATCTAATATTTATTATTATTTATTTTATTTATTTTTTTTAATAAAATTCTAATTTCTAAGCACATAAATAATAAATAATATGTTATGTATAACGAACCTACCTTGTCTTCGCTTATTATTTGATTGTTGATGCATCAATTTGGTTTTTGATAAATGTCTATTTGGGTATTATATAGAATTAAAATTATATTATAAATATTTTTTTTTTTTCTAAAAGGGTAAAACCGCCTAGGCCCCGCCTAGGCTCTCTGGGCGCTAGAAGGTGGCTGACCGCCCGACTAGCGCCTAGCGTTTTTTTGAACATTGGTTGTTGGTGATGATGGTGATGTTGTGGTGGTGTTGTATGCTTCTATTTTATTGTTGTTATTGTTGTTGTTGTTGTTGTATAGTGTATAATTGTAATTTAACTTTGTATGGAATTTTGTATCTTTTTTAATTATTTTTTTTTATTTTTAAATATTTATTTATTTGAAAAATATTAAATTCTGTTGAACCGGGCAGTTCAACCTGTTGGACCGGAACCGGTTGCCTAACCAGGTCAACAATGGGTCCGGTTATTAAAACATTGACAGTAATGCATATAATATATAAAAAAAATATTTTAAAAAAATATTTGTGAAAATTTATTGTTTAGTTTTTTAATATTTCACGTATTGATTTATATAATTTTTTTTGGCAAAAATCTATTGTTTGATCAGTTGGTTATTTCGCAAATTAATATATATCATCTAAACATGTTATAGTTTTTTTTTAAAAAAATATTTGTAAAACCTTATTAATTTTTTTAGCCTTTTGATATTTTTTAAATTGGTTATATAGTCAAAAAACAATTTTGTAAAAATTTATTGTTTGGCAACGTAATTTTCTATATATATATATATATATATATATATATATATATATATATATATATATATATATATATATAAGAAAAATATTTATGAAAATCTACTATTAATATTTATCCTTTAAAAAAAATGTTGGCCTTTCTAAAAAAATTTCCTAGCTCCACCCCAGGCAATCCTAGTCTTTGGTACGAACAAATGTTAGGTTTGTCATTGATCCTTTTTTATATGACATATTTATATTTAAATATTATTTAAAAAATTTAGACCAATTAGATCAACTAGAAGACATGCTTACTTATTTAGATATTTAAAAATGAGGAGACCTCCAGCTTACCATAGAGGAAAATATCATAAAACAAATAAATACCACCTAAAACAATTAAGAGATGAAGTCAAAATAATCGAATATATGTTTACAAGAATTAGGAGTATTATTAAACAAAATGAAAAAATTAAGATTATAAGAAGTTTAGTTCTAGATAGACTAAATGATGACATGAATTGTATTAGAAAACATATAAAGGACTTTGTAATAAAGATAATCCAGAACCTTCCCACAGAAATGGCGATAATCCAGAATCTTCTCACAGAAATGAACAGATAGACCCTTTAGATTTTCTTGTGACAGAAGCAGAATTAGATAATCTAGAATTTGGTTTGTATGACCTAGATAATATAATTCTTTTAGAATGAATATAGAATGCAATCATGACTGGCTCAAAAATAGTGGCAGTAGTGATAAACCATGTTATTATTGTAATTTATACCCTTCATTAAAATTGAGATATAGATGTCTCAAATGTTTAAAAGAAAGTTGTAAATTTTTCCTTATAGATAGAAATCAATTACCTCCAGAATCTTCTTCTAGTGAAATACCTAGAATTAATAGATATGAAACATTAGAATTAAGGATTTTATATTTAGAAACAATTATACAACAACTCCAAGATAGAATAAAAAACTTAGAAAATGGACTTAGATAGGTCTATACTCTTAAACCATCCTTATATCTCACAAGAAGTAAAAAATTCTTATAAAAAAATGTGGGAAAACATGGACCAATATGAAATAACAAAGAATAAAATTCACCTTGTTGATAAAAATGAGGCATTAGATATTATTGAAATAAATGATGTACAAAATAAAAAATTAGATAATAACATAGAAATAGAAGAAATATATAATGATGAACATGATAACCACTTACAGGAACATAATGACCAATCACAAGCAACCCCTGATACAGTAAAATTTACAAATCCACTTTATAGTATTAAAATTCCTTGTCGAATACAGATGGAAGAATGGAAACTAGATGTCATAGGATTAATAGATACAGGTTGTTCTACCTCTGTTTTAGATGAAAACCTAGTTCCTACTCCATACGTAAAACCTTTACTGCCAAAAGATCAATATAGAGCTGAACAAATGGATGGGAAATTATTTACTTATACTAAACAATTAGCCCCTTGTAAACTTAGTTTCTTCACACACAACCTACGTCTTACAAATTACTTAAATTTTAACTTCAATGTTTCTCTTACTTGCTCCTTCTCAAACATCATACCTACGCTACTTTTCCCCTCACACGGCCTCCATGCCTTCAACGGGTACTTCTTCGCCGGTCCTTTAGTCTGAGAAGAGCCAAGTAAGATACTTCATCTAATGCTCTTCACCTGGATGAGGTAGATACCTTCACCATATCTCTGGCTATAATGGTTAGAGGCAAGACCCATTAACAGTAAACCCTAACAGAGATTAGCCTAATAAGATCTTCCTTTCCCTTTCGGGAGGGAGGTCTAAGCTATCATAGAATAACTATATGAACAAAATATTAATTTGAATCTAATCTTACTACTAATTATTAAAAGAGAAGAAACTTAACTCGAAAAGAACTCAAAGAAGACTCAAAATTTTCACAAATGCTCACTCTTATTCAAACTCAGCACACACAATACATTACATAAGGCCTGCTTATATAGGAAAGCAGGATAAGAGTACAATACCAGAATGCCCTTATTTAATTTACAAAATGAGGGGCATTTTTTGGAAAGCAAGAAAAAGTACAAGTAATAGGGATACTACCCTATTTTAAACTGTACGAATTTCACGCTTTCATTACAACTTTAATAAGCACTCAGATTACTTTACAGATAAAAAGCATATAGAGATAAGGAAGAATCTTATCCTTCCATAGCGTTATCTAGATTGGCTTCACCGATTTCGTCTAGTGCATTGAGATCTGAATTGTCATAAGATCGCATAGCATAATCCAGAAAATCATCATCTAATTCACTTACAAAGATTCTGTTATCTCCTAAAGTAGTCTCGAACCATGATGCATTGTTCTTCTTGAAATGTTCTGTGAGTTCTGGTTCTGTAATTATTGTTCCTTGAATAGGGGACTTGTAACTTCTAGTGCAAACGGAAGAGAAAACTTTTAGATTAGCTTGTTCCCCCACGAGGTAATTGGCTTTGAATTTTTTAGGGGCTACTCCCAAAGAATAAGCTCTCCATCTTTTTATTCTGTCAGCTGTTGAGATGTCTATATGATTTGTGATAAAAGCTTCATTATCCCATTGATAAACCCCTGGTCTTCCGCAGTGAACCATATCAATACGAATGTAGTGTTGAGCTAAAGCAGGAAATCCATGAAAAACAGGAGGTATACTCATAATATCCAGGACTGCACAATGTTTAGGGTAAAATATTAACATTGATTCTAAGATCTTTTTTATCTTAAAGGGAAACTGTTTCAGAAACTTCATTTGTGATGCGTCGGTGATGATTAGTTTCTTCAATAATCCGAATTCTAGAAGGAGATCAATAGAAACCTTTTCTGAATTTATGAGCACAACATCTTCCCATTCTCTAGCATTTATAGTAGCCTATATTAGTGAAAAACCTTCTGCGCAGATACATTCTTGTGATTCAGGATGATCCGGTCCTTTATATCTTGTCATGCAAAAACTGAGTCCTTTTATTTTTGAGTCAGGTGGGGCTTGAGCTATTGCTTGTAATGTTTCAACCATCTGGAATTGTGTTCTTTGTTTTTCACAGTAAATTATCTTCATTACAACAGATTTAACCAGACTAAGTTTTTGTGGGAACTTCTCAAATGTTTTTTCTTTTTGTTCTAGATCTTTTTCCCATTCTCTTCGAAGCAATTATTTTTCATTCTTTTCCTTTTCAAAATCTTTTTTCAAATTTTCTAGCTGTTGTTTGAGATCAAGTACCTCTCCAGAGAGAATCTTATTTGTTTGCTGAAGTTCTAAAAAAGCATCTAAAGATTTTGGTCTAAGGGTAGGGTCACTCATCTGGGTTTTTAGATTTTTTGTGTGGAGATAATCACTATAGGTGGTAAGTATTTTTGGAAAACTAGGGTTACGATTATTTGCCCATAGGTTATCAATGTAACTTCTCTCATAGGAATCTAATGCAAGATGAGGAGGTATATTGAAAGAAAGTGGTGATCATAAAGGATAACTAGCTAATCCGGTATAGGGATTTTTTGAGAAATGGATTTTTGAAGCAGGAAAAGTCTGGTTTTTTGCTAAAGCTGATTCCATCTGCAAAATCAAATAAGAATTTATTAGTAATTGTTTAAATATTATAATTTAAGGATAAGAAACTTAGCTTTCACATTAGCTATTAACTCAGAGGAACTTATTGGTATTATAATCCCCGTTAAGGCTAAGCATATGTAGAATTAATAGAGAAGAAGAAATTTTTGTATCAACAGAAGAAGTAGGAATCCCTTTAGTTAGTAAACATAGTATCAAAAAAATAAAAGAATCCAGTAAAAGACTAATTCATTTAGGATTAATTGTAATTGGAATAAAAGGATTAGTTAGAAGAGAGATTCCTGGTAAGGTATTAATAACTATATCAGACAAAGGATGGCAGTTGGATGCAAAAAAATGCTCTTATAGCCGCTGTAGAAGTAGATATGAGTAATAATTTCGGATTATTCTATTATAGTCCTGATTTCTCAATAAGTACAAGAGATTTAGACCTAATAGAGATAGGAATACAAGCTAAGGGATATGATGATTTAGTAAAACACAGTAATTTTCTAATAAATATAGGTTTTATTGGAAAATTAACAGATAATAGTACTACCAAATATAAATTAGATATAAATGGTATTATAAGTGCTATAAGTAGTAGAGGTGTCAAAATGATTAAACCAATGGTAAGTGACTCTTCTAAATTTAACGGTCTTGAATGGACATTGTATAAAAATTCAAAAAAGAAAGAAGCAATACCAGAAACATCTATTATTTATAAAAACATAAATAATGATTATAGTATTAGATTTGGAAATTATAAAGAAATCCCATTAGAAAACCAACAATCAAGTTTAGAAGAAGAATTTGAAAAAATAGATGACTAAGACACCAGAAAAAATGACTAAATTAATTTTGGAAGAAATATTAAGATTAGAAATAGAATTAGTAGAAAAAGGGTATATAGGAATAAATGATAGATTAGATTATGACGAAAATGGAAATTTAGTTTTAATTAAAGATAATCAACAAAATTTAGGACAAATACAGAAAATAGATGATTCTTATAGAGACTTTATGGAATCAGGAATAGGCAGTCATACACCTACACCTGCACCTACATCTTCAGCAGCTGCACAACCCACTGGTAGTAGTAGTAGTACTCCTTTATTTGCGACCTCAGTTTCAACCCCAAGTGGACAACCGAGTAGAGTTCCTTATAATACTTATGACCCCGAACATGATATTTCAGATCGAAATAGACCAAGAGGAAAAAGGTTAGATTTAGAGACAATTGATAAAAAATTATTAATAGATGATGGAAGATTATTAAATCTCACTGCTCATGATCCTAAAAAATGGACAACAATTATTGAAATATGGGGCCAAATGGTATGTAGAAAATATGATGAATTAGATTATACAAAAACACCAGTAGAAATGTATAGTTATTTAGAAAAATTTTTAGGAGAAGCTGCAAGAGCAGTATGGGAATCGTATAAATTAAATTATCCTCAAGATTTTGCCCGAGATTTAGAATTAGGAGATAACCCTTACAATTTTGTAAACAAAGTCAGGTTATTACTTTTAGAAGATTCTCCAAACGCCAACTATGGAAAACAACAAGTAGATGCTATAAAGAAATTAGAACAATTGCAAATAAAAAATTGGACATTTATAAAACCCTTTTTGTTGGATTTTATGTATTACAGTAGTATAGCTGGGTGTTTTTATGACAAAACAATAGGAGAAAAATTATTTTTAAAATTACCAGAGCCGTTAGGAACTATAATACATAAAAAATACAAAGAAACACAAAGACCACCCCAATTAGATAATATAGCAACAAAAATTAAATTTATTATGGAACAATTAGTAGAAAAATGTACTGAAACACAGATAACTAAGCAATTTAAAGGGAAAGGAGAATATAGTTTCTGTAAAAACATATATACCACCTAGAGATATGATCAAAAAGATAAACCTAAGAAAAGATATTATAAAAATAAATATCCTTCTAAAAAGAAATATTATTTAAAAAGAAGCACTTCTAGAAAACCTTACCTTAATAAAGACAAACATGTAAGAAAATTTGATAAAAATAGAGAATATAAAAACAAATTAAACTATTTTTCATGTGGTAGTACTAATCATTTAGTAAGAGATTGTACTAAAAGGAAAAATTACCATAATAAAGAATCAATACTAGTTGATTGTGTTAATGAAGATTTATTACAAATAGATGAATATGTGAGTGACACAGAAAGTATTTATAGCATAATAAGCTATCCAGATCCAGAAAATACAGAAGAATATGATAGTCCTGTAGAAGATGATATTTATATTTAAATATTATTTAAAAATAAGAAAATAAACAAATAAGTAAAGAAATGTTAAAGAACTCAGATCCAATATTCTGGATCTCCATCAATTCCCATGTCCTAGAAATCCTTTTAGTCTCCAAAAATAATAGAGATCACTAGTGGAGCTAAACTGATAGCGCTTATGAAGCGTTTGCAAAGCCAGAGTTTTGCTACACTAACGCTTACTCTAGTCTACCGACTTGCAAGCCTTCCAACTACTTAGAGAAATCTTCAAATCAGTTTACGGGGCCATTTGATTCGCAGTAATGAGATTATTGTGGTAATAAAATAGGGAATGTTATATTTTTAGGAATATTATGGTAATTTATAATAACCATGTTTGATTCGGAACTTATATTAATAGTAAGGTATAATTCCCTAAATAGTTCCTCTACATTTTAAAACTTACCCTTTGAATCATTTATTTTAAATTGTAACCTTTTAGTCCCTCTACTACTTTTAAATGGAGTATATTAGTCCTCCATTTTGAGGATTTAGGTTAGGGTTTCGGGCATATGGGGACTGACAGGGCTAAATTGAATAGTAAAAGAACTAAAAAGTTGCAATTTGAAATAGAGGGACTAAATAAGTAAGTTTGAAAAAGTAAAGGGACTATTTAGGGAATTATACCTACTAGTAATCTTTCATTACCACGTTTGGTTGATCATAGTAATCAACTTGGTAATGTTTCAAATTTCCCAATATACCCTTGTATTTTAAATTTTTAACAAATTTAAATTTAAAGTAAAATAAAATTTTAGATGCAAAATAATTAAATTATAATATCAAAAATCAATTTTAAGCGCATTTTCCAAAATAAAATTTTGAGAAAATTTAAATTTAAAGTAAAATTAAATTTTAGATGAAAAATAATTAAATTATTATATCAAAAATTATTTTTTGGCATATTTTTTCCAAAATATGGTTGTGTCTAAAATTTTGAATAAAACTAAACTTAAAATAAAATAGAATTTTTACATGAAAAATAATTAATTATAATAATAAAAAAATAATTTGTTAAGATATTATGAAAGAAATGTATAAAATTAATTTTTTTTTATCCAACGTATACTAATAGAGTAATGCTATGCATGCCTAACAGATTTCCTGAAATGATATCCCGAATGACATGGCAGCTGATGTGGTGTCCACGCCACCAGATAATCTCTTTCCTAATCAGCCTAACATTTAAAGTATAAAAAAAAATAAAAATAAAAAATAAAACAAGGCAAGTTTCCCGAAATGAAGCCCTAAATCAACTCTTCTCTCGCTGTCACCGTCCTAGCTCCCCCTCTCGCCATCATCGTTACTGTCCTGTCCCAGCTCAGGCCATCGCCATCCCCATCCCAAGAGTTAGGAACAAGGTCTAAAACATCATCGAACCTGAAGAATTCTAGACTTTTCGCTTCTCCAGATCATTACAAAAGTTAGGGTTAGGGTTTCCATTCGACATCTTTTAGGTTTGATCTCTTATATGTCACATTGTGTTTAACTGAGCACCAGCTTAGATCTCTGGTGATGTCTTCTTGTTCTTGAAATCGATCTCTTTCTTGGTATTTTTCAGGTTGAATTTTAGTTTTTTTCCCAATCTATTTGATGATTAGTTTTAGGAATTATTTGATGTTTTAAATGGTTTATATTGTTCTTGGATTTATATTTGGAGCTGTCATAGAGTTGGTGTTTAGAAATGCTTGAGGTGATGATGTTTATAATAGCAAAGATTGCAAGAGCTTCTTGTTTTCAAATTTTCTTTGGATTGATTGTTTTAGCCATAGCATCTAGAAAGATGAAGTCTTGCTTGTTTATTTATCAAATTTGACTTTGAGATCAATCTGGATTTATATTTGGAGCTATCATAGAGTGTGTTTCATCTATTTTTTACAATTTGTTTTTAATTGTTGATGTTTATTGTTTGAAATTTATTCTTGAACCTGGTGTAGGATGAGGATGCATTCTTTGCAGACTATGTTGAAGCTCACTTGAAGCTCTCTGAGTTGGGGTAAAATATGTTTTAGATTGTTAACACTCAACACTACATTGATTTCCAAGATTGTTGACTCATATCTTTCTCTAATTCTAAGTTTGCTGGGGCTTGAAGGACTAGTGGGGTCTACTTGTGTGGAACTTTTTTTGAATTTCTTTTTGGGGGCTAAAATGAAGAATCATTGGAAAATGTCTATGTAATAAGAACTTCAATGTTACTTTCCATTTCATTAGACTTCCCTTGTTTTCTATGTTGGTTGTTTTCTGGGGTCACTAATGAGTGCATTTTATATAGATATTTTATATACCTTATTGTGTGATTTACTTGTCCTTTTAGCATGTTTTTGTTATAAACAAATGCTACATGAGGTATGTTTGCTAATTGTTGCAGATAATTGGGTTTTGGACCAAAAGGAACGAATAGAGATGAATTCTGATGCAAAACAGTGTTGGAATGTAATTTTCAGAACAAGCATGGTCCGAAGCACACCCGTGCTTGGAAGCAAGGTCGGAAGCACGGGCATGCTGAACCTTATGTGTTTTATTGGAGTCTGCACAAGGCTTTAAAGCATGGTTTCCCCTCTCCTATCACCAGTGTGATGAGGGATCATGGTCAGTAAGCACGGGCATGCTTAAGCCCTTGCATTTTACTAGAAATCTCTTGGAAAAATTAGCATGATCACAGGGCTCCTTGCACCAAATTGATCAGCAAGCACGGGCGTGCTGAGCCCTGTGCATTTTACCAGTTTGCTACCGAAGATCACTTCCCAGCATCTGGAGCTTAACACGGTCATCAGCACAACCGTCAACATGGTCGTGCTTGCATCGAGAAAGGGGTATTTAAGCCCTAAAAGTTAGATTTGAGGGGGATCTTCTTCTCTCTTTCTAGAGACGCGGGTTAGGGCACTCGTTGACATCATTCAGGTCCTAATTCAGAGTGGAGATAAGCGTGAGATAGGAGGATTACTAGCGATGATCATCGTCAAGCCTTCTCCGATGTGATTGTGATGCAAGAAAAGAGTCTAATGGATCATCTTTGTTTCTCTTATGGCTTTTCTATGATTGATTGTAGAACCATGAGGAGCTAACCGTCTTTTGATGCCCAAGATTATAAACCTTAACATTATGATGTATTGACTTGAGTTATTTGATTATTGAGTTTCCTTGTGAACTCCATTTTATTTATTTTGATTATGTTCTTATGTTGATTGCCATTGATGTTTGTATGTTGCAAAACTCGACATGGTGATTGCCGCTATCTGTTAGAGCATCGATGTGGTGTGCATGTCCCTCGAAGTTGCAATTACAGTCAAGAGTGCATGTTAACCCTAGAATAATTTCTTACCATCTAGAGGATAAGCTTATTCATCTAGCTAGGGCACACATTAGGAAAGGGGTTGAGTCCACTTTGAGCCTTGAGTGAGAAAGTATGCTATCAAACCCTCCGTAGGTGGTCACCACGGTCCAAGGAGATGTCCATGTAATCAATAGCACATTAATATATTTGTCAAGGAGATTAGTCTGGGACACTATCTTTCCCATTGCTATCATTGCAACCCTAAACCCTATGGCTTTCTCCTTTCTTCTTTTCTTCTTCTTAAGTAATTTTGATTATTGCAAATCCAATCTTTGAACTGGCTAGATATTAGGAAATGAATAATTATTGAGAGCTTTTACCAATCCATGTAGATTTGACTACCCAATCCCTTTGGGTAAACTTTACTATTTATACGACCCATGCACTTGTGGTTAGGCATGGGACATATCAGTCATTGAATATTATGTCATCTATAACTTGATGTAGTCATCAAATTAATTTTCACTTCATGATAAGCATTCTTTGGGGTGAAAAATGTACATTCTGGTGACCCCATGAACAACCATTCCTGGGGTCTGGTTGTTCTTCAAACAATTCTGGTAAATTTTTCCTTATGGCATCCTCTAGTTTTAGAACATCACTTCCAGGAATCCCATACCAAACTTTTGATTACCAAATTGCATGTAATTAAGAGAATAAAGTAGATGATCTTCCACTTGTTATTGTCATACAAAAAGCAAGGATGGTAACATGTCAATCAGGAAAACAAACAAAATAATGAGCTTGAGAATGGATACTAGAATATTGAACTTAATTTACCGTTTGTTAAATCAGTAGAAAAAACAACATCAATCAATCTAGTTACATGCATTTAGCATCTTGTATCATTTGTAAAAACAACAAAATGGCAACACAAGAGACAAACCAAAAATATAAATCACAAACCTTTAAATCATTGCACAACAAACAAACAAACAAAACCCACACTACATCTCAAGTTATTTAAACATTTCAATAATCTCTTTAAACTTTCCTCTACTGTTTTAGGTGTAGATATAATATCCTGCAAGAACAACAAAGCATGATTAAGTACCTCCTATCCAATTGAATACATGGATGTGGAAATGAATCATTGTTAAAATTGAATACAATTTAAATATCTAAAAGAATCCCTTTTGAAGTATCTCCTGTCTAAGAATTTTAGTAGTTCTTCGTGATACACGATTAGTAACACCATCCTCAACAAAAGTAGCATGACCAAACCCCCTCAGTGATACAATCTGCATAAATAAATAAATAATAAACTCATAAATATAAATCTTCAACTTTGGAAGAAGAGAATTATACAACTGAATCACATATCATGTAGGGTTTCTTTTTAGTTACCCTTATACCTTAAAAAGACAAGTTTCTTTAGGGTAGCACTAGTCTCTACCTTATCAATTCTTATGAAACATTATTTAAGGGTGTCAAGGAATTGCTTAATATCTTTTCCTCAGACATAGTGTTTAGAAAAGTTTCCGAAATTGTATTTTTTATGATCATTAAACATATACGGTTAGACCGCTCATGCCTATCATGAATGGAGCTTTAACCTGTCAGAGATGCAGGGCATGGTTTCCATAATGGATAGTCTAAACCCACACATCTCAAAACAAGTGTTACCTTATTTTTCTAAGTCTTGAAGTTTGTGCCATTAACCATGGGAATGTCATTGAGTGTACAAAACACATTATTAACACTCATAATGTCAATTGAATAAAGAGTGATAATCAATAATCACTACACCATTATGGTTATTTGGCGGCACATATTTCGCGGCATTTTACAAAAATGCTACCAATTTAATGGTGTTTTATTTAACAAACGGCACTGAATGTAAGAAGCAATAATCATTTTCACCTTTCCTGGCACTTTTATAGATAATCGCTACCAATAGTTTTGATTTTAGTGGTGGTTGTCTTGAAAACGTCACCATGTTGTTGGGCCCACCTAGAAAAGTTTGGCATGAATAATTTCGAGGGTTATTGCAGCCATTTTTGCTTAAAACGCTACAGTAATTCTTTTTATTTAGTTCATAATATTTCGGTGATGGCGTTTTAGTCGAGAAACGCCACTAGAGCCCAGGGGCGGAACCAAAATGGGGCTAGCAGGGGCTGAAGCCTCCCCTCGGCGCCGGAGAAAATACTTTTCAAGCAATATAAGATTTGATGATTTTTGGTTTTTTTATACTTAAATTAATCTAAAATACAATATTTTGACACATAAAAGTGTGTAATATAGGTGTGCTTGAGTGGTTAGTGGGTTTATCCATAAAGTATGTGACTCTTGACCCACCCAAGTTCAAATCCCTCTTGGTACATTTTTTCACATTTTATTTTTTAATTTAAAAATTAGTAGGATTTCAAAATTTTAATAAAAAAAAATCTTGTATACAAATTTTAGTAATTTAAAAATTGTTTAAATTGATCATGAGGTCTAACAAATTTATTATAACATATATACACATATGTTATAATGTATCATATATGCTATAGAAAAAGAACAAAAGTTTTATATAAACAATAGTTTGGTTGTTTGTGGTGAGAGGGATCAATTTACCATATTTAAAAAAAAAATACAAATTTGAGATGTATTTTTATTAGTTGAATTATTAAAAATCTCATATATTTGTATAGGTAATAACAAAAATTTAAATTATATTCTATATTTTTTAAATATGTGTATTTAAATTTTTGTTATATAAACATATTATTCTTCATTTAAAATAATTATTTTATTGGATTATTGTTTTTATTTTTTATTTTTTGTTTTGCTTTTAGGCTTCAGCCTCCCTTACTATCGAACTCTGGTTCCGCCCCTGCTATAGCTTCCTTTAGCTCTCCTTGATGCAAGTGGCGTTTTCTCGTAAAAACGTCGGGAAAATTCCCTCTCGCGCCAGATGGAATTTTGAGCGCGAATAACATCTAGTATTGCCGGTGTTTGTTGAGAGAAGGCCACCAAGGATTACAATTTATTTCTTCATGGTAGTCCTTTGCCTGTGCTTTTATTATTTCACTTTAAAAACCACCGGTCTTGTTGTATAGGTACTACTTGCGTTTGGGTGATAAATAGCTAGAAAGGTAGGTCCTTTACCAGCATGTTTGCTTGTAAACACCACCAGTGTCCTAGAACTATGTTTTACTAGCACGTCCTTCTCCCCAAATAGACCGTTGAAGAAGAAGCACCCAATCTCCTATCGTTCATCTTCATTTCTAGGTTAATACTTGGTTAGCCTCATACAAAGAAGGATGGATCTCATGTGAGTGCAGAAAATCAAGAAATTATGGTTGTAATTACTTCTCTAATATTCTTCATTTTAGTTGTTTTCTTTTTAAATAACATACTTAATAAAAAAATTTTTACTTAAATGCAATAAAAAGAAAATGAAAAGCTAGCTGAACATGATTGATAAGTGCTCGTGTTATAGTAATACGAAGTATTATTTTCTTACGTTGAGCATTACTTTTCTCAGATTTTAGCATCAATTGTTGTGCATTTGTGTTCTTATTGTGCATGTAGGTTTGTGGAGTAGATTTAGAGAAGAAAAGAGCAAAATTAGGTCATGTTCGCCGTTGTGAAGGAGTTCTTGGGCCAAGCAAGGAACAAGGCACGGGTTCTAGACTTGTGAGTGTGTGCCAACCTCCATTGGATGGGCACAAAGGCAGTCACACTTATAAAATTCTAGCCCATGTAGCATTGAAGAACTTTGTCAATAAGGAGAAAAGAAGCAAACAACATGATTTACCGTTGGTTGTGTGCCCAATTCAACGACCTCGATGAAGAACATGAAATCGGGAACATTTTGTGCGCGAGTACTGTAGTATTTACTGTTCACTGCACGCCAGAAAATCCACAAAGGAGTGTGGAAATTCTACACAGCAGTGTGAATGCCCGATTTCAGCCTTTAAATAGCCGCAACTCAGATTTTCTAAAGGACTTTTCGACCCATCTTTTCCCCAACTTCTTGAGGGTTCATGGCTAGGGTTTGGTGAGGATTTTGTGGAGGTTTGGAGCAAGTCTTCGGCATCAACATTGACGTCCGTTGGAAGATATCCATTGGGGGAGTTTTCATCGGCATCGATTCAGCGAGGTGTGCTCTAGGCTTGACAAGGGGCTTGGTGGAGAGGATGGAGCAGCCTCACAAAGACCATCGCCACGCATCACAAGGGGGTTTCATCTATGTTTGTTATTCTTGTCTATTCATATACATTGATGATTTTGGATAGCTCCATGGAGAGCTAAACCCCTGTGGGTATTCAGACTTGTAAACCCTAGTATGACATTGTTTCTATGACTTTTATTATGCTTTCTTAATTGATGATTTTAATTAAGTTTCAATCTTGCGTGTTAATTGTAATTGATTTTCCCTTAGCCGTGACACTAGGGTTGAAAATCATCTGGGTTATCCTTTGAAGGTGTGACAACTTCTATAGGATTAGACTACCCGAGATTGGAGATGGTTGAGAGGGTGAGTCGTGAGGTAGGAAAATGTCTCATTTTCCCTTCGGTATGATTTTCCTTACCTCCGTATTCCAAGAGTTCTTTGTAATTGAAGTAGAGTGATGTTCTAGGAGATGAACTCCCTGGGGCTTAGTTGCGTAAGCAACAGAGTGAAGGGTTGTAGTGAATCCTAGTGCTGGGGTTTAACTTAGATTAGGGTTCTTTCACCTGGACCAAAGGGTTAGAACTACACTTAAGAACATGGTCTATCACTCGGAATCCCTAGAACGTCAAGCAGTTCAACATAGTGTGAGGATTAGGATGATGGACTCCCCTGGGGCTTAGTTGAGAGATCGACAGAATGAAGTGTTGTAGTGAAGCCTAATGCTGGGGCATAGTATTGGAACTAGTCAAGGTTGACCTTAGATTTGGGACCGTGTGCTTAAGGATTTTCCACGACTCATTAAACATCAATAAGGAATATAATACATAGTCTTGCACTAGAACATTAGTCATAGGGGGAGCTTGTCCGGGTACCCCATTTTACATTGATTGTTCCTCTCTTTACTCTTTTGCTTGCACTCTCTTGTCTTCCATATTTCTCTTTCACTTTCTTGCACACACATTGATTGTTCTCACCACCATCATTTACACTAGCTAAGTAGCGATTCCTCTTGTCTCTAATCACTACTCCCTATGGATTCGACTACCCTCTCACCGGGGTACTTTATTACTTCGACAACCCGTGCACTTTCGGGCCCCTGCCAATGATGTAACGGGTGAGGTTGCCAACATGGTTGAAACTCAAATTTTGACTCAAGTAATTGGAAAAGAGCGACATGGCCGAGTATGAGGACTTGGTTTGGGTCCAACACATACAAGTTATTATGGTTCAAGTAACCACAGCACCATAGCATCAATCGACCATTCAGAGTGCACAAAGAGATACAAAGAAATCCAAGAGAAATTCCAAAAGATGGAAGAAGAACATCAACGAGAACATGCTCAGTACAAAGTTGTTATTGCTTTCTTGTAAAATCAGTTCCCTGGAGCTAGTAACGTTTTACCTGACATAGGTGTCTCAACCTCACAATCTCATAGATTCTAAACATGTAATTGTACTTGTAGAATCAATCTACTAGACCTGAGAACCATGAAGCTAACATAGGCAGTTCTAGCTCACGATTTCAGGTAATTAGAAATAAAAAATGTTGTTGGTTCTAGAGCCATCATCTAATGCTTTAAAATGTAATTGTAGAATCAATCTCTCAGATCTCAGTGATGCACTACCGATGCAAGGATGGAAACATGCTTGGTTTGGTTTTTTTTTTTTACATTTTGGTTATTTATGAACTTTGAATGGCGACTGTGTAGGGTTTTGCCAAAATTTTGCTTGTCATGGTTGCTAAACACTTGTGAAGTAATTGTGAATGGTGGTGATTTGTAAAGTGCTTTATATACACAAAATATGTATTTGATACATTCCCCATATATTGTAATGGTGAAAAATGATGTGTTTCAAGTGAAAAATGTCAGAACAATGGTGTTTTGTCATGTATATGACAATACATTTCTTATATGTTCTCATATATTAATTAGGATTGATGTTGGTTTTTTAATCGAGTGAAAAATGGCAGACAAAACAAAATGGATTATTATTTAAAAATTGAAATTTTGCTGTGTTTTACAAACAAAATGCCAAAAAATAAAAATAGTTAACATAATAAACTCTAAAGATTCACTACGTTTTAACCGCAAAATGGCAATAACTTACCGGTGTTTCCTATAAAAACACTGGCATACTAGCAGCATTTAAAGCACAAAACTTTGGCTTCATTCTTGACCTTACTGAGTAAAGGATGTACATATCCCCATACACATAAACGTCGTGGAAAATGCCGACGCTTTACTTAAAACGAGCCGACAAAGTTAACGGCAACTATCTCCTAAAATACGGTACAAGGGGTGGTGTTTATTTGGAAAATACTGCTACAAGGCAGCGTTTGCATATAAAGTGCCGGCACTTCAATGATGCTGGAGTCACCGGCGTTTCGATCAGCATTTTTGTAAAATGCCACTGGGGATTTTACTGGTGTTTATAAACGCCGGCATAAGATTAAACAAATGCCAAGAAAGGTCCACAATGGTGTAGTGAATTAACTTACAATCAATTTACCAAAAAATCTAACAATCAAAACATATAAATAACAACAACCCATATTCAAGTAAATCAATTTGATATCAAATCTAATCTTTGGACAGAGATTCAATTCACTAGTGATTAACTTGTTGTAGTAATCAAGTTTTATATTAAGATCCATTCAAGTACAAAGCCTTCTTTTTGGGCTGACTAAATATTCACATGAGATACCTTATAATTATCAAAACTTATCACCATATATGCAAAACAAATCTCTGCTAGACAGTAATCTTTCTTTGGCCTGACGTGTTGCCTACATGAGAATAAGTATGCACTAGCACCGTGATTATTTACAAACAAAAGGTTACCATAACAGTGGTCACCTTGGTGACGATCCTGTTTCTCCATATTGTAATAAATAGCCAAAAGAGTTTATAACAAGCAACTCTAAGTTGTTATATTTCCTAATGATTATTAAAAACAACCTTATAATCATGGATTACAGCTACAACCATGATAACACAAAAGGGTTTCTTCCAGTCTTGAGATTGCTTGGCTAGTGGTAGGCCGTCAGTACCAGCACCTGATCATAAAAACATAAGAGGCAATCTTAATATATAGGTAGAGCAAAGTATGCATTTGTATGTTTTTTTAATATTTATTGGTGATTAATAGGATAACATAAATAGGGTTAGGTTTAAACACCTTCATCACTTTAATCTCTAATGTTTGTTTTTGAGCTGGAGAAAAAAAATATTTTTCTTGGCACAAACGACGAAATATGGCTCAATAAACTTGTTAAAAAAATATTTAAACCATGGTCACACATTTCCCAGGCTGATCATAAAATAGTAAATATTAATCACATATGTAAATTTATGTTAAATTATTGAAATAGCTGTTGACTTTTGTAACCAATATTAAAGACATCCTACCCATATTAGTTAACCTCTATCAGTCTACAATATTTAAAAGTTAGTTTGTTTATAATTATTGTATATATAACCTTATAAATTTTTATAATTGCTTTTTTAGAAAATAAAACGAAATATTCACTCATCTCATTAATGTTTGTATGGCAAGGTCCACAATGCAAATTATGAGTTTTTATAAAGATATATAATGGTTTAGATTTTCAAAGAAATTAGACTTTAAAAATTGATAAGGATAAATTCATACCTGCCTTAATATTGATTTTCAATTCTTTGCAAAGTGATGAATGGCTTGATTATATATATATATATATATATATATATATATATATATTCGGAACACTTTTGATTGTTATTTTTTAAAATAGTCATAATAACGTTGATCTTGACGTATCTTGGACCATGCTTTGCATGGTAATAAAGAGTCATCCTATATTAATAAAGTATTCCTATTTTTATAGATAATGTCTCTATTTCACGTATCTACGCTGATAAAGTTAGACATCCTATTCTAATAGTTGTTGATTCCATTACTTATAGCTACATTAATAAAACCATTCTATTTTAATAGTTGTTAATTTCATTACATATACCCAAGTTTTGAAACCCTACCCGGGGGTATGAGCAGGGATGGCTTTAGGATCATGGGTCAATGATCGAATCGAGGTAAAACGGGGTTAACCTGGTCATAAATATATATATATTTTTTATAAATTTAATTATATATAAATATAAAAAATAATATATTATAAATTACTAAAAATTTAAAAAAAGCAATACAGAAGTTCAACAAATAATAGTTTTCCTTATAATTTATAAATATCAACTTAATATACTAAATACAAATTCAAACAAAATACAACATAATGATAAATAAAAAGTAATACAATACAAGTTTTTAAGTTTCACAATACAATCTAATAAATAAAACATAGGAATCAGGCATTGAGTTTGATTTTGAAGTAAATTTGATACATAACCCTTATACTTACATTATTATTTAAAGTTTTAATTTTAAACATATAATAATATAATTGCGTCGACCCGGTTCGACTGCGCAGGGTCTACCTGTTCACAGGATACTCACCTAGGTCAACCAGGTCAACACTGTCCCCGACCCAACCCGATTTCTTGGCTGGGTCCGGTTCAACCAGGTTGAGCCTGCAGGGTCAATCCAGGTGTCAAAACATGGCCTATGCCTATATTAATAAAGTCATCTTAACCCATATTAATTAGCATCTATCATTACTTTATCATAAGTGCATCCATGGATATGTATATATCTATATTAATAAAACAATCATTACTTTAAAATTGCGTGGTAATAATGACAAGTTCTTGATTTTCGATTTGTTAAAGATTTTAACTAAAAATAAATTCAATTATCATAATATTATAAACAAATATAAATGAAAAAAAAACTAAGAATAATAAAGTAGAATATATTTTTTTTTAAGTTTTTTACATATTAATAAAAAGATAGTATGTTTACTTTTAAAGTACTTTCTTTGAAAAAATTAACAAATTATTCCTATAAAAAATTCCAAATAAACTCAGAGAAAATATCCAAATATAAAATCAGATTTTATTTTTAAAAAATAAAACTAACTAAAAAAAATTATATATATATAAGTTGTTCATGTTTGAACTATATATTTAAAAAAAAAATCAAAAAATAACACCAGATATTATAAATGCAACATTTAAAACTAACTAAGGTAGTGCTTGTTTGGATGGATGTTGAGTTACATCTAACTTGAGTTTCTGAGTTTTTTGAAATCCAATGCGTGGTTTACATGATTCTAAAATCCCATGTAATTTAAATTACATCCAATGAGAGATTTGGTTTTATGCTCAATTTGGACGTAAAACCAAATCTCTTGTTAACTTGTGACTTATATGTGACCAATTAAGAAAAAAACAAATATTAATAAACATTCATGGATACTTTTGTTGAGTATAAAAATTATAAAATCTAATAATAAATTTAATAATTTTTTCAATAACTTATTTAATAACTAATTTAATAATAAAATTAATAGTTAAATGATCAATACCATAATGCATTAGGGAAAATTACCTAAAAGTCCCTGGAAAGTTTCAAACTTCCACTGCAGTCCCTCTGACATTTTCGTTTCCATTTAGGTCCCTCTTTTTTAAAAGCAAATTCAAAAACGTCCCCGGTGTTACTTCCGTTAGTTAATGGGGGAGGAAATTATACAAATGCCCATGTACCAAAAAAGCAAAAAGTAGCTTTTTCCCACCATGTCAAATCCAATTTAATGCAAGGCATGAAATATATTTTGTCAGAAATGAGGGGATATTTCACTCCTTCTCATTTTTGCTGCCATTTTTTTTTGTTGGGTTTGCCGTTCTTCATCTTGGTCCGTTGCCAAAGCTAGAAGTGAAATCCTGTCGCGCAAGAAGTTGTTGTTGTTGTTGTTGTTGTTGTTCTTCTTCTTCTTCTTCTTCTTCTTCTTCTTCTTTTCATTCTTGAACTTGTTCTTTTTGTGTTTGTTGTTGTTGTTCTTGTTCTTCTTGTAACTGTTGTTGTTATTTTTGTACTCTGCCGTAGCGATATTCAAAGGAAAAGGTCGTTGTGTTTGTTGTTGTTGTTCTTGTTCTTCTTGTAACTGTTGTTGTTATTTTTGTACTCTGCCGTAGCGATATTCAAAGGAAAAGGTCATTGTGTTTGTTGTTGTTGTTCTTGTTCTTCTTGTAACTGTTGTTGTTATTTTTGTACTCTGCCTAGCGATATTCAAAGGAAAGGGTCGTGTGCTACAATTTACCGTATTAAGTTCATGGGAGTCCGTCATGAGATATGTGCCTCTCGGTCCCTAGATGCTTCTCAAGTGAAAGTGAAGTTCGTAAGGACTGACTTATACAAAAAGCTTTGCCCCATTGAGTCCGACATGGATTTTCAACGCATGTGTCATATATACCATAGCTTCAACAAGTTTGTCATGGACATCATTATCGAGGAAATGCGTGTTTCTGTAGATGGAAACTCGGCTGCCTTGATCCCATCGTAATAAAACAACGACCTCTATTAGTTGTTAATTGTGTTATATGTGTTGTTGTTTTCCACATTTTTGCCCTTTTGAATGTTAATAATTTTGTATGTTATATTATTACTTTCTGTGTATAATATTGGTTTCCTGTGCATATTATTGATTTCCTGTGTATAATATTTGCTTCCTGTGTATAATATTTTGTTTCCTTTGTATGTTTGGGTTTTTTCAAAGCAGGGAGTCCTTGTCGAACATCATAAACCCCACTGATGATACTTTCCACCGGGGCATCAGGAGTTTCTTTGGCAGGGATAGGTATTTCAACATTTGCCGCCGTCTGATCAGCTTCGGGGACCTGTGCTACAGCTGATGGCTGAGTTCTTTCAGTGTCTGTCGGTAGAAGATTAACATCCACGCAACCAGCGTCATCAGGCTGTGCGGGAATTTTCTCATCGGCTAGGGATGCAAGTGGGGCGGGGAATCCTTGTTCCCCGTGGGGACCCGCCCCGACGGGGCGGGGAATGGGGGAAAACCCCTCCCCGACCCGCGGGGCGGCGCGGGGCGGCGCGGGGCGGGGACGGGGAATGTATTCCCCGCCCGCTCCCCCGTGGGGATATTCGTAGGGAATCCCCGCTTGGAGAAGGATTCTCCAATTTTTAAATTAAATATATACTATATATATTAAAAATAACTTATATGATTTATTTTATTTATTAAAAAAATAAATATTGATATAATATTATAATGACCAAATATTTAGGTTTTAAAAATTTTATTTTAGGTATTTATTAATGATGTTTTAGATTTTTAATAAAAATTTAGTGTTACTCCAATGCAATACTTGGAGATAATTATATGAAAATTTGTTTTAAAAATTATAATTAAACCTTTTTTATTTCCTATTATAGATAAATATGTTATATTAAAATTGAGATGAAATTGATTAATTTATCAACTTTATTGAAATCTCAACTTCTAAGTAGAACATATTTTATAAAATCCCAACTTCCGCAGTTCCCCTTCTTTAGATCTTCATACCATCGATTACTTTGTTAATTTGTTGTTTTTTCATACATTAAATAAAAGTTATTTTGAGGAATATTTTGTCTATTATTTTTTTAATTTCATATATAATGTGTTATATGTGCAATTAGGAAAAAATTTGGCGGGTAGGCATTCCTCAACCCCGCGGGGATTCCCCGATCCTGTGGCGATCCCCACGGGGGAGTGAGTGGGGGGAATTTCTCCCCCGCAGGGAATTTTGAGTCGGAGAATTGACAGGATCCCCTAAAGTGCACGGGTTTGTCGAAGTAATAAAAGTTACCCCGGTGAGAGGGTAGTCGAATCCACAGGGAATAGGGAGTTAGAATACGAGATTTCACTATTAAAACTATGCGAAGTACGGAAAAGTAATAATCGATTTGTGTGTGAATTGTGAGAACAATTATACTAAAGACAGGAAATTATATAGAGAAAGGTGAAAGATTAGAGAGTGAAAGAAAAGAGATTAAAGAGGATTTAACAATTAATGAAGTGGGGTTATCCGGACAAGTTACCTCTAGGATCTATGCTTATAGTGTAAGACTATGCTATTATACCTTCCTATTGATGCTAATTGAGTCGAGGAAATCCTTAGACTCACGGTCCCAAACCTAAGGTCAACCGTGACTAACCCCAACATTATGCCCCGGCATTAGGATTCACAACAACCCTTCACTCTATCGCTCGCACGATTAACTCCCAGGGGAGTACATCTACCTAAACCTCACACTACATGGGATTGCATTAAGTTTTAGGGACTCCTAGTGATTAAACCTGTTCCTATATGTAGTTCTAACCCTTTAGTCCAGGAGGAAGAACCCTAGTCTAGATTAAGCCCCAGTGCAAAGGATTCATTTCAACCCTTCACTCTGTTACTCACGTAACTAAGCCCCAGGGGAGTTTATCTACCTAGCACTTCACTCTATCTTGACCGCTAATAAATCAAGGAAACGAAGGTAGAGAGAAATCACACCGGAGGGGAAAGGGGTACATCGCTACCTCACAACTCTCCCTCTCAACCCTTTTCAATCTTAAAGAGTCTAATCCTATAGGAGTTGTCACACCTCCAAAGGAAAACCTAGATTGCTCTCAACCCTAGTGTCACATCTAAGGGAAAACAATAGCAAGTTAAAACCAAGATTGAAACTCAATTCTTATTCATCAATAATGGAAAAGCATAATAACGATGTCAAAGGAACGTAATAACCCTAGAGTTTTACAAGTCCGAATACCCACAAGGGGTTTAGCTCCTCATGGAGCTATACATGTTCATCAATGTATCAAATAAAACACAAAGTAAAGACATAGATGAAAACCCCCTTGCGTATGGTGTGGCGGTGCTCTTGTGCGGCCGCCGAACGTCGGTGACGATGCCGATGGCGCACTTCAAACCTCCACGAAGTCCTCTCCAAAACCCTAGCCACCCTCTCCAAAGTTGAAGAGAAAAATAGGTCAAAAGATGTCTCAAAAAGTCTCCAAATCGGGCTTTTATAATGTGGAGTCGCGGCTTTAAATTTGCTGAAATCGAGATTTCACACGGCCGTGTGAAAATTCTGGAAAACCAATTTTCGATCGACTGTGAACAGTAACTTGCTACAGTTTTGCTACAGTATTGTGCCAAAACGGTCCCGAATTCGTCGTTCTTCATCGAGGCCGTTGAATTGGGCACACAATCAACGGTAGATCATGTCAATTGCTTCAAATCGCCTAATTGGTGAAGTTCTCCTTGTTGGAATGAGTTAGACTTATTGTGAATGTGACTGCCTTTGTGCCCCTCCAAAGGAGGTTGGCACACACTCACAAGTCTATGCTCACGCCTTACTCCTTGCTTAGTCTGAAAATCTTCCCAACAATGCCAAACACGACCTAACTTGGTTCCTTTCCTTCATTTTATCTTCACAACCCTCTAATGCACAAAAGTAAACAATTGCACACTTTTTAGTGATAAAATCTGATTAAATTAATGCTTATTGCAAGATAATAACACTTCGCATTACTATAACACGAGCACTTATCAAGAATCCCCGCCCCGTGGGAAGCGGGGATGAGGATTGGGATCCTATTCCCTGCCTCGCCCCGCCCTACTTGCATCCCTATCATCGGCGGTAGACTCAGCACCGGACTTACTAGGATGGCCTCTAAATCTTCGTGCTGACCTTTTGAACCTAAGGCCAGGAGTAGGGGACAGGGCCACCGAATGTGAATGGCTAATGTCTGTTGCCGGCGTAGGGAGGGACGGGGCCGCCGAATGTAACTCAAACTTCTTCCGGTCTACATCTTGACAGTCACGCTCGTCTATACGAGCTCACAGATTGTGGAACTCCATTAAAACTTATTGCAGTAAATGGCGCATGTCATCATCCCCTCGGGGAACCTCATCCGCCATCTCTGCCGACGACTTTCGTTGGCCAATATTTTCAGTAGTAGTGGGGGAGGATTGATCCTGACCACTCTTCTTTGTGGGGTCAACTTTTGATTTTTTCCTACCAGAGGGGCTTGGTTGGTGGGCGGGACTTCTTCTTAGACTTACCAGGTTTCAAGGAACTGGCATGTCTGTGGGTTCGCTTAAATCATACTTTGCGACGTTAGCATATAAACACAATATTATACACAGAAAATATGAAAATATACAGAGGAACATAATTCTATACACAAGAATGTAATAATATATACACATTAAAGCAATATTATACACAGGAAAGCAATTTTACACAAAGGAAAGCAATATTATACACAAGAACATAATTTTATATACATAAACATCATATTATACACAGGAACTTCATCTTATACACAAAAAACCATTTTCATCCACAGAAATAACTCATTCGTCCAAATTTTCACACATTTTAAACATCAATATAAATAACTTACTTCTTTTCCTTTCATTGATTTCAATAGCGGCTCAATGGACGATTGGCATAAGTATTGTTAAATGGAAATTGTTAGTCACTACGTACGAGAGAATATGTTCTTAGTTCCATAATGTATTTGCGTCACTTACCATGTTGACAACGTTCGAATCATAAGTGTCTGATTGGAGTGACGAGTAGTGCATGTACTGCTTCTTTTGATTGTCCAAAATGAGCAAATGGTAATGACCATTGAGGACGATTAGCATAAGTATTAGCTCCACCATCTTATGTCCATATATGACATCTTTCATCAGGTACAATGCTTTTTTTAGTTGCAAATTGTAATTTCTGCATTACAAGCGCCAAGGGCCGCGTCAGAACTGCACGTTTCTTGAACTCCAATGGATTTCTTACCAATTCATCGTGAAGCATAAGTACGAGGGCATCCAACACATCATCGGGTATATTTTGTTTCCCTTCGAGAAGGACGAACAGTTGGTTATGGGTGGTAAACCCATTAGCATCAGCGTCCCTCCAAATGACAGAACTATATAGAGAAGTATACATGAGACCATAAAATTATACACAGAAAACAAAAAATATACATAAGAAACAAACTAATATATACAAGAAACTAACAAATATACACAGGAAACTAAGTAATATACACAAGGAACTATAAATATACACAGGATAATAAAAACAATACACAGGAAAGTAATTATATACACAGGAAAAGAAAATGATACACATTAAAAATATTTTATACACACAACATCATAAATAATCACAGGATTCAGCATGATAAAGACAGGAAACTTATATCATACGAAACAAAAACAGTGCCTATCGATACGTGTGTTCAGGTAGATGGTGATGTCTCCTCGTTCGAGTCTATTAAGCTTTACAAAACCCGGGTAGGGAACCAACACAAGCAGATCCTTTATCGGTTTATAGTTCAGTAACCCGGTCACAGATTCAAGTAGAGTGTCAACAACTTGTAATGCTTCATTATCTGCTCCAGAGACATCACTCGAGGTGGAAGCTTTTTCAAAAGGCTTGTTCTTTTTTGGTGGTAGAACCTTCTTCCTAGGAGCTCTCTTTGCCCACATGCACTATTAAAATATATTATAAATTTTATGAATATTATTATTTTATAAAAATAAAAATAGAATTTTATTTAAAATTTTAAACTACTTTAGCGGTTTTAATTTTATTTTGGTATAATTAATAAAATGAACTTTAAAAATTCTTTAGGAATATAAATGCAATGATATGGAATTTATGATTGGTGATATTTTTTTAGAATTTAAATATAATGAATAAAATAAGTTTAATTTTTAGAAATATATATAAAAATATTAATTTGATTACTATTAAAGATTTCGAAGGATATATATGCATATGTTTAGGGGTATGTAAATAAATTAAATTTTAAGGAGGAATATATGACATTTATTTATTTATTTATTTTATGATGTACACGTGATTATCTGAATTTTTATAGGTATACGGACCAGAAAAAAATAAATTTATTAAATAAATACGCATCCATTTTTCAAACTAGCCCTTAACCATTTTATTAATCAAAATATAATTCCAATGAAGAAAAAAACTTGACTTTATTTATTTATTTATTGCACAAAAAAATATTGGCAGCGATTCCCAAGGAAAAAGCCAAAAAGGAAGGGTAAATTGGACATTTCATAGGGCTGAAATGATGCCAACTTGTCAACGGGGGTATTGATGTAATTTCACCTCCTTTTAAACGAATCCGTCAACTCCGTTAAAGCATTTTGGACTGAAAAGTAATAAGTTAATAAAAGAGGGATCTATGAGGAAGTTGCATACTTTAAGGGACTATATGGGAAAAAGCAAAGTTTTCAGGGATTTTCTGAGACTTCCCCGTAATTAAAATCACTAAATAACATGGTAGAAATGTATGAAAAATTCATAAATACTTTTTTTTGTAGGGTTAATAATTAAATTTAAAAATTATAAATATAATAAAAAATTGATAAATATAATAATAATAATTTTAATAACTAATGCGATAGTAAAATTAATAGTGAAACTAATTAATACAAGAGTTAAAATCATTAAAATAACATTAAAATATTTGGTATATAAAAGATTTTGATTCCAAATTTACAAATTTCTCTAACCAATTATAAAATCTTGTAATACATCATCTACATTTACATCTAACCAAACACCACATTTGACTACACTGTATTATAAAATCCATATATTTTCAGTTACATTGTAACTGAAAATCCACTATATTTATAGTTACATTCAACCAAACACCATCTAAGAATCTATCCATATCTACCTTTTTGTTATAGATTTCAACAATTGTAAAGATTTTAAAAATTTTTAAAATAAAATTGTTTTATGTTAAATGATTTAAATAGGTTTTGACTTTTTAAACCTATATTAAAGACACCATAACACATTTATTAAACTTTATCAGTATATAATGCATTCACATTGAAATTATTGTCAATATTTTGTTCAATGTGTTTACATGTGAATCAGTGATTGTGACACTTCATGCATGAAAGCTAGTCTAAAGCCATTGATTTGAACGAAAGTCCATACTTGCATTGAGAAAAGAGCATGGTGCACATGGAAAAGAGTAATAAATAAAGGAGAAAAAAAACCAATTAGAGCATGTGAAGACAAACAAATATAAAATTAATATGAATTAACTCTAATTAAAAAATATATATATTGTGTGCCACGTTCATTGCACTTCTCTATTTTTTAATGAAAAAAATACCATTCTCTATAACCAACCTAACTAGTCTATGCAAAGATCACATTGGGATCATTGAGACATTTCGTGTCATGTCTTTTGAAGACAAATGTGTCAAGCTTAAGCTTCTATTAATAAATAGACAATCAAATAATAATTTAATAAGATTCATAACCATGAATTATGTAATGATTAAAAAAACTAAATTATCAATATGGAAATAATTATTTATATCACAATTAACTTGCTCTATATGTTTCATTTTATATATATATATATATATATATATATATATATATATAGTTTCCTAGTTTCCTTTTTTTCCATTGGACACTGTTAGCATTCCAACATTCAAATTAATTTAACTAATAATTATAATTTGTATTATCAATTTAATCTAATTACAATATTTTTTTTATTTTTAGCTTTATTATTACAATACTTTAGTTGTATTTTACAAGGATGTGAAAGAGCGCTACACATAATACTGTTTTTTATTATCATGTATTTTGGAAGCTTCATAGTAAAGACATTGATTATTCTCTATATCTATAAATATTGCATGAAAAATAAAATTAACAAACGACTAAAAAACCATTAATATATCTAGGTTATAATTGATATACATATACACACATTTATTTAGTTTCCTTTTCTTACCACGGGGCACTCTTAGCATTTCAAAAGTCAAATTAATTTTTTTCTAATTATTATAATTTACGTTATTAATTTAATCTAATTATATGAATTGTTTTATATAATAATATAATATTTTAAATTTCAAGGGCCAATGGTGGTGCTAGGTGTCAATCCCGGGTAAAAGATTTGTTAAAGAGATTATATATATAACAAATTTGTTTTGAAGTGGATATTTTTAGAACTTTGACTCAAAATTCAAAATAACATAAAAAAAGGAAAATAATACCCTTCGTTATAGTATTTTCCCCATAATCTTACACCTATGAAATAAATGTGAATTAACCAAATCAATTATATTTGGATGAACCATCCGAGATACATCGTCCTTAAAAACCTAAATCATAAATTATACAAAAAGGTCGATATTAACCCCCCTCCCACAAATCATCGTATCTTGAACTAACGAATTCAACACCATAAAATGAAATAATAACTTTGAATTAAACTTCAAAAATAGTTCCATAAAAAAAATTTCCAATAAATTTCAAATCTGGAATCTCATATTTTCCAACAAACGAAGCCAAAATGAATATAACGAAAATTCTAAATACCTTCCCAGTTATCCAATCGAGCTCTTTGATAAGATTTAAAGCACAACAAATAGACCTACAAAATATTATCATCTCATCACCATCACACTTAAATTTAGAGGGGAGGAAAAAATTTAGAACATAAGAGACAGTGCATAACCTTCAAAAAAGGAAAAATAACATTCCATCGCCATCACGCTTAAATTCAAAAGAAAAAAAATTAAGAACAAAGAGATTTACCATAAGTTTTTTTTTAAATAATTATCATCTCATCACCATCATATTTCAATTCAGAAAAAGAAAAAGAAAGGAAAAAAAAAAAAAAACATAACAAACTTTGAAGAATAGAAGAGATTTAAAGCCCATAAGCTTAAAATAATTAACATATCATCACAATGACACCCAAATTCACAAGAAGGGGAAATAAATAGATAAATAAATTAAACTTTTCATCTTCAAGAAGTCGATGGAACATGGCCATGCTAGCATTGATTTCTGGTTGATTGATGATCTGCCCCATCATAGTCCTAGGGTTGATCACCACCACATCCAACCCATTCTCTTTAACAAACTCGCACACCACCTTCTCCGAAATCATCTTTGAAGCTGTGTACCATATCTACACAACCAAAGCAATCAATTCTTAAAAATCCTAAATAAAAAAAACCAAATCAACCAAAAAGAGCAAATGCATAGGCAGAGGCCATTGTGGAGACCATGGCGAGCATAAAGGAGGAGATCGGCAATCGCAGGGCAAGCCCCGGCAAGCGATGATTGGATCCCCTGCTCTGCATTCCTCTTCAATCCCCCTTCTCTGTTATCTTTAAAAATTGTTGGATTGAAGATGAAGAGCGAGAGAGGTTATAAAGATCTTGAGTTGTTGGGAGGCATTGGAGGTTGCAAAGTGGTGATAATGATGGGGGGTCTTTTTATGGAGTGATTAATGTGATTGAAGAAATAGATTAAGGTGATTGAATAAGGGCCATGGAGATCAATATGTAGGTGAGTTTAAAATCTTGGATTTCTAGATTTTGTACTTCTTTTTTAGGGTATCGATTTGGTTCTTGCAATAGACATCGGTTTTTGGGGTCTTGGTATAGTCGTTACAGGAACTCATGGCATCGGCGACGCCTTGCCAGTGCTTTTGCTTAAGGTTGCTGATAGGGGCCCGAAAGTGCATGGGTTGTCAAAGTAATAAAATACCCTGGTGAGTGGGTAGTAGCATCCACAGGGAATAGGGATTTGAGATATAAGTATTCACTACGTAGCTAACGCGACGTGTGGAAAGAAATTAGTGAGTGAGTGTGAAAATAATTGGTAAAAACAAGAATTAAAAGAGAAGTATGGGAGGTGAGAGAGTGCAAGTAGGAATAAAAGAGTAGGACAAGTAATGAGTAAAGATAGGTACCCGGACAAGCTATCCCTAGGACTTATGCTTCTAGTGCAAGACAATGCTATTATACCCTCCTATTGATGTTAATTGAGTCGAGGAAATCTTTAAGCACACGGTCCCAAACCTAAGATCAACCGTGACTAACCCCAACACTATGTTCCGGTCATTAGGTTTCACTGCGACCCTTAACTCTCGTTGACTTGTCATTTGATGTGCTTAGGCATATGTGATAACGCCTCCACAAATAGGATATTGACAACGTCTCCACGAATAGGATATTGACAACGCCTCCACGGTCCCTATTCTTCAAGAACTTCACGTGCTTACGCATTTGTCACAACGCCTCCACGAATAGGATATTGATGTGCAAATATTTGAACAACCCCAAGAACTTCTTGTATTGCTCGTCATTTTGATCATCCTTCAATTGTGAAGAATAGGGGATTCTTGGCTTGTAAGGTGGGGGTGCCACCTCCTTCTCCTTTGGTGCTTCCTCTACCTCCACAACTTTAGGTGCTTCATCACTTTTCTTCTCAAGAGGAAGACTACTCACAACCTCCCGGCCACTCTTTAAAGTAATTGCCTTCACTTGTTCCTTTGGATTTATCTCCGTGTTGCTTGGCAAACTCTCTTGAGGCTTCTCGGATAGAGACTTCGTAATTTGACCAACTTAGTTCTCCAAGTTATGTAGCGATGCGGTGTGGTTGCGAAGTGTGGCTTTAACCGATTGGAACCTTGCATCCGATGATTGGACAAACCTTGTGAGTACCTTCTCCAAATCGGTCATCTTGTTTTCTAACCCCGACACTTGATTCTCCAAATTCGGTGCTTGTTATTGAAAGCCCGGCGGTGCATTACTCTTTTGTTGCCCTTGGTTGCTCTATGACAAGTTATGGTGATTCCTCCACCCCGTATTGTAGGTGCCACTATATAGATTTCCTTGACCTCTATATGCATTACCCACAAAATCCGCTTACTCAACCGAAGAAGTACCACCAATGGAAATCGGGCAATCACTAGAAGCATGTCCTCCACCACATCCATTGCAACTCGTAATGGCCACTACTCTAGGTGAAGTTAGAGTGTCTAACTTCTTGCTCATTGACTCAACTTGGGCCGCCAAATATGTCACCACATCAATCTCATGAAGTCCGGCCACCTTCTTCCTATCTCTTCAGTTCCATTGATAGCTATTCAAAGCCATCTCTTCAATGAGGTGTCGGGCTTCACCGTGGGTCTTGCTTCCTAAGATACCTCCTGCCGCCGCATCTAACAATTGCTTCGTACTTGGATTCAACCCATTGTAGAAAGTGTGGACAATCATCCACTCCGGGAATCCATGCTGTGGGCATCTCCGCAGGAGATCCTTGAACCTGTCCCACGTCTCAAATAGAGACTCCAATTCCGTTTGAACAAAGGAAGAAATCTCATTCCTAAGCTTCACATATTTTCTGGAAGGGAAATATCGAGCAAGGAAAGCTTCTGCCATCTCCTCCCAAGTAGTAATTGAAGCTCTAGGTAATGACTGTAACCACTGTTTCGCTTTCCTCTTCAAGGAAAATGGGAAGACTCTCAATCTGATGGCATCATCCATCACTCCATTGATCTTAAGCATGTCACACACTTCAAGGAAGTTCTCAATATGATTATTTGGGTCCTCATCGGTCAAACCATTGAATAATGCGGACTACAGTAACATATGGATGAAGCCTGGCTTGAGCTCAAAGTTCTGAGCTATAATTGGGGGTCTCACAATGCTTGATTGTGTCCCCAAAACTATGGATCTAGCATAATCAGAGAGAGTCCATTGTTGTTTGTGCTGTTCTGCCATTCAGTATCTATTTCAGCTTGATTTGACTGTTCTTGCATAGGTTCTTTCCCTTTTCTATGTGTTCTCCTTCCAATATCTAGGTCTCCTTCAATTAGAATCGAAGGATTGCCACGGGTCATAACACGAAGTTGAAATCAAAGAAAAGAAAACAAATAAAAACTATGAGAAAAAAAAAGTGTGAAATAGAGTGAGTGGTGAATAGCTAAAATAGCAAAAAAGCAAGTCTCTCAAATACGTCTACTCCCCGGCAACGGCGCCAAAAACTTTGATAGGGTCCCAAAAGTGCATTGGTTGTCGAAGTAATAAAGTACCCCACTGAGAGGATAGTCGAATCCACAGGGAGTAGTGATTCAGGACAAAAGGACTTGCTACTTAGCTAGTACGATAATAATGGTGGTGAGAGAAAACAATGTGTGTTCCATAAAAGAAAGAAAAATATGAAAGAAAGAAGAGTGCAAGCAAAGAATAAAGAGGAAACAATCAATGTGAATATGGGGTATCTGGACAAAGCTCCCCCTAAGACTAATGCTTATAGTGCAAGACTAGTATTATAACTTCTAATTGATGTCTTATGAGGTGTGGAAATCCTTAAGCACATAGTCCCAAACCTATGGTCAATCGTGACTAGCTTCAACACTATGCCCTGGCACTAGGATTCACTACAACCCTTCACTCAATTGATAGCTCAACTAACCCCCAAGGGAATCTATCTCATAAGCCTCACACTATATGGAACTGCTTTGGGTTCTAGGGATTCCAAGTGATAGACCATGTTCCTAAGTATAGTTCTAACCCTTTGGTCCAGGCGAAAGAACCCTAGTCTCAGTTAAGCCCTAGTACTAGGATTCACTACAACCTTTCACTGTGTTGCTCGCGCAACTAAGCCCCAGGGGAGTTCTTATTATTAAGTTTTAAGGAAAAGAAAGGAGATAAAGAATAATAAAAACCATAATGATCATTCTCCCTTAATTTTATTGAGTTCTCACTTGCTTAAATAAGCCATACAAAGCAACAGAAAATCTATAAAATCTAAACTAACAAAACAAACACAATCAAGAAATTAACAAGATTTTAACTAACTATGAATTATTCTCAATACACTCCCTTAATTCAAAGTTTCTAATAAATAAATAAATAATAATTAAGATTTTGTAGAGTCTCTAAATGAGAAACTTTGTGGAGCACATCTCTCCAAACTACAAACTCCATGGAGCACTTCTCTCTAAATTTCTTAATATTTGTGAAGCACCTCTCTTCACTAGCTGATGTCTAGCTGATGTCTAGCTGATGCACTTCTCACCAACTAATTAAAAAAGAACTTCTTCTTTGGTATCTTCTACCAAATTTGCATGTTCTTCATTCTTAAATCTGCAATTTACCTGTAAATGTCCAAATTTTTTGCACTTAAAACATCGAGGTTTTCCTTTGTGCCAATAGTCTTTCTCTTCATGGCCCCTCATTTGATTGAGTGTTGGCTTTCCTCCCAAAGGTTGTATGCTCCTCTCATTTTCAATTGATTGCCACAAATCAAGCCCCTTCAAATAAGGTTTCATTTTGATGGCCCAAACTTGATAATTTCCGCCATTGAAAACTGGAGGTGAATGAGGTGACACACCCCTTGTGTGTGTACCCCGCAAGTGCACGGGTTTTCAAAGTAATAATATACCATGGTGAGTAGGTAGTCATATCAATAGGGAATAGGGATTTGAGATACAAGTACTCACTATGTAGCTAATGCGATGTGTGGAAAGAAATCAACGAGTGAGTGTGAAAGAAATTGATAAAAACAAGAATTAAAATAGAAGTGTGGAAGGTGAGAGAGTGCAAGTAGGAGTAAAAAGAGTAGGACAAGCAATGAATAATGTTGGGTACCCGGACAAGCTACCCCTAGGACTTATGCTTCTAGTGCAAGACAATGCTATTATACTCTCGTATTGATGTTAATTGAGTCGAGGAAAACCTTAAACACACAGTCCTAAACCTAAGATCAACCGTGACTAACCCCAACACTATGCCCTAGCATTAGGTTCCACTATGACCCTTGACTCTCGTTGACCCGTCAACTAAGCCCTAGGGGAGTCTATCTTCCTAAGCCTCACACTGCGTGGAATTGCTTTAAGTTCTAAGGATTCCTAGTGATTAACCATGTTCCTATGTATAGTTCTAACCCTTTGGTCCAGGTGAAAAAACCTTGTCTAAATTAAGCCCCAGCACTACGATTCACTTCAACCCTTCACTCTGTTGCTCGCACAACTAAGCCCCAAGGGAGTTTATCTCCTAGCACTTCACTCTATCTCGACCGTGAATAAATCATCGAACATGGAGGTAGGGAGAATCACATCGGAGGGGAAAGGGGACGTTCCGCTACCTCACGACTCACCCTCTCAACCTTCTTCAATCCTAAGTAGTCTAATTCTATAGGAGTTGTCACACCTCCAAAGGATAACCTAGATTGTTCTCAACCCTAGTGTCATGGCTAAGGGAAAACAATAACAAGATGAAATTAAGATTGAAACTCAATTTTATTCATCAATAATGGAAAAGCATAATAGCAATATTAAAGAAACATAATAGTCCTAGGGTTTACAAGTCCGAATACCCACAAGGGGTTTAGCTCCTCATGGAACTATACAAATCCATCAAAATAATAAAAGAAATACAAATTGAATGCATAGATGAAAACCCCTTGTGTGTAGTGTGGTCGTGGTCATGTGCAGTCGTCGGACGTTGATGTCGATGTCGATGCCAATGACGCGCTCCAAACCTCCACGAAGTCCTCTCCAAACGCTAGCCGCGCCTCTCTAGAAGTTAGGTCAGAAGAGAGCCAAAAAGATCCAAAAACAGTCTCCAAAACGGGCTTTTATAATGCTGAGTCACTGCTTTAAATCGGTTGAAATCGTGGTTTCGCACTGCCGTGTGGAATTTCTACACACCCGTGTGAAGTTGCTGTTTTGCTGATTTTTGACAGACAGTGGACAGTAACTTGCTACATTATTTTTGCTACAGTGCTGCTATAGTAGTTGTGCCGAAACGCTCCCTAATTTGTCGTTCTTCATCGAGGCCATCGAATTGGGCACACAATCAATGGTAGACCGTGCCGATTGCTTCAAATCTTCTTATTGGTGGAGTTCTCCTTGTTAACACGAGCTAGACTTATTATGAATGTGACTGCCTTTATGCCCCTCCAAAGGAGGTTGGTACACACTCACAAGTCTATGTTCATGCCTTGTTCCTTGCCTAGTCCGAAAATTCCCCAACAACGGCGAACACGATCTAACTTCATTCCTTTTCTCCAATTTATCTTCACAACTCTACAATGCACAAAAGTACACGAATGCATACTTTTTAGTGATAAAATCTGATTAAATCAATGCTCATTGCAAGATAATAACAATTCGCATTACTATAACACAAGCACTTATCAAACCCCCATACTTAAACTTTTGCTTGTCCTCAAGAAAAATAGAACGTGAAAGTATTTGGGTAGAACAATTGAAAGTGCTCGCCTTAGGTTCACCAAAAGTATGCAAAATAAGCATTCTACAAGTAAGGGGAAATCAAAACATTGCATAAGGTTACCATTACTCAAGCTAAAGACATGAATAAAAAATTACAACAACTCGAAAATGTGTAAGTGTGTGCGAATTCACTGAAGAGAACCAACTAGTACTCCTCAAACTCTTGTTACAAGGACTTATTTATACACACAAAGTAAGGAGGTAGTAGCTTCACACAACCTCTAAGGTAGCCCTTTCCTAAGTGGCCGCCAAAGGTGGCTTTCACGCTTTCGAGGAGGTAGCTCTTTCTAACGGGGTAGTAGCTTTCACGCTTCCCATGAGATAGCTCTTTCTCTTATTAGGGCATAACTTGTATCCTACTTATGAGAGTAGATATATACTTCGTAGGAGGTAGCTCTTTCCACCCCAAATGCACAAATAAAAACTAAATTAATATTCGCAAGCTCACAAGTTAGTTTTTTTTAAGCAATATAGAACTTAAAAACTTACTAAAACGATGCTAAACTAGTCCTTACAACTTCGAGTTTGAGTTTCCAAAAATTTCAAGAGTGAGTAGTGCAATAAGGGATAATCGAGCAAAAATTCCCTAAAATTTCAAGTAAAACTAGAGCATGATAGAATACAATGTTAAAAATTCTCCTAAACTCTAAGAATACAACCGCTGTAACTAAGGTGAACCATCATAGGCTACATGAGCATAAGCAATTGAACGCACAAGTAAAGGTGTGTGCAAAGTGAACTCCTCCCCCCCACACACACTTAAGATGTACATTGTCCCCAATGTACGCATGCAAGCATAATAAAAAGTATAATAATGAAAAATAATTAGTGAGGAAGTGGGCAATTGAAATATTACACCCCTGAACTCTAAGTGTTGCGTTTGATGGAGCTAGGTACATTGAGAGTTGAGTCTCAATGGGTTGTGAAGCACACACGGTCCCATGATCGTGTCTATAACTATTCCTCACATTTCTTACATCCAAGACCATCTGCGCGCACACACATACAAGGGATTCAGTAACACTCAAGAAATCCAAAATAAAGCTCGAGTATATAAAAATATGGAAATGAAATGCAACTCGAGACAAAATAAAGCAACATAAAGATAAACTCAGAAGGAAGATCCTTTCTGAGTACTGCAAGTCCAAAATATAAAAGAAAAGTACAACTGAAAATAAAAATAAAAATAAAGATAAAACTATGACGCCTCAGCGTCATTGTCTTGATCAGGAGCCTCTGGTGCTGCCGAAGACTCAGGAACTGGTGGATCTGCTGCTGCTGCTGGATGTGGTGGGGTGGAGGCTCGGGGCTGGGACATAAATGGAGATGACACGGATCGCTCGAGTAGTTGACTGATGATGTCGAGCCGTGCCATAGTCTCCGCGTGCTGTGCAGTCTGAGTGGCCCTGATCTCAGCCACCTCTGTCTAGAGGACACCCACAGCACTCTTGAGGTGCTCAAGTCGATCCTGGCCTCAAGAAGGAGAAAAGATCCGTATTGGAGGTGGCTCCGGTGCTGTAGGTGGTGCTTCACTCTCGGGCAGTGTTGGAAGTAATTGCAAAATCGGTTGCAATCCTCCTGTTGTCCCTGATTGGGGCCTGTTCATTTTGTAGCATTGATCATACTTCTGGGCCATGCCCATTTGTCTCAACATCTCCAAGCTAATAGGAGAAGGTATGACTGTTTTCTCCATCCCTCTAACTGCCTTTCGAATGCCCATCCACTTGATAAGCCTCGTAACGTATGGTCCTGAAAAAATCGCTCCATGCCTAGGGTACTGGCCCTGATGGCGCATGTATTCTGCCAGAATATAACCAAGATGGAGCGGCTCGCTCCGTACCATTGAGTGGAGGTAAACGAGTTCTTGTCGGCTTAGGACTTCTGTACTATCACCCCGGCCATTCACTGATCGACTCAGAATGGTGAGAATGTATCTATACGCTGGTCGTGATAGACAAGTGGCATTCGATATCCCCTGCTCATACTACCCTTGTCCACATAACACTCTGTAAACTCCTTGAGGGGTCAAACTGCCGGAGTAATTGATCGGGAGGCTGTCATATTCCTCTGTCTCAGCGAAGGCTTCGTCATATAAACCCATGTGGATGGAGAACTGTGTCACTGACATGCTGTAATCATACCCAAAAGCCCTAAACTGTATGGCATCGGCCCTTGTCAACTCTTGACGTGACTTGTCAAACTCAAAAGACGCAATTACCTCCAAGGTAAGTGAACGATTAGCTGGATCTCTAATAGACAGTAAGTTCTTCCAACTTCCCACTGCTATAACCTCCTCAATCTCATTTGCCATATCCTCACCCCACTCGGTTGTCCTCAAACAGCTTAAATTGATGTATCTGGACTGCCCGAATTTGAGTTTCGCCAACCTCTCATATCTTATCCGATGCTCTCTTGTGGCGAAGGCCAATTATTCTTACGAAGGCTCGAGGGGCCTCTTACCAGTCACCAGCTTCTGTCTTGGTGCCATTCCTGCATAAATAGTAGAAACAAATCAAATTATTGTTAAAAATTTACTCTGCAGGAATCCACACGCCCGTGTGGATCGTCGGGGCGCTATGGACACACGACCGTGAGGTCAAAATATCTTGCAAAACACTTTTAATCACTCTGAAATTCTCAATAATCCTCTAAAATTGTAATTTCTCAAGTGGAACTTGTGCAAACGGCTCGATTAAAGCCATAAAATCAGATTAACGAAGTGAAGGAAGCAAAAGGGTTTTACCGATAATAATGAATCGAAAAAGATTTTAGAATGTGACTTGAAACCCTCCAAAATCAACGAAAATGGTGACGAAATGGTCAGGGGTGCAGAGAGAGGTGTTCCTAAGAGCGTATAGAGAGTTAGAAGTGAAAGGGCAAAAGAAATATGAACAGAAATATGGTCGTGTGCCTCTACTGAGAAAGTTCACAGCGGCCACCACACGGCCCTGTTTGCCCTCGGGAAAATTTGCGATTCTGCTGAAAACCTTCACACTGGAGTGTCAAAATTTCATACGCCCGTGTGCCCAAGAACATAAGCTCTGTCACAGGGGCACCCCACATGCCCTTGTGGTTTCTCTGGCTTGCCCGAGAGTTTCTAAGTGTTTCACACGGCCGTGTGCCTTAACACAGGGTCTCCCACAGGGGCGGCTACACGCCCCTGTGGACTATCAGGAAAAAGAGTTCAAGTTCTGCAATATTCCACACGGCCGTGTGGAAATTCCACACGGGCGTGTGCCCCTTCTAAGGTTTTTCACAGGGGCGAGGTCACACCCCTGTGTCCTCTCTGGTTGAGCCCTAATTGGTAACACACGCCCGTGTGGAAATTCCACACGGTCGTGTGTTTTCTTTGGTTTACTTAGAAAATGCACAGAGTCCCTAGAGAAATTCAGAACCGTCGACACAATAATTAGAGCCTGTGAACACCATAAAAACACGACCAGATACCATAGGAAACATGCTCAACTGATTGAAACTTCGTCAAACAACGTTTAGGCACACGAAAACATCAGCAATCCACATGAAAAATCACAGCACATGCATTAAAAATTCAGGACACCCAAAACTAAGACTCTTATTCATGCTAACACAAAACTAAGTCCTAGAAAAACTGAAAAACCTTGGGTTGCCTCCCAAGAAGCGCTTGTTTAACGTCAATAAGCTTTACGTACCTGACCTTACCTTATGGCGGTTTTAGAAAGAATGCCTCCTTATCGTCGATGCCAACTTCACCGCCAAAGTATGGCTTCAACCGATGCCCATTCACCTTAAACGTACCCTTCTTCGGATGAGTGATCTCAATTGCCCCATAGGGTGATACTTGAGTAACTTTATATGGGCCAAACCATCTAGACTTTAGTTTCCCACGGAAATGTCTCAGTCGAGAATTGAAGAGTAGCACTTGATCGCCCACTTTGAATTCTTTGGGTAGCTTGATGTGCTTGTTGTGCCACTTTCTAATCTTTTCTTTGTAAATTCTCGCATTCTCATATGCCTTCAACCTCCATTTATCTAGTTCATTAAGATGAAGCAATCTTTGTTCACCGGTTTTTTTCAAATCAAGATTCATTGCCTTGATTGCCCAGTATGCTTTATGCTCAAGCTCCACTAGTAAGTGACATGACTTCCCATAGACAAAATTGTATGAAGTAATTCCGATAAGAGTCTTGTATGCGGTTCGATGGGCCCAAAGTATATCATCCAAACGCTTAGACCAATCTCTCTTCCCTTACTCTACGGATTTTGTCAAGATCCTCTTAAGCTCTCTATTGGTTACCTTGACTTGGCGACTAGTTTGAGGATGGTACGGAGTAGCAAGGCGATAACGTACCCCATACCTCTTCAACACTTTTTACAGTTGGTAACTGCAGAAATGAGTTCATCAATCACTAATGATCACTCGCGGGGTTCCAAACCGAGTAAACAACCTCTTCAAGAATTTTACCACCGTTCTAGCTTCATTAGTCGGTAGTACCTAAGCTTCAACCCATTTAGATACATAATCAACCGCCACTAGTATGTATTGGTTCCCATTGGACTTTGGAAACGGCCCATAAAGTCAATACCCCAAACATCAAATACCTCGCAGAATTACATCGGGTTCTGAGGCATCTCGTCTCGCCGAGATAAATTTCCTGCTCTCTGACAACTATTACATCGAAGAACAAACTGGTGTGCATCTTGGAAGAGGGTCGGCCAATAAAACCCCGCAGCCAAGACCTTTTCTGCGGTCCTCTCTGATGCATAATGGCCCCCAACTGGTCCTGAATGACAATGAGCAAGGATATCCCATCCTTCGTCCCGTGATACATATCTCCGAACTACATCGTCTGCACAGATGCGAAAGAGGAACAGATCATCCCAAAAATAGTTCTTCAAATCGCTAAAGAATTTCTTCTTTTGCTGGAATGTGAGCCCTTGTTTTAGGACCTTCCTTGATAAGTAATTGTCAAAATCGGCAAACCATGGAGTATCACCTGATGATGCTGAGTTCTGGATAGAATACAAGTGTTCCTTTGGGAAGGAATCACTGATCTCCTTGCTCGATGGTTCTTGTCCAATGCTGTCCTCTAACCGAGATAAATGATCCGCTACCATGTTTTCAGTTCCTTTCTTGTCCTTTATCTCCATGTCAAACTCCTGTAAGAGTAATATCCAACGGATCAATCTTGGTTTTTCATCAGCCTTATTCATGAGGTAACGGAGAGCTGAATGGTCTGTAAAGACAATGACTCTCGATAGGATGAGATATGGTCTAAATTTATCGAGGACGAACGCAACCGCTAATAACTCCTTCTCTGTAGTAGTATAATTTTCTTGTGCACCTGTGACAGTCTTACTGGCATAATAAATAGGTTGGAACTGCTTGCCCTTCCTCTGCCCCATAACTGCTCTGATAGCATAGTCACTTGCATCACACATGAGCACGAATTGTTCATTCCAATCCGGTGTGATCAAAATTGGAGCATGAACTAGTTTTTCTTTCAGCACATTAAAAGTTGCTGCACATTCTTCCCCAAAATCAAATAGAGCATATTTTTTGAGGAGCTTAGTCAATGGTTGTGTGATTTTTGAAAAATCCTTAACGAACCGCCTATAGAAACCTGCATGCCCCAAGAAACTCCGAATTTCTTTAACATTTTTTGGTGGAGGGAGTTTATCTATGACTTCGATTTTCACCTTGTCCACCTTCATACCCATCCGAGAGATCTTGTGCCCTAGAACAATGCCATCCTGAACCATGAAGTGGCATTTTTCCCAATTTAGCATAAGGTTTGTTTCCTCACATCTTGATGATTGACCGCAAGCGCACGGGTCGCCAAGTAATACCCCTCGCGCAAGCACGAGGAGGTCGTATTCCCTAGGGCCCCAAGAGCTGCTATTACTTCCCCCTAGACGGCACTGTCTAATCTACCAAATAAATGATAAAAACAAGATAATAAGAATAATAAAGAGAAAACTATGAACAAGTGGACTAAGGCACACCACACAAGCACATTAAGGAAACAATTAGCGATAAGAGTGCGAGGTCCCCGGGCGAGGATCCCCTCGGGACTACTAAAGCTAGAAGGATACTCGAATAACATAGGCAAAGGTGGTTAGGCCAAGAGATGTCCAAAGGTAGGTCACCCCGATGGTCACAGTGATAACCCCTAATCCGGTACAGGTATTGGAATATGATATTTTCACCGCTACGGTATTTCTACCGCCCAAATCCCCACACGATTGCAATGCATCTAGGGAAATCCCTAATTAAGGTCAAACACAACGTCTAGGTTCAACCCTAATGGTTGGAGGGGTACGAAATACCCGATGGTCACGGCGTATTCGTACATGTATCCCTTCTAAGCCAAGCACGTCTAGTACAAGGGCAATGGTCACGCAACCAACTACAACCTAGAATTCAAACCACAGAGTTCTCATGCAATTTGATACAATAAAGAACACAAAGCTTAGACCACAACCAAACCAAATACCAAAAATATACTCAAGTATCCATACAAGCAAGTTCATCCCAAGGTTCACCGAATGCCCGGTGACCTTGGGAGTCTAGTTCATCATCAACAAACGAGAATGTATACAAAACAAGAAATACAAGATAAAGCTCATAACAACTCCTCTAAGATGAAGACTAGAACAAGATGGTGATGGGAATCCGGCGGATCAAAACCAACGAACTCCTAGATGCTTTCCCTTGAGTGTGATCTCCCTCTCCCTTCGTTTTGCTCCTCAGAAATGTTCGTGTTTCAGGTATCTACAGTGTTTCCAGACTTAGGAAATTCTTCCACAGCCTTGATGTCCTAGAAGATGATGGAGGAGAAGAGGTGGCCAAAGACAACCAAGATGATGCCCTAGAAACCCATTTAAAGATGATCTCGTGCCTCTTCACGGGTGAGCTCACGGTCCATATATGGCCCGTGAGGTAGCCTGTAATGTGAGTCGAAAGAATCCGCAAAGTTGTAAAATTGCTACAGTAATGTCGCTACAGTAACACTACTACAATATTGTCTTCCTTTGAATTGCTTGCGGTTGACCTCACAGCCGTGAGCTTGCCCGTGAGGGTTTCCAAACTTAGGAAATTCTTCAAATGTTCGTGTTTCAGGTATCTACAGTGTTGCTACAGTGTCGGGACCCTAAAACGACGATTTCGGTGTAAATTTCTTCTCAAATTGCTTCGTTGAGCTCACCTATGCTTCTTTTGTACCTTAAACATGAAATAAACCAATTTAGACCACAAAGGGCATCGATTCATGGACAAAATATGTAAAGCATGCGCATTTATACGTATAAAATACGTACATTTAGACGTTTATCACATCTCATCAATACTCTCTCCAAATTCTTCAAACATATGTCAAAGGAGTCACCAAACATAGAAAAATCATCCATGAACACCTCCATTATGTCCTCCAAAAGGTCATCAAAAATAGCCGTCATACAACGTTGGAATGTAGCGGGTGCGTTGCATAGTCCAAACGGCATCCGTCTATATGGAAAAGTCCTGTAGGGACAAGTAAATGTTGTCTTTTCCTAATCTTCCAGAGCTATAGGAATCTGGAAATATCCTGACATCCCATCGAGGAAGCAGTAAAACTGATGCCCTGCCAATCGCTCCAACATTTGATCAATAAAAGGCAATGGGAAGTGATTCTTCCGGGTTGCATCGTTCAATCTTCTATAATCAATACACAATCTCCATCCTGTGACTGTCCTAGTTGGGATGAGTTCATTCTTTTCATTTTTTTATCACTGTCATCCCGCCTTTCTTTGGAACCACTTGCGTAGGGCTTACCCAAGCACTATCAGATATAGGATAGATAATCCCCGCATCTAGTAGTTTCACCACCTCTATCTTCACAACTTCCTTTATATTCGGGTTTAGTCTCCCTTAAGGTTGAATCACTGACTTAAAGTTATCCTCCATCAAAATCTTATGCTTACAGAACGAAGGGTTTATTCTTTTTAAATCTATAATTTTCCACGCAAGGGCGGACTTGTGTCTCTTCAGAATATTCACCAACTTAGTCTTTTGATCCACAGAGAGATCTGATGCTATAATCACGGGCAACTTCATTTCTTCTGCCAAAAATGCATATTCCAGGTGTTCTGGAAGTGTTTCCAACTCCAAATTAGGTGGTTTTTCAATGGATGGACGAAGTCGATTCTCCTTTAATCTGTCAATTTCTTCAAATTGATTGTTTGCTGTTTAGTAACACAGTCTGAAATCTTCTCCGAACCATGCAAATTGAGTTGATCCTGAGACTCTATTGCAATTCCCAACTCACAAGTTTCCTTTGTCAAATCTATAATCCCCACTGAAAAGACTTCTTGCCTGTGTTCCCTATAACATGATTCAAATTGAGCAAGTACTTCCTCTAAACTTTCTTCTGTATCACCATTCGAAAAGACTAGGGCTGATTTCTCAAATTCATCCAATATACTGCCCAATTCACAATTCATGAGTCGTTCCATGCAAGAATAATCAATACTAGTCTCTTCTTCTGTAAAAGGAGTGCTCACTGGTTGCTCATACTCAAAGTAGTTTGTCACTGATTGTGTTGTGAACAACTGCATTTTCTGCTCCACATCCTTAACTACTCCTATAAGTGTATCAAAGATTTCAGTTGTATCAAACATCCCTTCTGAGGCTGAAATCCAAGAAAAGAGAACAAGTAAGAATGATGATAGATAAAAGAAGTATGAAATAGAAAACGAAGTGAAATAGCTAGAATAGCGAAAAACAAATATCTAAAATACGGCTAATCCTGGTAACGGCGCCAAAAACTTGACACACCCCTTGCGTGTGTACCCCGCAAGTGCACGGGTTGTCAAAGTAATAATATACCCTAGTGAGTGGGTAGTCATATCAATAGGGAATAGGGATTTGAGATACAAGTACTCACTATGTAGCTAATGCGATGTGTGGAAAGAAATCAATGAGTGAGTGTGAAAGCAATTGATAAAAACAAGAATTAATATAGAAGTGTGGAAGGTGAGAGAGTGCAAGTAGGAGTAAAAAGAGTAGGACAAGCAATGAATAAAGTTGGGTACCCGGACAAGCTACCCCTAGGACTTATGCTTCTAGTGCAAGAAAATGCTATTATACTCTCGTATTGATGTTAATTGAGTCGAGGAAATCCTTAAACACACAGTCCCAAATCTAAGATCAACCATGACTAACCCCAACACTATGCCCCAGCATTAGGTTCCACTATGACCCTTGACTCTCGTTGACCCGTCAACTAAGCCCTAGGGGAGTCTATCTTCCTAAGCCTCACACTGAGTGGAATTGCTTTAAATTCTAAGGATTCCTAGTGATTAACCCTGTTCCTATGTATAGTTCTAACCCTTTGGTCCAGGTGAAAGAACCCTAGTCTAAATTAAGCCCCAGCACTACAATTCACTTCAACCCTTCACTCTGTTGCTCGCGCAACTAAGCCCCAAGGGAGTTTATCTCCTAGCACTTCACTTTATCTCGACCGCGAATAAGTCATGGAACATGGAGGTAGGGATAATCACATCGGAGGGGAAAGCTGACGTTCTGCTACCTCACGACTCACCCTTTCAACCATCCAATCCTAAGTAGTCTAATCCTATAGGAGTTGTCACACCTCCAAAGGATAACATAGATTGTTCTCAACCCTAGTGTCACGGCTATGGGAAAACAATAACAAGATGAAATTAAGATTGAAACTCAATTTTATTCATTAATAATGGAAAAGCGTAATAGCAATATTAAAAAAACATAATAGTCCTAGGGTTTACAAGTCCGAATACCCACAAGGAGTTTAGCTCCTCATGGAGCTATACAAATCCATCAAAATAATAAAATAAATACAAATTGAATGCATAGATGAAACCCCCTTGTCTGTGGTGTAGCCGTGGTCTTGTGCGGCCGTCGGACGTTGATGTCAAATGCCTATGATGCGCTCCAAACCTCCACGAAGTCCTCTCCAAACCCTAGCAGCGCCTATGTAGAAGTTAGGTCAGAAGAGAGCCAAAAAGATCCAAAAATAGTCCCCAAAACGGGCTTTTATAATGCTGAGCCGCGGCTTTAAATCGGCTGAAATAGGGATTTCACATGGCCGTGTGGAATTTCCACACGCCCGTGCGAAGTTGCGGTTTTGCAGATTTTCGGCAGACAGCAAACAGTAACTTGCTACATTATTTTTGCTACAGTGATTGTGCCGAAAAGCTCCCTAATTCATCTTTCTTCATCGAGGCCGTTGAATTGGGCACAAAATCAACGGTAGACTGTGCCGATTGCTTCAAATCTCCTTATTGGCGGAGTTATTCTTGTTAACACGAGCTAGATTTATTGTGAATGTGACTGCCTTTGTGCCCTTCTAAAGAAAGTTGGCACACACTTATAAGTCTATGCTCATGCCTTGTTCCTTGCCTAGTCCGAAAATTCCCCAACAACGGCGAATACGATCTAACTTCGTTCCTTTTCTCCAATTTATCTTCACAACCCTACAATGCACAAAAGTACACAATGCACACTTTTTAGTGATAAAATCTGATTAAATCAATGCTCATTACAAGATAGTAACACTTCGCATTACTATAACACGAGCACTTATCAAGAGGCAATTGTATAAATCAACCATTTTGAGAAAAAAGTAAAAAATTGAAAGGGAAATATATAGTTATAATTATGCACAATTCCTTATTATGCAATTGTATACACAAAGCAAGCAGCATTAAAGAGAAGTACTAATATAAGGTGGTAAAAGTTGTCAAATTAAATAAAGACGATTATTTGTGAAATCATAAAACATAAATAGGTAAATGACAAGATACCAGCGGGCCAACAACTTCTTTTTTCAAAAATGAGTTTTCAATAATAACTTAGTCAACCCCAAATGTTATTATCCAAGAACTTGCCTTTTTAGCAAGTACTGATCCTCTAAGAGTAACACTACTCACAAAGCATAAACACACACCTTTTGGTATCTAATTTTATTATGTTAACAACATCATTGTCAACACCAGTGTACTAGATTCCTTTGACTAACTTGTAAGTGATAAATGCTCGTGTTATAGTAATGCGAAGTGTTATTATCTTGCAATGAGCATTTATTTAATCAGATTTTATCACTAAAATGTGTGTATTTGTGTTCTTTTGTGCATGTAGGGTTATGGAGACGAATAAAGGAGAAAAGAAGCAAGAATAGGTTATATTCGCCATTGTTGAGGAGTTCTCGGACCAAGCAAGGAACAAGGCATGAATTTAGACTTGTGGGTGTATGCCAACCTCCATTGGAGGGGCATAAGGGCAGTCATATTCACAAAAGTCTAACTCGTGTAGCATTGGAGAACTTCGTCAATGAAAAGAAATGAAGTAATCAACATAATCTACCGTTGATTGTGTGCCTAATTCAATGGCCTCGATGAAGAACGATGAATTTGGGAGCATTTTCGGTGAAGTACTGTAGCAGTTACTGTAACCAAAATGTTGTAGCAAGTTACTGTTCACAGTCTGCCGAAAATCGGCAAAAAAGAGAATTCACACGGCCGTGTGGAACTCCGATTTCAGCCCAAATTCAGCCTATAAATAGCCCATTTTCAGATCTATTTGGGGACCCCCTCTTGCTATCTCTTGCCTATCTTTTGGGGGGCTTTCGGCTAGGGTTTGATGAGGTTCTTGGAGGTCTTTGGAGGTGATTATACGGCATTAGCATCGACATCTTTTGGAAGAAAGCTATTGGGGGAGCTTTCATCGGTATCGATTCGGCGAGGTGTGCCCTAGGCTTGACAAGGGATTCGTGGACAAGATTAGGCGGCTCCACAAGACCATCGATACGATCTACAAGGGGGTTTTTTTTTATGGTTTTTATGGATATGTTCTTATTCTCTTTATTGATTTTGTATTGCTCCATGGAGAGCTAAACCCTTAGTGGGTATTCGGACTTGTGAACCCTAAGATGCTTGTGTTTCTATAACTTTTATTATGCTTTATTAATTTGATGTTCCCTTATTGAGTTCCAATCTTGCATGCTGATTGTATGAGATTTTCTCTTAGCCGTGACACTAGGGTTGAGAATCTATTAGGTTATCCTTTGAGGGTGTGACAACCTCTATAGGATTAGACTACACAAGGTTGGAGAGGGTTGAGAGGGTGAGTCGAGAGGTAGCGAAACATCCCCTTTCCCCTCCAATGTGAATTTCCCTACCTCCGTATCCCAAGAGTTAATCGCGATAGAAGTATAGTGAAGTACTAGGAGATGAACTCCCTTACAAAGTATTGAGTGAATCCTAGGACTGGGGCTTAACTTAGATTAGTGTTCTTCCTCTTGGACCAAAGGGTTCGAACTGTAATTAGGGATAGGGTCTTTCACTTGGAATCCCTAGAACCCCAAATAGTTCCACGTAGTGTGAGGCTTAGGATAATAGACTCCCCTGGGGCTTAATTGACAGGTCAACGAGAGTTAAGGGTCGTAGTGAAACCTAATGCTGGGGCATAATGTTGGAACTAGTCAAGGTTGACCTTAGGTTTGGGACTGTGTGCTTAAGAATTTCCACGACTCATTAGACATCAATTAGAGGGTATAATACTAGTCTTGCACTAAAAGCATTAGTCCTAGGGGGAACTTTGTTCGGGTACCCCACCTTTATATCGATTACCCTTCCTACCTCTATTGCCCTTCTTGTATTATTTTACTCTCTTTTCTCTCTCTCTCTCTCTCTATATATATATATATATATATATATATATATATATTTCTCTCATCATCGACTTCCTTTATAGCTAAATAGCGATAACACTTGTTTCTGAACACTATTCCCTGTAGATACGACTACCCACTCACTAGGGTATTTTATTACTTCGACAACCCGTGCACTTGTGGGGTACACACGCAAGAGGTGTGTCAGTAAAGAAGAACAACATTTTTTTTAAAAGGTGGATAAACCACATTCATTGCACAAAAGAAAGGGAACACTGACTGGCAAACTAGCAGGACAGAACAACGAACAAAATAAACCCACTAGGCGTGGTACAAAAGAGCAACAACAACAAAACAAAAAATAAAAAAAAGACAAGTTCCACCAGGTAAAAACTAGCCCATATCCTGATCTGCACCCCCATCACTGGGAGCAGCTCCACCGGTGGTATCAACATGGTGTCCAGGGAACACCAAACTACGACAAATCATCAATATATGAGCTTCTAGATTCACCTGCTGGGCAGTAGGGGTTGTAGAAAACCATGAAATCAGCACATGTGCAATTTTCAGAATAACTGAGTTCGAAAATAAAGCAATGGCATTAAAAATGCAATCATTCCTAGTAAGCCATATATGCCACGTGATAGCCTTAACAATAGAGCCACCAAGCACACACTACGCAGGTTGAAGTCTGAACCACCAAACAGCCCACACATCCACCAGGGATGAAGGGGTCTCAGGAAGATCGAATATCTGCAGAAAGACACTCCATATTGGTCTTACTAACTAACAGTGAAGAAAGAGGTGATCGACAGATTCACTGGCAGCATAACAAAGAACACATGTTGTGGTGGGGAGCAAGTTACATCTTCATACGGCCAAAAATGATGATATTGATTGCATATGGTGTGCCAGAATGTGGCGATGATAATGAAAGAAACCTCATTCTAAAAAGTAAGATACCTGACCTTGAAGAGCAAAGCACGATGATGAGATAAACCTAATTTTATGCAACTAACAGGTAATACGCTTGTTTGTAGTGACCTTCGTAACTCTGTACTATACTCCAACCATCTTACTAACATAATACTAGCATCCTTTACAAGCCCACCCATATGCCCAGCTACAAGTTTAGATATTCTATGAACTAAAATCCCTACCTCAGCAGGCAGTCAAGCAATATACTCTGTGTTACTTGCTCTAACTCAACAAAGTCATGATCAATAGCTTCATTGGCAAAAATAGCTTCAAAACCAAGATTTCCATTTTGAAGAGCCACTAGTGACGAAATTCTCACTTGCTGAAGTAGGCAACCCAAGTGCATCATAAAACCCATCCAAAACTTTGTCTTTATAATCAAGAACATTATATTCCTCGAAGCAGAAGAAATACAATATTTAAAAATAATGGACTAACGAATAACAGATGCACATTATTATGACATTCAAAAGCATAAACAAGATAAGAAAGTGGAGAAATCACACATGAAAAGGCAAAAGCTTACCTTGAAGGATTAAGTGCAATTTGCAAAATTATTGATAGTAATATACGAATGTATTGATTTTCAAACATTAAACATAAGTACAGTCACAGAATATTAGATTGAAAAAGATTTTTGAGATTGCAAAACATGTAGGCAAGCAAGCCGAAAACATGAAATCCTCCACTAATTGCAGAGTCTTTTATTAATCATAGTGGAAAGCGATGGGGGGTAGAACTAGTCACTAGTCAGGCATCCACATTTAAACATATTGCATCATCCTAAGGCCCAGGTCATAAGGGAAGAACATGGATATTGTAGAGCTCCACCATGTAAAATAGAGCCTTATCAGAGAAAAAAAATGCTGATAGTCCAGTGTCACATCTACCACTCTACAACTGCAAAGTTCATGAACTTCCAATTATTGTCTTTGGTCTCACCATCTTCTTCACATTCTACAAGGAAGTAAATAGACCCAGCAAAGATCAATCATAATAAAAAGTAACGTTGGCTAATTTCTTTTTATCATTCTACCAATGGTCAAAGACAATCCTAATTTCTCAAGAAAAAAAAAGTCACAATTCTTATCCAAAACCATAATTTCCAAATTTCCTATTGTTCTTAAGCAAAAGAAAACCTAAATCGGATACTAAAACAAGAGAAATTCAAGCTAAAAAATGAGCAGGTCAAAAAGAACTCACCCAATACCAATGAAAAAACACATTGGCAGAATCATCGTCCTCCCGAATCGGATCCATTCGCTGCTTTCCCAAGCTAAGAAGCTTCGCCGCGCTCATAAATCTCTCTTTGGCCCTGAAAAAAAATCCTCCGGCCAAGATTAATATGGGCTTGCATGGGAGGAGTTTATTTTAATACAAGATTTTTAAGAGGGTATGGTATAATGTGGGGAGGGATGTTCAAATTTCCCTGGACTAAAATGGCCTTTTATATTTTGTCAAATTAGTATTGTTCCCTGGACTAAAATGGACTAAAATGGCCTTTGAAGAGGGTATGGTATATTAGCGACTGATAATTACCACCAGCAACCTAGCTTGTGCGGTTAGTAAAAGTAATTTGGTAATATTATTATATAATATCTTATTACCTTTAAACCAAATGCTAAACCAAATACTATGTAATATGTAATTTGACAATCTTCTTTTACTTCATTTTGTTCCAAATAAGATATGGTTTAAAACATTGTTTTTTTTTATCTTAATTTACTTTATTTTATAAAATATTTTCACGTCATCCAAGTAAGGCAAGCAACCTATTCTTTGAAAAAATAAATAAATAAATAAATAAAAGCCTACCTCCACCTGTTTAATCTAGTACCAAATCGAGGTCAATTAAGAAAAGAGTTTTTTTAGGAAAAAAGCTGGAACATAGCTATTTATTATTAAAAAAAAAATCAGAATCAAAAACTATGGAGACACAAAATAAGAACAATAAAAAAATAAAATAAAAAAACTCAACCAAGAAAAAAATAGTAACAACAAAAACAAAGAAATTAAAACATAAATCTTACTCTCTCTCCAACTCTCATGAGCCATCTCGGGTTTTCCAAACCACAATGAATAATGGAGAGAGAAACTAAGTGAATGCCATGCCCGGCCAAGGAAAATGCCAACCATTCCATGCCAATAGAATTAGAACAAATATAGTCGATGGTGAAGAGCAATTGGTGGAGTTCAGTAATCAATTGATGAGTTCGCCATGAAAGCACTACCTATCCATCAATAACCTTATGGAGATCTTGACAACTGATAAATGTCATTCCAATGTGCAGGTTTCTCCATGTTGGCATGATGCCAGCAATGATCAAGGCCTTCACTTTTTCATCCAACTCGGAGGCAGCTGGAATATGGCAACAACTTGTATGGCAAACATGGGAATCAGGACCTACAACACAAAAACTGGCACCTCCATTACTTGTCTCCACAACCCAAAATGTAGCAGAGAATATACAAATATATCCCGACATAAGCTAGTTTCTTAGGTAGAAGTTTTCTCCCCAAGTGAGTAAACAAGGCCATGCGAAACTCTTGCACATGTGCAATGGCCCTCCTAGGAATCCAACTATAGTTAGGTTCAAGGGGACAAGGAGTGGGCACCCCCTGCCGCTGACAGGGTCAATAGACCCCTCCCGGCCTTCGTCCCTCAGCCCCCATCCTCCGCTAGACCGTCCCCTGCTTCTGCCCTATGTTTCTCCATGGTTTTCACCTTTCTTCGTCCTTAACACAACTGCCTTTTATTCTTTGTATGTCCACGATTCTACAGGGTCATCGTGTGTGAGAGATGACAAATTTAGTAGGCGTTGAAACTTTATCCAATTGAGAGAAAAAATAATTTATTAAATTAATTTATTAAAAATATAAAAAGAAAAATTATTTAGTTTGGATGATGATAATAATGATTTTTTTGGGATATTGCATGGAGATAAAAATAGAAGAGTGGGTGCTATGTGTTAATCCCTAAAAATTGATGCATTTCATAAATTATAAATTAATATTTATTTAAAAAAATTAAAATGAAAAAAATTATAATAAGATAGGAGGATGGATTCTCTCCATGAGGATCTCCTAAGCGCGAGCGGCGGAGCTCAAGGTGGTGACAGGAAATCAGCCGATAGAAGACCGTTCTCTCATTTCCGTTCATTGGGACCAGGTAGGACGTCGGTGGCGAGGGAGTCCTTCGTGCACTTGAAAAAAATCATTTGCTCAAGCTGCCAGTCCTCCGAAGGACGCCCAACACAATGTGGAAGCCGACGCTGAGGGATAGAAGATAGTTCAAAATCGGAAAAGTAAAGTTAGTCCACGGCGAGATCCTGAAATCGACGACTGAAACCCTAATCGTTCGCCTCCAGCCTCCAGGACCAAGCGTCAACGTTCACTGCAAACTTGCCGCCACGGCCTCGATCGACTCATAAAACATCAGAATGCCGTCACCTACTCACTTGCCAGCACTGTGATGGTTCGGGACACATGGCCTCAGGTTGAAGGGTGGAGATGTCCTCGTCTCCTCGACACTGCTGCGTCAGCGGTAGCTAAAGCACGAAACCCACCATAAAGGGCTACCACTATGTCTTCTTGGCCTGAGCAAGTGCTAGTGGATTGATTTCACACGAACAAAACTCAGCTATCTTTAAATCTAACGAATGAGAACTCTAAACATAGAAAGGAGCTAGCCAAGGTCGTCGTCTTAGAGGTTGTTTTCTGGTCAAACCAATGAAGCAATTCTTCTCGAGTTCCTTCTCGGTGCTCTAAACACGCCGCAAGTTGAAGCGGTTTATGAATTCAAAGGTAACTCTTACCTAGCGACACTCAGTAGTGAAGATGAGGCCATCAGAGAAAGCAAGATCGGAAAGCTCAGTATCCCCCCACGGCTGGGTCCATGCGTCTTCTCCATTTTTCCTTGGTTGGCGAAGGTTGGCTCGATCAGCGCGGCGTCCAGAAAAGGTTAGGTTCTTCTGATTTGGAACCTCCCATTGCACGCGTGGATGTGGACAGTGCTGGTAGAACTGCTACATCCGATCAGTGAGCTTGTAGCGATTCCGCAACCCAACAAGCCTCACAAGGCATTCCTCTCGGTGATTGTTTAATACCAGCACCGAACCTTGCTCCCCGTCGAGATCTCTTTGAGCTTTGGAATGAGAAAATTCACAGTGCTCATTACTATCAACAAGCTGTCTTTCCCTATGTTCCAATGAGATTTGGAGAAGTTTGCTTACTCCTCGGTGATACTGGCAATGGATTAGGACAGAAAGAAGAGACTCAACCTCGCTTCACACATGAGGTCCCTCGGGAGGCCAAGGGTAAGAAAGTTGTTACTACTCGCTCAGAGCCTACGATTAAGAAGGAGTTGCCCGCCATCGGCCGGGAAGACAAGTCTTGAACCACCGTCACCCAAGAATGGCGTCCGCGCCTAGTGAGAACTGTGACAACATGACTATTCCATCTTACACTTTGAAGAAATCCTGCGAGGCCATTCCGGTGAGCTAGGCTCCCGGGGCCACGACTGGAATCCCCAAAGTGACCCGGTCAGTGAACACTGCTCCTGGGGTCACGACTGACATTGCTTCGAAGGCCCGTACGATAAACACCGCTCCCGGGGTCAAGACGCTTACTATCGGCAATATGGTAGCGGCGGACCTATGGATAACCATCCTTTCTCGTGCCCACGGCAAGCCTCGGACTGTTTGCCCACAATCGTTGGCTTGCAATAGGCCCCCAATGGAATTATCTGCTGGATCATCGTTGCATTGTTCCAACTTCAAATAAGACAGGCACCTCATTGTCAATTGGGGATTGGTCGAGGTTACCGGGTCAGTGGACTGCTCTCCCTCGGATGTGCAGATGGGTTCCACCACCGAATCTTCGACATGTGGACAAGATCTTCATGGGACCTTGAATAACCAATCTTCCTTGTTGGATCTATCCTCACCTGATGGGCCGTCTCTTCCAAGCCCATTTATGAATGCCTCCCCTAATCCAAATCATGGGGTTGGGCTTTTAAATGAAGAACAAGCCAACTTTGATGGTTTATCGTTGGAGGGCTAGGACCACTGTGACACTGGGACTCAGCTGGAGAGCCGGGATCATATCGATGGGCCTTTGTAAGAGGGTCGATACACTGTTGACTCATTGGAGTTGGGCCAGGAGGCTGGGTTTTCACATGAAGGCCAAGATGGTGGATCTCTTACAAAGATGGACCCCTTTTGTGACCCTGAGAGGCTTCCTTTGGAAACTAGCCCTCTGCCCAATTTTAATTAGGTCTTCCTCCATGGGGTTTGGTCTCTCGTCCTGACTAAATTCTCCTTAGACATCACATCCTGACCCTTCCAGGATTCGGGAGAGGATCCAAAAGATAGTCTTGATATTTGGGATGCCGAGAACCAAGAGGAAGAATTAATCACATATGCGGAGGATGACCTAATTGAACATGTCAGTTCTAATAAAAGACTATCAGAGGACTCAGATACTGATTTTGAAGTCAAGATAAGGCGTCTCCTCCAAACTGGGCAAACCAAGGATCCCTCCCAGGGGCGCGTAGAAGTGAACAAAAGAAAAAACCCTCCTCCAAGTGGACTGAAGATGCGGGATTCATTTCTCAACCCCAAGATCAGTAATGAAAAAAGGGAACTCATCTTCACCTCCAGAAGGTACCACTTTTTCCCCTCTTCTTATTACTGATTGGAATGATATTCAACTATCTAATTATGCAAAAGCATGCGGTATTACCTTTGATTTGATGCAACATAGAGATAAATGCTTTAATCATTTACGCATGCGGTATTACCTCTAACTCTGGCCCCGCCATTGGAAACATTTAGTTTATTTATGAATATTATTAATTGGAATGTGCGGCGTCTAGGAACGCCCTCTAAACGTTTCCTAGTTAAAAATTTCCTCCAACATCATCATGATGATATTTGCTACCTCCAAGAAACCAAACTAAACTTAATTGATTCTTCCACCTGGTGATCGATTGGCGGGACCCAGTTGGATCACTTCTTGTTTATTCCTTCCATCGGTTCCACGGGTGGAATCCTAATTGGTTGGAATAGCAACTTATTTGTTAGGATTAAAACCCATAGAGGTGAGTTTAGCATTTCCGTTAAATTCACGCTCTACTCCAAAAATATGGCCTAGGTATGTACTTCGGCATATGGCCCTACTGATCATCATCGCAAGCCTAGATTTTGGAATGAAATTTGGGATAGTTGCCCTGGACCTGATTTCCCTTGGGTCATCTACGGAGACTTTAATTCGATTTTTGATCCCTCAGATAAAATGAATGGCATTTTTAATTCCGAAGACATTAGGCTTGCCCATAACCTTCTTAGAGACCTCGAGTTGTTGGAACCTTCCTCCTTTGGTAAGAGGTTTACGTGGACCAATAGTTAAGCTAATCCAATTCGGGTTAAGCTTAATGATTTCCTTGTCAATTCCAACTAGATGGCTTGGTTCCCTAAAGTCTCTCAAAATTGCCTCCCTCATTTTGGCTCTGATCATGTATCGATTAGGCTTGAACCTCCCTCCTTTGGTAAGAGGTTTACGTGGACCAATAGTCAAGCTAATCCAATTCGGGTTAAGCTTAACCATTTCCTTGTCAATTCCAACTAGATGGCTTGGTTCCCTAAAGTCTCTCAAAATTGCCTCCCTCATTTTGGCTCTGATCATGTACCGATTAGGCTTGAATCTGGCTCTCACATCTCTACTGCTAGAACCTTTCGCTTTGAGTAGCCGTGGTGTCTGGTTGAAAATTTTAGTGACCTCATCAAGGATTTATGGTCTTGCCCATACCTCATGGGATGTGGGGCTTTTATTTTAACAAAAAAATCACAAGACTTAGGGATCACCTCAAGCACTGGGCTAAATTTGAATTCGGTTCCATCAAATTGAAAAAATTAGCCTTACTACATGACTTAGAAAGCCTTTAGCACTCTCATGAATCTTGAACCCTCTCGGAAGAGGAATGCTCACTTGAATCCTCCAAAAGAACTAAACTTGGAGAGATCCTTAGACAGGAGGAAATGTATTGGCGACAAAGAGCACGTGTAACTTAGCTTAAAGAAGGTGACGAAAACACTAAATTCTTTCATGCTGTGGAAAATGGTCACAAAAATAGGAATTTAATTCCTTGGATCATGAAGGGGGGTACAAGAATGGATGACGATAAAGGTATAGGCGAGACTTTCACCTACTTCTATGAGAATCCATTCGGTACAACTCAGGGTCATCATCACCAGGTTAACTGGGATGCTCTTCATGGTTCCAAGGCCCACCTCAACCTTTCCTTCTTGGATGCGCCTTTCTCCCAGGAAGAGATTAAGAAGGCAGTGTTCTCCTTGAGCGCTGATAAAGCCCCGGGACCAGATGGACTCCCAATTTTTTTTCTTACAGAAATTTTGGGAGGTGGTTAAGGGGGATGTCTTCAAACTTTGTGAAGATTTCTTTTGGGACAGAGCTAACTTAGAAAAAATCAATTGGGTGAATATTGCTCTTCTTTTGAAAAACTTTAATCTAGAAGACCTTCGCATTACCGCCCAATCAGTCTAATCAATTCTTCCCTTAAAATTCTTTCCAAAATTCTGGCTAATAGGCTTAGCCTGGTGGTCAAGGATCTGGTTGACCCCTCTCAATCAGCTTTTATTAAGGGGAAATGCATTGTTGATAACATAGCGGCAGCACAAGAACTCATTTTTTACATGCAAAAGCATCATCTCCCTGGACTGATTTTTAAGGTCAACTTTGCTATAGCATTTGACACTGTGGACTGGAACTTCCTCTTTGATCTCATGGAAGCACGTGGCTTTAGTGGAATATGGATTGGTTGGATTAAATCCATTTTAATCTCCTCTAAAGCTAGATTTCTCATTAACGGCAAGGAATGTGGCTACATACGCTATTGTAGAAGCCTCAGATAGGGGGATCCCCTTTCCCCTTTGTTGTTTGCTCTCGTGGGGGATGTCCTAAGAACCTTGTTCAATAATGCCATGGATTCGGCTATCTTACATGGGGTTCCGTTGGGGGACTCAGGCCTTAAGATGTGCCACCTTCAATATGCAGATGATCTCCTCATCATGACGACGGGTGGGGAGAGGACCTCCCCATCATCAAGCTGATCATGTATCTCTTTAAGGGCCTCTCTGGTCTTAGGGTGAACTCAAGAAAATCTTGCTTATACTCCTCCAACAGGAACTCTGAACCTCATCCGTTCCTCACTAGGACCTTGCATTGTAACACTGGCTCCCTGTTACTCACTTATCTCGGTATCCCCATCTCTGGCAGCCATCCTTGGAAGCAGGATTGGGATATCCTCATTAACAAGATTAGTGCTAGACTTGCGGCATGGAAATCCAATTTCTTATCGCTGGGTGGTAGACTTACTCTTTTGAACTCGGTCCTAACTGCTATCCCCACCTACTGAATGTCAATATTCAGGCTTCCTTGCTGGGTAATTAAAAAAAATTGATAAAATTAGACGCGCCTTCTTCTAGTCTGGCCCTGATTCCCAGCACCCCAAAATTAGACTTGTTAGTTGGACTAGACTATGTAGACCAAAAGATCAAGGGGGTTAGGGCATTCTTAGCCTTGAAAATTTCAACCTGGTCCTCCTTGGCAAATGGTGGTGGAAGATTCTATCTGGGGTCAGATGGTGCGGGGATACGGTGTTTAGGGAAAACTACTTTAAAAGGTATCCCCACTGGAACCTTCATCATAAGTAACCTAGTCGACGCTCTTTATTCTGGAATGCATTCTTTTACAGCCCTTTAGACTGAACATGGTCACCAAGGTCCATGATGTGTCCACAACTCGAGGGATAATTTGATTGACGGCCGGGCTCCTGCGGACATCTAGCCCCATATCTTTCAGGAGTCACACAACAAGGACTGTACGGTTAGGGAATTGGATGGCAAGCCTACTTTCCTACCACTAGATGACTACCCCTCAATCAGAAATTTCATTGCTAACATTTATGCTACCTCTTGTCCGGGGGAGGATAGGAAATACTAGCGTCTGTCTTCCAACGGAATGTTCATGGTCAAATCTTTTTATAACTTTTTAAATGATGGGGGACTGTGCTATCGTTGGTCTTTAATCATTCTCCAAGGCAAATGCCCCAAAAAGGTTAACCTCTTCAATTGGTTGGCTTGGGACAATAAGATTATCTCTTTGGAGAATTTAGCCCTTCGTGGTTGCAACTTTTTGCTGTCAGTCAATTGTCTGATGTGTCATGCTGACACAAAATCGACCGATTATCTTCTCACATAGTGTCCAATTGCTGTGCATATTTGGCATTACTTTGGATAGATGTTTGGGGTCCAATTTGGCCCTTCCTCCTTGCATGATCTGTGGGGAACTTGGCGTTCTCACTTCAAAGACCTTTGTCCCTATTTTGGGACCTTTACTAAGAGCCATTACTTGGAATATCTGGCTTGAAAGAAATGCACGCATTTTTACATCGTTATGTGCATCGTCTGTGACTATTATCATCAAGATTATTCCAAAAATAGAACAAAATTAATAATGACTAAGCATAATATATAAAATACAAAATAAAAATATATATAACATATTAAAGTCCCTGTAATAAAATTTGTAGTTTATCTATTTTTCCAAAAGAACTGTTTATGATCTAAAAAAAAATTGCATGTATATGTGTGTGTATTTGTTTATGAAACTTTTTGTTTGACAATGTGAACAAGCCATCTCAGACACTTTTTTTTATTATTAACTCTCAACTATACTCTTGTATGTTTTTAACTTGATACTACTGCCTAGGGTTGTCAATTTGTCCTCGGCTTGACGGAGAACTCCATTAGCTAACCCAACGGGGCCGGGGCGGGGCCGAGGCTAAAATTCGGAGAACGGGGTTGGGTGCCCCGTCACCAAATATATAATTTTAATATTATATATATAATATTAGAAAATTATTTATATTAAATAAACATATATATTATTAAAAGATAATATATTTGATGTATTTAATAGATGACCCAAAAAAAAAAAAAATTGGAGATGGGGAATATCCAAATCCGGGGAATTTCCTCGGAGACAGGGACGGGGAAAATTTTTTCCCCATACTCGGGTTTGGGAACGAGGTCAGAGATGAATTTGACAAGCAGAGGCTAAGGCTAGGGAATACATTCTGGGTGAATCTTCGGGCCGTTGATATCTTTATTATTTCTATATTCTTAAAAAAAAAAAAGTCTTTTTATATGCACATTGTATAAAATAGAATTATCCATATAACTTTAAAAATAAAATATATATATGTATATATATATATAGCACTTGCCCCTCAAATATTGATGGGACAACAATTAAAAAATGCAATGGCACATTCCTCCTGCTTTTCAAACTTTAGATTATTTTTCACAAACTCTTTATTAAGCTCCTAACATATATTCTTAAGTCAGTCTAAAATTGAACCAATTTTGTTCAATTCTATGGTCAATTCATTTTAAAGATGATAAGCAAAATGGAGGTTAGTATATATATATATATATATAAGTTTTATTAAAAATAATAAAAAAAAATCAAGAATTGATTAGGCGAGATATATATACTGGCAATAGAAAAAGATTTTCAAGATAGTACATGCACGTTAATTTTTATAGTATATATGCAATAACTAACATAAGGTGTATAAAGAAAAAAATTAAATATAAAAATATGAATCTAATGGCCACCTATATCTATATATTTATTTATTCATTAATTGTGTGTGTGTTTTGCTTAGAGATTGATGCTTATGTAAGATATTAATACCTTGATGTTTAATGAGAAAATAAGTCTTTGGATTGATGTTGAAAGGTACCTACTCAATAATAAATGTTCAGTATCCATATACATACAAATGATGAATTACTTAGCAAATTCAACGTATTCATATATTTAATTGGACTAATCAAAAGGCATAAAAAAAAGCAAGTGATTATATAATTATTTAAGTTTTACATTATATTAATTATTGTAGTAGAGGAGGTGTTATTGCTTAATTTACCCACTAAGTCACGTTTTTCTTTTCTCATAACACCATTAGTGTTAAGAATCTGTCTGGAAATTAAACATAGACACATGTTTCTGGTGAACCCGCTATGTATTGCACACCAAGAAAGATATATATATATATTCATTCTTTTCCTTTTCTTTTACTTTCAAATCAAGATTTTCACCACTATTTAAATTGGATCTAAATAGAAACCAGGACATAGCCTAATGATTTTCTACCTTGCTTGTGTTTAAGAGGTCTCAAGTTCAAAACCTCTCAAACACAATGCAAAAAAATAAAAGGGTAATTGTCGCCAATTTGTTGACAATGCAAAAAAATAAAGAGGTAATTGTCGCCAATTTGTCAACAAAAATTAGGTCGGTTTTAGTTTTACTTTTTTTAAAATTATTATAAAAAACAAAACATAAAGTCAAAAATATAGGTTTTTTTTTTCAAAATTTTAATATTTATATAATAACTCATATGTTTTTTTATAAAAGCTTTTTCAATATTACATATGGACCCCCAATTTAATAAGGTGAATTTCACAATTTTTTTCAAATGCATATATATATATATATAAGCAATAGTAAAATGAATTATCTTCAACAAAATGATGGGCCATGTGGAACATGGGAGGTGCAAGTAAGACTACACTCTAGAGAAAAATAATTGAGAAAGTCATTGTTGGATGGTGGTCCATTGATGGGAACATATGACATCCGATCACATGCTCTATGCTTTTCAATTACTTTAATATTTTGAAAAGTAAGAACTATATATTTTTCTAGGGTGATATATGGGATGAAGGAGATCATGGAGATCTTAGAATTAACAAGCATAAGGTAATTTTTATTGCATGGTCCGAAGATGTAATGAATATTGTTTAAATCACTTTTTCAAAAAAGAAAAAAAATTAAAATCGAATGCTTGAAAGCAAATGAAACATAGGATCTTTTCAGAGAGGCTAAATTTTTTAAAACAGATTTAAATATTAAAGAGGCTAAATTTTAAAGCAAATGAAACATGGGATCTTTTCAATGTTGGCTTATTGCAAATAAAAATATATTAAATTTAAATATTTATTTTTCTGATTTATATATGATAGATTTTACCAATTATTTATAGTTTTTTAACTGTTTTTCATAAGTTTAAATTTGATGACAAAGTATTTAACTGCAAGATAAACAATATTTTTTCAATTAAACAATTTGATATAGATATTATTTTTTCAAAATAAATACACTTGATAATTAATTTTTTATAAAATTAATATTATGAATTATTTATTGTTATTTTAAAAAAAATTTAGTTTCATAAAATTTATTATCACGAAAGGGTTTATAACCTAGGGACATGGGTCCTACTAGGAAAAGTATTGGCATTATGGTATAGAAAATTTAAGTGCATTAAGTTCAAATCAACCCCACTACAAAAGACATTAGTATGAAAATTTAAAACTTCTAACTTCAAATCCCAGTTAACATAGTAATAGTAATAAATCTCTAATTGTTTGTACAAATAAAATGATTTCTCAGTCAATGTACACACCCTTAACTATACTACAGTCGTCTCATTTTTCGCATATGTGAAAATTCATGCCTTTTATTGATGCAGAGGGGTACAGACACCCATATGATCCAATCCCCCAAGTCTACTTCACCCGAATTTGTTTTGCAATTTGTGAATAAGATGTACAATTCATGGGTTGCCGTGAGAAGCAGGACTTAAACAAGTCAAATTAGGTGGCAATCATGAATGATGTGGGCACGACACCATTGATGTACACCATTGAGTCATACCCAAAGAATTCTATAGGCAAGATGTTTGTCCAGTATTTCGATATTTATATAATGGACCAAAAATTTTTTATTTTTATATACATTTTTTTTGTAATTTTTCAAATATTAAATTAATTATTTAATTTATCTAATATTAAGACTATATGTTATTTTTAGTCACTCATTTTTATTTTCTTATTTTTATAATAAATGTTTATATATATTTTTTAAATATTTTTATATCTTTTCTTTCTTTTTTTTATATGTTATTTTCGTCATTGTCTTTTATTCACTGTAATAAAAATATCTAAAGTGTACATGGAACAATATACACTAACGAATTTTTTTTATTAAAAAAAATCCTTTGACCAGAGAAAATTCTTCAAATTTTGTATGTCCTTCAAGCTTGATAACATCCCATAAATTAAACAAAAGATGATAAATTTTGTGTTTTTCTATATATATATATATATATTAATAAAAGTGGATAAACCACGAATTTATTAAAAAAAAAAAGTAAGTACAAGCAAACAGAGCGAAGAAAAAAGTAGACAGGTGGCTCTCACCAGTGGTGAGGAGTAGAACTAAAGTAAAACAAACTGATAGACTATAGAATAAAAAGGTAGAAACCTAGAAGACGAAAGCCGTCGTCTGGAAGCATAGATCTACATAGGCTGAAAAAGGAGTGACCTACTCCCAAGCAAGTTACTGATCTGAATCGCCTGATTGATTGGGGGTCCTAGCGCTGATGAAGTTGAGTGAGCGCTTGATCTTTTGGGAAGCCTCATGATGATCTGGTGTAGCTGTAAACCAAGAAAGAAGCATATTAGCAATCTTAAACAAAATAGAGTATGTAGGTAGAGCGAAAGGTTCCACATAACGGCTCGAGTAATAAGATCCCAAAGGGAGCGGTTCGAGTGATACGAGGAAGCAATCCATGTAGTCCAAATCACAGAGATGGAAAGAGGTAATGCATGAATTTCAAAAATTTGAGAGAAGAAAGACCAAAATCTCTTTGAAAAATCACAATGAAGAAACAGGTGGTCCACTGTCTCAGTGGCTTTGTGACAGAGTACACATGTATCTGTGGCAATAAGAGAGTTACAGCTTTTTTGGAGAGGTTGGAGAGAGTGAGTAGTTTATCCTACCAGGCTAGTCAACAAAATAATGTAATTTTACTTGGACATTGTAATTTCTAGAAATGGGAATAGAGTGGGCAGTGTATACCACAATGAATGAGGAACTTGTTGAAAGATTTGACCGAGAAAGACCCACTTTTTCTAGAGTCCAATTAAAAAGGTCATTTTGTGTCCTCGAGCAATCTGGGATTGCGTTAAGAAGAGATTCCAATACAATAAATAAATAAATATCAGAGTTGATTCATAGGTATTCAAGCCACTGTTTAACTTGATGATTAGGGATTTTATCATGCTTTTCTTCTTGGTCAATGAGTTTCACCTTCACATGCTCCTTCAAAGCTGAGACAAATATAGTAGGTAGATATCATCTCGCAGAGGCAAGCTCCTCATGCTTCCACAGGCAACCTACATCAATTTAAAATAAATAAAAGAAGGTTTAATTACCAGATTGGTCCCTCTATTATAGTGAAAGTGCCATTTTAATCCCTCTAATATTTTTTGTCCATAAGAGGTCCCTCTATTTTACCATTTAGTGAAATGTAAGTCCCTCCCTCTCATATAATTTGTCTCTAGAAGGTCCCTAAGAGGGATTGGTTTTACCCAAAATGAACAATAGAAGGACCTCCTAAGGACAAAAATATTAGAGGAATTAAAAGGGCACTTTCACTATAATAGAGGGACCAATTTGATAATTAAACCAATAAAAAATAAAACAATGCACAAACATTGATCAATCTCAACAAAACTTTGTACCCAGTGACTATAGGTAAGGGGGGCAAACAAAACTTAATAAATTAAAGTTCAAATATAATTAGAATTATATAATTATTTTTAAAAGAAGTCTTTTCAATAATTAAGTACTACAAAACATCAACAAAAACAAATTCACCCCTAGAATTTTAATATTTAAAAATAAATAAATAATTGTTTCATTATATATATATATATATATATATATATATATATATATATATATATATATATATACAATAAAAAGAAATATTTTTCTCAATGTATGTCATCAAGCAACTAGCTAAAATTATTTAATTAATGTTTTAGAAAAAAATTACTATTTTTTGTGTTCAATTTTTTTTTGAAGTGCGAATTATTTATAATAATTCTTTTAAAAACGTTTTCATAAGTTCCCCATCATTATTAACTGGTGTAAATTAACTAAAAAATTTAGTTGAAGTACATTTTAGAAAAATTTAGTTGAAGAATATTTTAGAGACTTAGGGCATATCTAATTGCAAAATAAATAATATTTTTCTAAGCAAACAATTTTTTTGATATAAATATTATTTTTAAAACTTTTCTAAATATATACATTTAATAATTAATTTTAAAAAATTAATATTATGAATAAAGAATATTTTTTATTTAAAATAATTTTATTTTATCAATATTAACTAAGTTATTTTGTATGAAAAATTTATTATCATCAAATGGTTTATAACCCAAAAGCATTGTTCCTACCATGAAAGACATTAGTATCATAATATGGAAATTTAACTGCATTGAATTTAAATTGGCAACATTGCGGAAGATGCTGGTGTGAAGATTCAAGAGTTTTGAGTTCAAATCCCATTTAATATAGTGGTGATAATAAATCTCTGATTGTTTATACTGGTTTATCCTTCAAATCACATATTATAGTGTTAAAAAATTACAAATAAAATGATTAATTCTCAACTAATGCACGTGCTCTGGACTATACCGCATGTGTCTCATTTGTCTCATGCATAGAAATTCATGCATCTTATTGATGTGGAGTGGTGCAGATTGGGTAAACGCACCCATCGGGTCCAATTCTCCCGGTCTACTTCAAATAAATTGATGGTGCATTTGTGAATAAGATATCAACAATTCTTGGGCTTCCCTATGAAAGCAGGACTTAAACAAGTCAAATTTGGTGGCTATTGTTAATGATGTGAGCTTGGGCCAAATTTTATATTTATATACTGGACCAATTTTTTTAAAATTTTTATCTAGAACCTTTTTTGTAATTTTTATAAATATTAAATTAATTATTTAATTTTTATAATATCAAAAGTATCCTTATTTACTTTTCGTCTCTCATTTTATTTTCATATTTTTATAATAAATATTTTTATTTTTCTTATTTCTCTTTTTTTATATTTTTTTGTCATTGTTTTTCATTCACTATAATAAAATATCTAGAACGTACATGGAACAATATATATGTACAAATTTTTCATTAGAAACAAAAACAAAAGAACTCATTTGATGAGAGAAAACTCTTCAAATTTTGTATGTCCTTCAAGCTTCTTAACATCCTACAATTATAATAAAGAGAAATGAGGATATGCCATAAACAAAAGAAAGATATCTTTTGTGTTTTTTTTTTAATTTTTTTATAAAAGTGAAAAAATTATAAATTTATTAAAAAAAATGAAACAGTAATAGAGCCAAAAAAGTACAAAGTAAAATATCAACTGAAAGCAAAATAGAAAACGAAAACCAAGTTAAAAAGCTAACACAAGAGGTAATAAGCTTCTAACAACAAAACAAGCTAAGAAGCCGAAAGAAACAGGACACAAAAGAACAACAACATAGCTAAGAAGACAAAGTCTGCCTGGAAGAAGCAAAGGTCTTCATTTGCTGCCAAAGAACAAGAGGTGAATTAATCTTAAGTCGGTGGTTCCATCGTGTTGCTGTGCTCAGTTGAGCGTGCACCCAAGAAGATAAGAGTGTGCTTGAGTTTCTGAACTGAGTCCGAGGGAAGGTATTGAAGCTATGAAAAACTAGACAAGAACCATATGAATGATTTTAGCAATAATAGAGAATAAAGACAGCTAGTTGGATGATAGGGACACAAGTGTACGTGCTGATCGCGTAATAATAGTGTGCTAAAAGCAGAGTGTCTATCCAGAGAAAAGAAAGTGAATACTAGTAATAACCCTAGTTCTGAAAAACAACCTAAGTGATCAAGTGATGTGTGTGTGACCAAAACCAAGCAAAGATAAGAAAATACGGTAAAAGGTAGGAGAGAAGTCAAGGAAGAAAACAATGTTTGAGCATAGCATCCCTCTAGGGTTACGAAGTGCAGGATGAAGGTTGTTTATGCATGTAATACTATTTCAATTGAAAGGTTTTCATAATTATATTAAACCTCAATTTCTCAGGGGAAAAGTACTTGAATAGGTGCAGAGCTGATACAGAAATCCACACAATCGCATTAATACTATATGAAACCTCACATTAAGCTAATGACAATCTCTTAAATAGATAATCTTCCCCAAAGAGAGAAATTACCCTTAATCCGAATACAGAGCAGAAATGCGATTTCTCACAAAATCCACTCCACATGATTGTAAAGAGCACAGAAATTGCAATAACTCACTTGCGAGAATTGAGGGAGACGGAATCTCCAAAGTACCCTATACCCAGGCTTACTCATAATTGCCTCTAATCACGGAATGTCTATACTAGGTGGGTATTTTTACTCGTCACGTAGCACACCAAACATGATAGCTATGGCTTTCGCCTTGTTAGAAAACAAGCATTCAAACAGGCAATTAAATTCAAATAGAAATGATTGCAATTAGAAAAACAACTAAAGCATCAAAGATCGAACAGTCAATGCTAAAAGTATAAATGTTAGAGTTCAAATATACCTAAACATCTAAAAATTATCCCTCCATTATGGATGACAAGCATTCAAAATACAAATAATAGGAGGAAATATGAAAGCCATGAAAACCCCTTTCTCAACTGTATTGATAAAGGATCACCGGAGAAACCCTAGGAAAACTTCCACGCATAGCACCAAGGTGAGCTTGATGGCTACGATCTCCAATCCCCTTGAATGTGGATCCAAATCTTCCTTCAAATCATCATTTGAGTGTGAGTGATCTGGCTCATATCTTCCCTAATTTTGTCTCCAAGATTCGCCCAAAGAAAACCAATAATAACCCTAAAAATCCTCTTAAGTTCTATTTATACCAATCTGCTTATTAGTTGCTTACGGGCGTAAGGACGTGGCCGTAAGGGAGCTAGAGAAGATGGTCACGAGCCTTAAGTGATAGACCGTAAGTTGTAATCGTAAGCTCCTTTGGATGGTCCTTACTGGTGTAAGCCTTACCCGTAAGATCCTCTAACTTGGCTCTGAATCCCCCTTACGGGCATAAGCATGCCCGCAAGGTCCTCTAGAATTGACTTAAGACTATAAGTCAATTTCAGAGGAATAAGGTTGGTCGTAAGCTGGCCGTAAGCCACCTAGTTTGCCTCGTCCTTATTCAAATGATGCCGAGAGAGCTCCAACTTCTTCGTTTATTGTCTAAAATGCTTATTTTATCTATCTCTCTCTCTCTCTTAAGTGCTGCCCTAAGCCTGAGAAAGTAAAACACACTATATTTTAGCATTAAATTTCTACAATATGGTTCTAATACATATTGAATGAGTGTACAAAGTGATATAAAATACATGTATGTTAGACACTCATTAAATTCCCCACACTTAAGCTTTTGCTTGTCCTCAAACAAAAATAAAACATTACAAACCAAGTGGAGAAAGTGCAAGACCTTGGGTGCTCAAGAATTTCGGAGTTTCACAAGTAGTTCGGGTTTTAACAATACAAGAATGCTAAAAACTTCAAGTTCCAAAAATAGTGAACACTCTACTCAAGATTATCATTGTCATCTGTGTGTGTTACAACTCTCTACTTCACTTCTTTTGACCAAGAGGAATTCAAAAACCAAAAAGCTACAAACAACTTCTTATGTGCAAGATGGTAGATTCATACATCTCCTAAGCTAGCCCATTCTTGTGAGTGCTTGTCAAGCGGCTTCCACACTTAAGAGAGATGGCTCTTTCCACATCTTTTACCAAAATATGGTAGCTTTCACTCACCTGAAGAGGTAGCTCTTTTTCTCATTAGGTCATGCATGTATCCGACTTATCGACAGTAGCTTCACACTTCTAATAGGGGTAACTCTTTCCGTTTCTCAACTTTTTCTTTTTTTTTTTCAAAACAAATTCTTTCAAGTTTGCAAAAAAATTTCTCAATTCAACCACAAGAAGTATAATGAATAAAACAAAAAAGGTTCAACATTGTCTGAGTTGCTACAATAGAGAATTTGTGTGCTTTAATTAGGTGAATAGCTAAGAATAGAGTGTACACTAAAAGAAAATAGGACTCAAAATGGAACAAACTTGTATGTGTCTACCCTAATACTAAGAAACTCCCCTACATTACAAATGCACTGTCATAAGTCAAACTTGGCATGTAAAAGAATTAACAATGAAACTTAAACCCTTCCCCTACACTTAGTTCATACATTGTCCTCAATGTGTGTAGAAATTAAACATGCAAGGTAATGTAAACAAGAATAGGAGGGCAGTGGAATAAGATTACTTCCCCGGTTCAAATTGAAGAATTTATTGATACTTAGAACTGGGCTAGTGTGTCCATTGATGTGTCCTAGTAATTGAGGGTCGCTCAAGATCAAGAAATGATTGTGTGAGCATCCCCTTTATAATTGAGGATGTTGGGTGTTACAAATAAATCCCGCAAAGTATAAAAAAGAACACTAAAGCTCAACAAAATAACAAGAGTAGAAAATGGAAGTCCACTAAAAGTCTTAAAAATAAGTACAAAATAGGCAAGGCCAACCCTTGCCAAAATACTGAATATAAAGTCTAAAAAATAAAATATACAATATGAAATAAAAGTAAAATCAATACTCGGCGGCATCCGACGATGGCTCCAGATCATTCGGAGTGTGGTGCGGTATTGTGGGTAGAGTTGAGGCTGGGGTGACCACTTGAACAGAAGGTGGAGCGGCTAACTGGCTTAGCAACTATAATGTACGGCCCAGGTCGGTGACGAATCAAGCCTATGCTACTATGATCTCCTGTTGACCCTCCTGGATCTGTCTAATCTCAGCCCATAGCTGCTGGGTATCAGTAAGGCATCGAGGAGGGAGAACTGGTGCTCTCAGGCTGCCTATAGCTAAGGGGAGCGATGAGTAGTGAGTACGTACTATGGCCCTCATCCCATAACCATCCCAATGGACCGGAGAGTGTCAATCATGAGGAATGTCGTGTTGCCGACTATTATATGTCCTTCCAACTTCTCAAAGAGTCTCATTCCTCGAATAAGACTTGTAATATATGATCTGACAAAAATGGAGCTCAAACGCGTGTGTTGTCCCTGATGTGTGAGAAACTTTGCTAATATGAATCGAAGATGACGTTGCTGACTCTCTGTCATACTGTATATATAAAGTAGCTCCTACATCCCTACAACCCTTAGCTATCTGCTCTACCAGCAAATGACCATTCCATCACCGTGTGAATGTAAGGTAATACAGGGCTGATAATGCACGAAGCCTTGGATAAACCCGGTTCATAGTTCCTCACTAAGAATAAATGGTTCCAAACACAGGCAACCATCTCCCCTAGGGGATAGTCAATGAGCAACTGGTCATAGGCTCGAGTCATGATGAACTCACTGTCATAGAGACCCAAGAACAAAACGAAGTCCATATAACTCAGGGTAAGCTGGACTCTTAATAACCGAAATCATATAGAGCCTGCTTTGTCGAAGCTAGTCAAACGACGATCGATCTCGTTGGTGCTCAGTACCTCAAGTGTAGCAACCCGGTATGTGTCCTCCTTAATTTCAAATAACCGGTTCCACCCCTATACTAAAAAATCCCCTAATCTCTTCATCTAATCCCAACTATTCTAGAACTTGGCAATCCATAGTGAGGAATTGGCAAAACAGTTTCATCTTCAAATGGTTGTACCATTTCGCGGAAACGTGGAGTGGAATAGGTGATTTCAGCTATCACTAGAGATGGCAAGGTTGTTGGTCACTTGCGTGATCCTCTCTTCCGCATCTTCTTCGTTGGTCCCGTGGGTACTTGTTGGGAGGTTGAACACTTATTACGGCCCCTCTTTTGTGGCCCAATGGTTGTCCGTTTGGTTTTAGTCATCCTATATAGAAAAGCAAATTGTTCATTTCGAGATAGTATGCAATTGACCAAATCTGAGGAGTTAACAGCCTGCTTACGGGCAGACTTACGGCAGTAAGCCTCGGGAAACTTCACCTTTGCAGCCCACTTATGGCCGTAAGCCATGAACTTAGGTCGTAAGGGTCCCTGTTGTGCATAGAAGTTCAAAAATTTACGCACAATGACTAGAAGATAATAGAGATGAAATGTAGAACAGTAAAACATAGAGTGGTACAGACCGGGTAAACAGACCGAGTCCAATTCTCCTTGTCTACTTCAACTAATTTGATGGTGAATTTATGAATAAGATATTGACAATTGTTGGGCAACCGTGTGAAAGCAGGACTTAAAAAAGTCAACTTTTTAAGCCGAAACGCATAATATTAAATGAAAAGATCATATTTTAAACAGAAAAGTCAAATATTAAACGAAAAGGTATTATATATTAAGTGAAAATTGATGTGATTACATTAAAACACACAATGTTAAATGAAAACTATACATTTTAAGCAGGAAATACATGTTGTAAGCTAGAATAAACTGACGGAGTGAGCTGTATTAATTGAAAAATAAATTGTCATAAAAAAGAAGGATCGTTTGGCAAATTCAAATGTCAAAGGGTCTGTCTGAGATATTTTGAAATTTTTATGGACTTATAATTCATTTTGCCTTTTTTCAAATATGTTTTTTTATTGTCTTTTCATTCACTATAATAAAATATCTAAAACATACATGAAAGTATGAAACGATATATACTAACGAATTTTCCATTAAAAAAAAACAAGTATTAAAAAAAAAAACTCGATTGATTAGAGAAAACTCTTCAAATTTTTTATCTTTCAAGCTTCTTAGCATCCTACAATCATAATAATAAAAAAATGATGAGGATGGACCATAAACAAAACTGATAGATTTTGTATGTATTTTATAAAAAAATATTTATCTTAGAGATTCTAATATAATATTTACAATAAAATATTTACAAGTAGCATTAAATCTATAAAACAATCACACTAATTTTAATCATGTAATTGACAATAAAACAATCGTACTAATATATTATTGGCAATAAACACCGTCGTCTAGTTTTAATTCAATTTTATACAATTCGATTCAACTTTGGAATTTAGCTAGCATGAATGATTAAATAAACCAAATGACAATGAATGATTGGTACATTGATTATTATGTAGAAAGAAAAATCATTTTAATAACTATTTAAGTAGTAGTAATTTGCATGTCATTGATTATGAAATTTTAAAAACAAACCAATTATTTTGTTTCTTCGAATAGAATTTAGTTTTAAAAAATGTTATAATATTATAATTATAATTAATTAGCAAAAATTCGAAGGGGATGTATAACTGTATGTACAGTCTTAATGATTGAGTTTGACATTAATTAATTAAGCAAAAACTTTTGGCAAGAGACCACCTACCAAAGTTAATTACCGTGCATAAGACATGTATATGAAACTATAAATAATTAAAAATCTTTACATCACATCCAACCTTTTCCTTGTCCTCTTTTTGTTTATTTTCAATGGGCCACCTTGGTTTTTTGTCAGTTCTTTTCTTTTTCCTTTGTAGTAGCAGATTCGGCACCGTGTGGCGACTGACTGTGTCCCTACGCACCAGCCCAGCCTTCCCCTTTGTCCGCCTGAGAATCTGGTTAAGAAGAGATGCAAGGAGATGAAGAACACCAAGGATAAAGAGAGAAAAATAACTCTCTTGAAGTGATTAAGTTTACAACCTTGCCTCAAGGCTCAAACAACTCACTTGGCCTTTCCTTGGCCCCTTTTGCCTCTATTTATAGGCAAAACCCCAAGAGTAAACCTCTCTTGAGTATAGCCGGCCATCCCTTGGCCATGCCATAGTTGTCAGCCTGACCTCATCCTAAGGTGTCATCACCGTCCGTATGGTTTGTATCAGCCAACCACACCGCGCCTTCATGCCCCTAATACCGCGCCATGCCCTGTGCACCCTGCGTCAGTGGCCATTGCCTGCCAGCCCACCCCCCACTGTCCTCAGCTTGCTTTGCATCGACCGAGCTCCATGCCGCCTAGGTCAGCCGACCTTACCGAGAGTGATCCGCCCATGCCGACCCTATATCTCTCGGTAAGTGCCACATGACTCGCCCAGCCATGTATATATTCTAGGCCAATGCCTTAGAGAATATTTTTGGCCTCTCTCTCTCTCTGCCCAGCACTGCCGGTATCACCACGGCCCTCGCTCGATCATGCGCGCGCGGCACTGCCGGCGTGCCTTGATCACGCCCTAAGGTAAGTTGCGCGGGAATCAACCCACTCATGACCTAGAGTGATATTCGACCGTACAATCTGAGCTATGTATGATCTTGCCTCGATCACACTCTCGCCCAAGTGGCCCGGTCACGCCCGTGCCAAATGCGGACCCCGCTAAGCCCGGCTACAGCTGGCCTCAGCTCCAGAGCCATTGCATCTATAATTGACTAGACAATTTTATAAGCTAAAACAAAATGATATTTTTTTCACTTTCATCCTTCTTTTCTTTAAAAGTATTTAAATGTTTTTTTTTTCTTTTTTTAATTAATTTTTAAATAATAATAGTAATTTTTAGAAGACTAATTAATTCTTAAAAAATGTTTATTTTAAAAATAATACCATTAAAATAGAGAGTATTTTTCAAATTTTTTAATCTTTTTTTTTTCTTAAAACCTGTTTCATTTAATTTATTTTTAAATTTATTATGATATAGATTATTTAACTTCACTTCTCACTTTTAATAATTTTTGTAAAAGACGGTAACTCAAAAATTATTTATTTATTTATGATTTTTTTTAATAACATGTTTAAAATATTTGCATTCAAATTACATATTTCTACTCCAAACTAGGCAAGTAATTCTACAATACCAAGGTTGTTTACATCAACATCCTCCGAGCATGTGTTATCCCTCCTAAGCTCAAACTTTCTATCACTTTACCTCCATTACATATTTCTCAAGTTACCCTTTTCTTCAAAAAAAACAAAAAAAATAAAAAAAAATTGAGGGGAAAGCAAAATTAAAAAAAAAATCTAAAAAAATCTAAAAATAAATTAAACCAAATAAGTTATAAGAAAATTAGAAGAAATTAGGTTTATAAATGTGTAATGCTTTCTATTTTAATAATAATTTTTAAAATAAATAGGTTTTATAAAAATTAAT